>CM043875.1:9689957-10299957 GCA_023846275.1 Vanilla planifolia | reverse complement strand
TTGTGGAATAACTCAAATTGCATTATCTCATTATAATCCATTAAAATATCACATATCTCATGTTCCTTCTTTTTTAAACTTTATTTTTGAAGCTTAGGTGACCACACCAATAGCACATGACCCTTTGTAACTTGCCCTTCATCGAAAGGATGAGCTTAATCAATCCTTCCCTAACTTTTATTTAGTTTACAAATATTAAACTTTTTACTCTTTTGTATCCACTAATTCCAATCCTACTTTTTCCCCTTTCTTCATAAAAAATGGTTTGAAGCTCTAACAATTTTATCATCTCATCCATCTAACCAATCTACTTACCATCTATCCTATGTTGCTCTAGTTGGACCTCTTTATTGCTCTGATGAAGAATATCAACTTTTTTGGTATAAGGATACAACCTATATACCATAAAAGAGATCTCCCACTTTTTGAAGAAATTGTTTCCACTCTTTTATTATGTAAACTATACTTTCTTTGCATCGTATTGTTTTATGGAAATTTTGATTATACATTTTCTTAGATAATTTGAATTTCTAGAAGTCTATAAATATAAACTATTTTCTTAAAGATTTTGATTCTAAAGTATTTAAGAAACTACCTCCTAGATCAATTTAATTTTTAATTAGTTCAAAAACCATTGATTTTTGGATTTTCTCATAATATCAAACCTAACAAAATCTTTAAATCACACATTGACTTGGTCTAATTTAAGAACAAAACTTTACACATTTTTCTCCAAATTATCAAAGATGATCTTAATGATGTAAATCAAGAGATTTCTCTTCTAAAGCTAATCTTATTAAGTCACTAAGACTTTTGTGAATTTTAAATATCTTCGACTTTCTTCCCTATATCTAAGTTTGATAAATGGGATGTTTTATAAATATATTTTTTATACCAATGAGAAAAGAGTTCTTTATTTCTTTGGTTGGTGGTTAAAAAATATGTTCTCCTTAAAAGTATGATAAACAAAATCTCATTCATCTTTCAAAAGGAAGTTCCTTCACAACTGCCCCTAAAAGAATAATTTTGGAAGTCATCCTCCTCAAAAAAAATCTTATATCAAAAGCCAAGACCTATTTTTTAGGAATAATTAAGACAAATCTATGTTATGAAAATTTCACAAAGGTCACAAACATACCTTTTTGAATGTAAAGCTCTCAAGGCCTTGATCAAAAGATTATCAAAGAAAGTCATCTTCATTAGTATTGAACCAAGAAGCTCAAGTTCGTTATGGCTCCCTCTATCGTAAAAGCCCTAGATTCTACTTAATCCCAAACAAATTCATGAATATCAGTCCTTATGCTTTGAGACATAAGCTAAGCTCTTATTAAGACCATAAATATTCTTTAATGGAATTGTAGTTACTTGAGAAAGTCTATATTAAAATCTTCCAAGAAGTTTCTAATAGCCAATGAAAAAACCAAGTGATCCAACAAAAGCTTCAATAACTTTCTTCTTAGAAAAACTACCTCTTCTTTGCAAACCTTATGATGTCACCATAAGAATCTGTTCATTGATTAGAAATATTAAAGTTCATTATTTGCTTATTGACATTAATAGCTTGGCAAAACTTTTGCTTCTTGATGGCCTTCATAAAATAGGAATCACTTGAAGTTTTATCCTTCCTTTCACCACATTTGTAATCACCTTCTAAAAGACAAAACCAAACTAGAAGGAATCATAAAACCTTCTATAATGTCAAGAAACTCCCCTAGTTGAATAGTTTACATAAAGACTTTGTAGTTATAGTTTCTTCCTCCTCTGATATGGTA
Organism: Vanilla planifolia; assembly: GCA_023846275.1. Taxonomy (NCBI): domain Eukaryota; kingdom Viridiplantae; phylum Streptophyta; class Magnoliopsida; order Asparagales; family Orchidaceae; genus Vanilla; species Vanilla planifolia. Next base: position 10,298,185 of record CM043875.1, on the reverse strand, counting down.
ATGCTGGTTTAATCAATAATAGGCAAGCTATTTATAAGGTTCAACATTGTCATCATTCGAGTTGAAAAAATCATTTACAATCAAGTTGACACTACTTGATTACAAGGAAGAGTACCCTTGAGCTATTATCTTAAACTATTAGCTTCTAAACAAAGTATTAACAAACTCTTCTCCCATTTTATCTAGTTTTTCTTGAACTTTCTAGTGTAAGTATTATAAACATCATAACTAAATTTAATGAATTCAAAAGGTTTACCACGAATAATCTTTTGGTCCAAGACATTACACCAAATATGCTTGGAATAAGTAATGTTAATATTAATCTCAATCTTTCAAGAGTTCACAAAAATAAATGTCTTTAGTTCTGCAAGGAAAAAATATACCATAAAAGGAGAGAATTCCAAGCAACTTGAGGCAGTTGTATTCACCTAATTTACTACCTTGACTAGTTTGCTAGCATATTTCTTGTTAAGAAAGGTAATAAAACATGGCATGCATGCATGAATTATATTGATCTCAATCGTGCAAATGTAAAGGTGTTTTATTCTATCACTTATATCGACGATCTTTTAAATTTATTAGCTTGTTTCAATTGTTCAGTTTCTTAGATGTATTTCTAGGCTACCACAAAATTAAAGTAGCTAAAGATGATGAGAAAAGAATCTCTTTTAACATTGAATTTAAAACATTCATGTAAATTATAATGTGATTTAGTTTAATGAACATGAGAGTCACTTATTAGAGGATGATTAATGCAATTTTTTGTTGTTAAAGAAGCATAACTTGAGAATCCTACTTTAATGATTTTTTAGTCAAAAGTGAATCCTTCCAGTTCTTCTTTATGACCCAAAATGAAAATTTTGCAACATATAAAGAGTTCAACATGAGATTATATACTTTAAAGTACATCTTTTTTATTCTAAACTAAAGAATTCTTAGCCTTCATAGTCCATAAAAAAGGAACTCAAGTCAATGTAGATAAATTCAAAGATTTCATGAACATGAATCCTCATAGACTCATCAAGATGTTTAATGTCAAGCTAGTCAAATTGTAAAGCTCAACAAACTTATATCCAAGTCAAAGATAAAGCTCAACCATTTTTTAAGTAGCTCTACAACAAATCTAGAGTTCTATGGATTGTGGTTTACAAAAAACTTTTTTAAGAACTTGAAGCCTATATGTCTTAGTCTCCAAGTTTAAGCAACTTAGTCTCAAGGCTAGCATTTCCATTTATATTATTATATCCACCTCACAATAATCAGTTCTATTTTAATTAAAGATGATAACGATGTTCAACATAGCATTTATTATATCTTTCTTACTTTAAAGCATATACAACTAACATGCTCATGTCATAAGAAATTATATTGTTATTGATAATCCTAATCCAATGATTCCACTAATGCTTTCAATCTAATATCGTTAATGAGCAAACTTATCAACCATTATTCTCCAATCAATAGAATTTTAGGCATAACCCAAAAATGGGTTATTGAGATCATTAGTTTGAGATTAGCTTTTTTCATTCATATTTGAATCTTAAGTATTAACTGTCATTCTATTAGAAGAAAACTCTTCAAACACTAAACCTTCTTCAGTTATGAACACTTAGTAATTATACATAAATTGTGCATTTAATGAAAATTCCTACAAAATCAAAAGCATTATCTTTAGCCATGTGAAGACAAGTTAAAAGGAACTATTGAATTGTGTTTCCTACTGTTCAAAAACAAGCTAGATATGAAGCTTTGGTTGCTAACTTGACGTTTTAGTTGTGGCTACAAGTTAATGTTATGTTTGAGACCAAAAATCCAAAGGTTCAACGACGTAGAATTAATTCAAATTCTTGCATGCCAAAATCAAGAAGTTGATCCTTAGGCTAAGTATGGGGACTTTTGTTAAGACACTCTTCCATTAGAGAAACCAAACATGAAATTATATGATATTTTAATTCTACTCAAGAGAGCTCCTAATTAGATTCTCTTGAAGTCTATGAAATTTAAGTTCATCAACTCAAGAGCTCCCTTAATTTTTTCTTTTAAGTTTTTTTAGATTGTACTTCACCAGGTTATTAATGAAAATAAAAAAAAGAATTAATTGAAACATGAATATTAGCGTTCGATGTTTTTGCTTGTTTTAGAAGAACGACGCTTCTCTTAAATTTAAAATTAAAATATGGGTTCCAATTTGGTGGGTTGGGAGATGTCAATTGCCATTCCGTTTGATTGTTTGGACATTAATGAAAATATTATTTATTGTTTTAATCAAATATATGAATTATTTATAGGACAGATTCTCTTGGATCCGTAGGGTCACCATCTAGTTAACAATTTGCAAACCTAACTTATTTTTTTTTTTTTTGAAAGGAACAAACCTACCTTATTGTGTGGTCATATATGCACATAGAGAATGTGTTTGACCAATGTCGACATTGATATTTTTCCAGCATCACTTCTTGAGGAAATTATTATTTCAGATATTTGTGTCAATAAATCTTCTTTCTCGATTATGCAGACTTAGACAGAAGTCTAGAACACATAAATAGAATAATATAAACTTCTCCAGTCAAAGGATTAGTTTGACAAAAGTTTTGCTATTTCAAAAGTTAAAGTTTTAATTTATATAAAGTCTCAATTATCTTCACAAAATTAAATGCCTGATTTATAATATATATATATATATATAGATATAAATATATAAAAGCAAGGCCGAAGGCTCTTACCTGGAAGTCGTTGTTGACCAACATGCCGACGATACAGAGAAGAGTCGCAAACAATCCCAGGATGAGCTGAATCTCCATGACAAGAGCGTAGGTGATCTCCTGCTTCGCCTTGGCATAGAGCAGTTCTACAAGGGGCAAAACAATCCCGTAGAGCACTGCCGCCACGAGCGTCATCACGAAGCCTATATAGTACTTTCCCTTCGACTCCCCCTCTGGCCTGTCCCCGTTGGCGTGCACGCCGAGGACCACTGCCCCAAAGGTGAGAATAATCACCGCGTTTATTGACTCCGCCGTGAACTTATGCCCCACGATGAAGAAGGCAAAGACGGCGGTGAAACCGAGTTGCGTGGAGATGATGAGGGAGGAGGTAGAGACAGGGAGGTAAGACACGCCGAAGGAATAGAAGAAGTCATCGATGCCGGTTATGAGGCCGAGGATGCTACTGTAGAAGAAGAGGCGAGGCGTGATGAGAATGACCTTAAGTTTGGCTGAGGCGGAGGAAGAGAAGCGGCGGCCTTGGCGGCGTCGGTTGAGGAAGGAAATCGCAAGGGGCACGAGGAGGATGGGGAAGCCAGCGGTTTGGAGAGCAGCGGAGAACCATTTGCGGTTTCCCCCATGGATGAAGTAGATGCGAAGGATAAGGGGGCTGCCGATTGAGCCGAGCATGAGTAAGAAGATGTTGAGGGAGAGGAGGAGCAATCTGTTAACGTTGCTCTGTTTTGTTTCTGGGCTGTTTGATACTGCAGGGAAAAAATCCTCGTCTACTCCTCCTCCATGGCGTTCTATCTCCATGGCCATTACTGGAAGATGGACGCTGAAATAGTTTGCTTCTTTTTCCTAATTCGAGCTTAATAGACGTTACCCCTTTAATTTGTTTTGCTCACTCTAGCCGTGGGTTGGTTTTATAAGCGATGTGCTTGTGATGATTGCTTTTGCCTTCATTCGAGAAATGAAAATTTTTCACTTTTTTATCACATATAGAAGTGAAAAAAAAATTGTTGTTTCGAAAATTATAATAAATTGTTTTAATGAAATATTTGTTTAATTCGAAATTTTCACATTTTTTTAAAAACATAGTTTTAAAACTTCTTTAGAAAAATTATATTTAAAAAATGTTATTTTAAAAACAGAAGTTTAAGTCATCCATGCCTAAAGCCGTAGCTGTTAGGAATCACTGTTTAGCACTGAATAATGTTAGTAATTTAATAGAACATTTTTGAAATTTATTTTTCCTGGTCAACTTATTGAACAACAAAAGTTCTCTTAACTTAATCTTATGTTTAGATTAAAATGATCATTGCAATTAGAACATGACATTTGAAAATGTAATAAAAGCTTAATGTGAAAGTCATAATATTTGATAAATTATGATAAGATTTTTGTGTATTTAAAAAAATTATAATTATATTTAGAGGAAAATAAAATAAAACTATGTATTAAGCTCCCAACGTATGGAGGATTATATTAATATTCAATAAAAAATAATGATGTTGAAGATCATGAGTCATAATGATAATATATTATTTTGATAATAACAAACATTTTAAGTACTTTATTTCGTAAATTAACATATCTATTAATAATTAATGAATAAGATGTCCAACACTAAAGGTATTGAATTATAAAAATTGTTAATTTAAACATCTCAAAAAATAAGATATATATAAATAGATGATTTTTCTTTTTATTGATAACTATTATAAAATTAGTACTCGAAAATATTATTTACCTTAAAAAACCTGTGTATGGGAGAGCAATAGTAAAGATATACAAAAGATTTTTTGGTAATAAGAGAATCATACTTATAAAAAGTAGCCCTCTTTTTAAAATATGAATTATGCTTATATGATAAAGGAATCATACTACTATGAATCAAATTAGTTCAATCACTATCTAAGTCATCAATTATCACTTTGTGTCCTATTCTAAGGATAACTAATCATAGTATATGATGAGGACATGATACAAAAATGATTAGTATATACATTTGAATTCTTTACTTAATTAAAATTTATTTTAATGTTTACTTGATTAAACTTTATACCTAATGTAACTATGAACTTAGTTCTATTATAAAGCATAAGTTATTTGTAAAATAATTTAAATGAATTGCATATCTTAGGTTTAAGTTTATATGAGTGAAGTATGGATTTGAAAATATTTAGTACTCATACTTAAACTTACTAAATCCTAGCATCTCAAGTAAATATTTATAAGTTTTACATGCAAATACAAATAAAGATAACTCAACAAAGATCTTTTCCAAGGGTCACTCAAGTTTGTGTTTCTCTTGATATCAGTTATAATTTACAATAAAAAATCTCTAATAAGATTCTTATATCAATTGATCAAACACTTCAGTTGATTAAGCTATTTGATCATAAGATGCATTACTTAATATATTTAAAAAATTACTAATAAAAAATATAATAATTTTATTATCATCAAAATAGTGGTGCCAAGCTTAAAGGTTTGATAGTATGTATTTAGTATATTACTTGAAAAAATAATGCGATTTATGCTTAAATCAAATATTTTTCATTTGGAATATTTTCCAAAGATATTTTTGTGATTTTGATTTTTTATTATCTAGAACTCTTTCTTTTTTTTTTCTTATCTTTTTTGTTTCATTATGTTTGATTCCTGATATTTATTAACTTATCACAAAGATCTATTGTTCTTCTTTCTATTAATGAATCATCAACCATCAGTCAAGTTAGAATGGACGATTTACATATAATGTCATTATTTATTTTGAAATATTTTCATTTTCATTTAGTTCATGTACTTTTTGATCCCATAGTTTTCAAAAGATAATTCGATTTACTTTTTCTAATTTTTCTATTATTGATTTGATAATCAGATTTTATTCTAAAGATAGGTAGACAATATAGTACATTGATCATCATGTTGATGAATGAAAATTTAGATTTGATGCTTAATACTTGTGCTTAGAATTGGATGATATAAGATTAGTTTCATGACATATTGATTTTACTTAAAAAATTGTGATTACTAAGGAAGGTAATAGATTTTATTCTTATATAATTAGATTCTAAGTTTAGATCATGAACCCTTAAGTTGAAGTTTGCATTTGTAGCCAAACCTAATAATGTTTCTTGTGGCCAAAATTTGAGTATTGCTTTGGTTATGCCCATTTATCATGGTTAATGGCTTGGTTAAGGCCATGTGAGGCATGATAATAACCTTAAGAGGATCAGATGGCTTCTATGATACTTTGAGTTCTTGGTTAGGTGGGAAGCTTGAGAGGCTTGATTTAGACCTTAGAAGAGGGCTAGATTAGATGAAGATCTAAGTTAGGTTAGGATGATTGGTTGTGAGTTGGTTATGAATGTTTAGGTAGAGATTAAATTAGGTTTAAAAAGGTTATCCAATATTAATTTCTTAAGGATGGTAGATGGTGTTTTGGTTATATGTGATTTAGAGTTAGTAGATGATACTCTTGGCCATGCATGATTGAAGTTGAAGATATTAATCTTTGCTAAGCTTAATTAGATTTAAGAATAATGATCTTGATATTACATGATTCACTTGAAGGATGTTGATTTAGGTTGCTTATAATTTCTAAGAATAAGTTATATAAACCTGGTACAATAATCTAGTCTTTATATGCTCTACATAAGAGGATTGGATTCTAATAGATGATGAAGTTGAGCTCAAGTGAAGTATTAAGTTAACTTTAGTTAAGCTTGACAGTAAATTATGGCGTTGAAGAAATTCTAATGTCACACCCATGTCTTACAACATTTTATTTTCATGATTGTAATTAGACTTATATATTAGATAGAGTATTTGGTTAGCCACTTTTACTTCTCAAGCTTAAAATTTAAACTGAGAGTTATAATCTCCTAATCTGATCATGATCTTTATGGCATGTCTCTTAAAATGAACTATCTCCATCTCAACTAGTCACTCAGTTGATTCATTAATTGGCTCACCTTAAGCAAAGTAGCTTGCCAAGGTACATTAGCACGCATGCACTACCAAAGAAAACTATAGACTATATAAAAAAATAACCATATTATCTATAATATGTAAATAGCTGCTAAATGATTCAAAAGTCATCCAAAGTCCAAGTTTATCATATATAAAATAAAATACAAAAATCTAAATCCAACATAGGATATCCCATATAATGAATGGGATAGTGATCAGGATGATGAATATTATGGTGAATAGCGTGGTAACAAGGAAACAATTACTCCTAAGATTTTCACAAACGATATTTGCATGGATTGATGACATGGGTATGCCAAATGTCATACTTTAACTATCTAAATGTCATCAAAATGAGGTATTAGAAGTATGGATGGGTTGGAACTCCCATCTCTTAATCATTCATCTATGAATTCCTTGGGTGGCTCTACTTTGTGCTTTTTGTTCAAAATAAAAACTCTGACAACCTTTAAGGGGGATTTAGAAGTTATCTTTGATGAGAAGGAAATTGCTAAAATGATAGTTGACCCTAAATTGGCTTTAGTGAAAAAAGTTTCTTATGGTGGACTAAGCTTATAATTGAATAGGAATTCTTTTGTGTCTATTGGATTTCTATGAGAAGTTAGAATTGGTTAACTAGCTTGTAGTCATATACTGATCTAATTTGATAAGGAAGAAGACTTCCTCTATTTCTAGTTTCATTGCTCTTAGAATGTGATTGGATTCCAAATGAGGGTTTTTCAATTGGCATTTATATTTCCATTTGAATATGAAACTTTTGTTAGCTCTAAGTTGGATTTCACTTAAGCATCTCCCAGTAGATATGTTCAATAAACTAGTTCTTTATTTTATTGCATCCATGATAAAAAAAATTGATGAAGGTTGATGTAACCAATCTAAACTTGACATGGCAAGGTGTTGATAGAGTTTGTGTGAGTTGGATTTGTTAAAGGAGCTTCTCTAACGTGTACACATAGCTCAAAGAGGTAGAAATTCAAGTGGCTTTTGGTAAAACATACATGAAGACAATTTGCCTCTTTACTATGGACACTACAGCAACAAGGTCATTACATAACAAATTGCAAAATTCTCTCATGAAACAAGAATCTCAAAAAGATTTAATTAATGTCATTTTTATGCAACAAAAATTGGAAAGGTAAGATAAAACCCAAGTTTATTATCATATTAGGCCAAATAATGGTGCAGAAGAACAAAATGATTTGCAATGTCTACTACAATAGACGTTAGACGTAGAAGTTAATCAAACACTAAGGTAGATGGAATAAGGAGAAGATTTAATGATCTCAACACCTTAGTTAATTAACTATAATAAGATGGGTAACATGCTACCAATCAAATTAGTTGATGACCTTGCAATGTTTAATAATGCTCAACAATCTTGTAAAGGATACGTTTTAGATCTAGAATTCTTAGCTCCACATAAATCTCAACTCCTCTTGGAATTTTGACATTGACAAATTTTTAATTAGAATTCCATGAAAGGCTAACAAATAAAGCCTAGTACCTTTGGAACATGATGACTTTACTAAAGTCCAAGCAAGAAGGGCTAAAAATAGAGCAAAGAAAATCATCGAGCAATGTATTAGTCCTAAAGTTAATCGCACAAGTTCTAGAATAACACAATTTGAAGAGGCTATTTTACCTAATGGATAACATGCTTATTTGGATTATAAGGGATGCTACAAATGTTAAATTTATTTATAGACTAAACAAGACAATCAATTATAAAAAAATTAGCTTACTAGCCCTATTTGAACCTATGGCTCAGGAAAGGAAATTGCAAATTAGGGTCAACATATTAGTAATGAATCAAACAAGATATGGATATTATGGAAGGAAAACATTCAAAGCTCAACTATGTATGATGATGATTAGCTCATTCATTTAATGATTTTAGGGAATATGTTGGCTTCAAATTACACAAATGTATATGCTAAAAGTTCAAAAATATTAAGCTATAAATTATGGAGCAAGATTACTAAAGTTGCCACTAATTAGAGTAGTTCATGATTACTATGTGGTGATTTTTTGTTATTACTTTAGTCAAGAATACAAAGGTGCTACAAATCCAAACATGGAAACTGTGAGTGAATTAAAGAATTAAATTAATCGATGTGGCTTTTTTGAGATTCTTTTTAAGGGCTTACGATCACATTGGTTAGTAATAGAATAAGTAAATTGGAATGGAAGATATTAGATACAATTTTGTTAGACAATCAAAGGTTGGAGTGTAAACTAGCTATGATAGTGAAGGACTTATCACTCCCCTTTGTTAATTACAAGACTTAATAAAGCAATCCCATGTCCATGGTAATTTAAATTTCAAAATATGTGGATCCCTAATCTCACCTTATAAAAATTGATTGAGTATAATTAGACATCATACTCACCTTACTAGAATGTAAGCACTTTCATTTAGGCTGAGATGACAAAAGAGTTTCTAAAACATTAGAATAAAACTTCTTTTGGGATCATTTTTTTAGAACATTAAAATAGCTGAGGAGGAAGTTAGGAAGTGCAAAAAAGAACTCTTGAAAAGTATCTCAAAAATAGATAATATCAAATTGAATGTACAAAATTGAAATCTTATAGAAGATGTAAGTATGGAAGAAACATTTTGGCATCATAATGCTAAGGTTAAATGGCTAAGTGATGATGAAAAAACATGAACATTTTCCATGCTTTAGTCAAAGATTGGGTCTTTAAACTACATATCTCTAAAATAAAAAGGAAATATTGCACCAAAATCATAGGATTGGAACATTTGTAGAACATTTCCATACTACACTAAACAAAATACTTTAGGAAAATGGATAAAACTACTTAAGAAGCTCAATTACATTACATCTCACAATTTATTATTAAGAAGGTAATGTTGCTTTTAACAAAGAGGTTGACCTTAAAGAAGCTCTTCAAGTCTTTACTCAGCTAAACAAACACACTACAATAAGCCAAGATGGTTTTAATGATGTATTTTCCAATACATATAGGGACATTATTACACTAAATGTTAAGAATACTATAAAAGATTTTCTAGATGGTTGCCTAATACCTAAAGGAATTATTTGTTTCACACATTATTTAATCCCAAAATTTAATGACCCATTTATCTCTTAAGACTTTAGACATATATGTGTTACTAATTATACAAGAAGGATCTTAAGAAAAATTTTAACTAATAGGTTGCAAATTTTAATCAACAAAATTATTTCTTTATAGTAGTTTGGATTTGTTAAAGGAAGGGGAATGAAATAGAATATCTTAATTACTAATGAATTAATGGGCATAATGAATAAAGAAATGAGGGGGGAAATTATATAATTAAGTTAGAAATTTAAAGTGAATTTGCTTTAATCTCATGGGAATTTCAATTCAAGTGCTTCATAGCTTCAATTTCTCAACAAAGTTAGAAATTTAAAGTGAATTTGATTTATTCTCATGGGAATTTCAATTCATGTGCTTAAGAGCTTCAATTTTTCAACTAAGTTAATCACTTTATTTAAAAATCTTTTTAGTAGTTTTTATTATTTGTTATAGTCAATGGTTTTTATTATGGATTCTTCTAGCCATAAAAACTCGTTTTGTAAGATATTCCTATATCTCAAATACGTTTCAACATTGCAATGTAATATTTCTCTAGATACTAACTCTATGTTTTTTGAAGAAGCCAATTATCATTTTACTATAATAATGGGATCTCCACCAATTTCACATCTCCCTTATATTGATGTCATTGTAATATTTAGTAGAGAAGACTTAAAATCTTTAAAGAACATCTATAACATGCTTGAATCATTTGAAAACATGTCGAGTTTATTATTAAACAAGGATAAATGTAAATTTTATGTCTCTTCTAAGGTGAAGGGTATTGCTAGTAGAGAATTGCCAAGGTTTACAAATTGAAACATGGGCCAATGCCCTTTACTATATACTTGGGATGCCCTATTTATTCTATCAGGATAAAAGTTAGATATTATTAACATCTAAAACAAAAACTATAGAATAAGATTGCTAGAAGTAAGAAGCTATTGCTTATAGGGAACGACTAATTCTTGTAAGGAATGTTCACAATTTAATCTCTATTCATTCATTAATAACCTTGCTTTTACTTGTTTAAATTGTGACAAGGATTGAGAAATTTATGTTTCCTTTCCTATGGATCGACTATGATGGTACTCATAAACACCAATAGATTAATTCAAATAGGATAAATAAATAGTGGATGAAAATGGTCTTTACTTAAGAAAGTTAAATGGCTTGCTACGACATGTTATGCTAAACTAAATTAGAGACACTTAATATACAACTCCCTTTTAGCAAAATTTATAAATGTAAAGTATAAGAATGCTAAATATTTAAAATATGCTTTTAAAGTATGGAAAAAACAAGAAATTTAATAAAATAAATGGTCATTAGACCATCTGATAGTAACAACGTTGTTTGGACATTGAACAAAGATGGTTTGCTCACCTTGAACTTGGCTAGGAATGGCATTAGAAGTAAAAACTTTCAAAACACTAGTAGGATGAGAATATGGACTTAAAAACATCTAACCAAATTCTCTAGCTTACTCTGGCATATGCTTAGTTAGGCTCGTCCTTTCTCATCTCATTAAGAAGATTACTAGTTTAGCATGCTTCCAAATATCCTTAGTGTTGTCACAAAGACACTCTTGATCATGCTTTTACTAATTGCAACACTGCATAAAAGATTTAAGAATTCTTTGCTACAAGTTTAGAGAAAAAAATTAAAACACTAAAAGTAATCTTCTCACTTCTAAATCAATGGTGGCAAGGGATTAGTTGTCATCAAGCTAACAAGAAAGTTTTAACTCTCATTCCCATGTTAATTTATTGATAGATTTGGAAAACAAGGGATCTTAGATTATATGAAGAGAAAATAATAATAGAAGCATAGATAATCCAAAACATTTATTGGCTATGCTTTAGTAATTTAATGGCTAAACCATTAATTCAAAACAAAACCATCTGATTAGATGCTTATGTAGATAGGTTTATTACCTCCTTTTCAATTTAGGAAGGCTTAACTATCATCGAAGCATTTCATAGTCTCCTCCATCAAGTGCTATAAAGCATAATGTGCATGAGCGGTACAAACAAAACAAAATAATAGTGGCCATACTTATTTGCTATGTATATTCAAAGGTTATTTTTCTACAAGTAGTATTAATCTAAATTTAGCAATAGAAGCTCAAACATTTGGTGTTTTAATAAGTTTACAATGGTTCTTTGCTAGAAGGTTCAATGAAGTGATCATTGATCTTGAATCGTCATACTTAAGTATAATTATTTTAGGATTAAAATCATTGTAATAGAAAAATGTGAAGATGATTCAATATATCAAGAGTCTTAGAAAAGAACTATGCATTACATAGAACTATATTAAAAAGGTGAAAAATAAGGCATCAAGGGGCTTAGCTAGAGTGGTAAGCCATTGAGTTAGTGATGTTGTTAACAAATTGGAAAGATATAAGGCTATCATTACATAGAAGAAAGATTTATACCCTATATTAGGAGATTATACAAGATTATTAAACTTGGTGTAGAGACAACTTGAAATATCATAATCAAATTCAACATCTACCGAAATCATAGCCTAGCTTGTTAGTGGGCATCATTTCGTTCAATTCTTCAATTTAAATACCTGTTAGGTCTTACAACTCATTACATTGTACTACTTGGGCATACAATGTAACTTACAATTTATTAATGTTAAATTAATGTACAACTGATTGGATGGATGAAGCTGTGTAAACAGTCACTGTTCATTATTTGCAATATTGGATTTGGCTGATACTTATATCATCTTACTATGTTTTGAGATTTCAGTCATTATTCATTATAATAAATCATTAGACACACATAATCCAAAAATTAAACTTTCATGCTTACCTATTTCTTCTATGCATTCTACATAACATATGATGCTTACTTGATTAGATGGATGATGACACAAATCATCTACTATTCATCTTATGCATCATTAGGATTGGATGATCCTGCTTCATTGTTTTATGATTCAATCAACCTTCTCATGTAATAAGATTATATGTCCATGATTATTGTACTTATCTATTAGTCTAGAAAAATTATGTACATTGTTATACGTGTCACTATAACTATAAGACACTTTGAATCTAGACGATCTCCCTCACACTTATTTGACAGTCTAGTTATTTTTTCAAAGTACCTTAAAGGATTAAATAAGGGAATCCAGTCTCCTCATCTATTATTCATCCTAGCATTACTCAACCCAAAGCTTGTCCAATGGTTACTTATATAAGATAAGCAGATGATTTCATTATTTTTTGTAAAGGTGATATGAAAAACATATCCAAGTTCCATAAATTATTAATTGCATTTTCTTTATTAGGTCTTGTCATTAATAATAAAAAAGCATGTCTTTTTTCCCAATAAAGACATTGTGATACATCATCATTAAAATACATAGGTTGTCTTCTTTTTGTTCGTATGAAAAAAGTCAATTACTTTTAGCATGTAATAGAAAAACTTTGGAGGAAAATGGGAAATTAGAAGAAACAACTCCTTACAATAGCGGCAAGACTCACTTTTTAATATGTTTTTGCCTCAATTCTAATTTACTCTCTAATGATTGCTAGCTCATTGCTCAACATTTTGAACAAAACAAAAAAGACCATGAAAGTTTCTATACAGGTTGATTTCTACAATGCACACATGTATAATGGAACTCAATCAAGAAAGATCAATTTACAAATGAAAAAAATGGTTTGGGAGTCAAAAAGCGAGAAAACATTATGACAAAATTCTCAACAAAACTAAACTAGAAATTGCTATTTGGTAACTCACTTTGGTATAACTATATGAAAATAAAATATGTAAGTTCAAAAAGGAAAGGAAACAAATCAAACACTTGGAAGCACAAGGATAGTACAAAGGACTTGGTCACAAAACATACTTAGTATTGCAACATAATAGCAACTTATCATTAGACCTTAATTGTGGTTGGAAATTTTAGCATATTGTTAGCTTGGAGTGTAGTTACAAAAAAGATCATTATTCATAAACAATGGAAAAGCATCTAGAATTCTTATTGTCCAATGAGAATCTCAATTGTGGTGTGGAGAATATGGAATAGCTTCTTTCATTTTCAAATAAAAAAAGGAAATGCAACTTTCATCTTGCCTTTAAATGCCCCATTACCCTAATAGGGATTTATTAGATCAAGCATTTGTTAACTATAAAAAAGGAATCAAAGTGTGGCTTACCTTTGCCACTACTTAAAAAAATTTAGCAAGCATATACAAATAATATAACTAATTTATTATTCAATTGGTAGAAGTAAGTTAACAATCATTCTACTAAAAGAGAAGCCATTACCATTCAACCACTCATTATATGTTGTAATATATGAAAAGAAAGGAATTTAAAAATCCTTAAGAAAGTAAATCAACAAGTAATGATAATTATAAATAATATGATGCTTTATTTAAACACTTTCCTCTTGCACAAACGTCTTTGGAGGACTCTCTTTTAGTCTAGCTTGGCTTAGCCCTAGCTTCCTCTTGGATGAGGTATAAAAGCCTAAATGGCAAAATGGATTCCTCCATCAACTAATATGTTGAAGCTAAAAATGTCTATTGTTATCTTTATTATAATAATAGATATTCAAGTTGTGGTGGGATTATACACAACCATAAAAGCCAAGAAGCATTTTTCTTGTGTTGCTGACAAAAAATCTCAAAAGGAAATACTTGGTTTGTCTGAATTCATAGTTTTAAAATGTGTAATAACAGAAAAATCTACAAGCTTGTAATTGAAATGGATTGCATTGCTCAAAAATACACAAGTTTACTAACACATTCCTTGAAATATGTCTAACATTTTTTAACAAATCAAGTACTGAAATAAATTCACATATAGTTCACTAATATTTAATTCATAAAGAGAGCAAGAAAGTGGCCAAGCATCAAGCAAAAATGGTAGAAAAGTTGGCTATATTAGAAATATGGGATTTAGAATACATGCCAAAATTATGTAAGGCCTTAGTTAAAATCAATGAAGCCAAAATTCCATATGTTTGATCTTTATACAAGGTAAAAAGTATTTTTCAAACTAATCTGACCTAATATGATGTGAGAAAATTGGTGTTTCAATTTCACAACAAAAGTTTTGTATAGTACATTCTTTGCAATCATACTTTGCAAAGAATCACCTACCAACATATTCATAACCCAACCTCAAAATGTACCACTTCTACTTGGCATAAGTCAATTATGATCAACAACTAGATTAAAGTAGTATTTCGTAGTAATTCAAAATTTGTTATGCAATTGATAGTTTCAACATACAAAAAAGAGAATCAAAGCCAACTCATAGAACAGTTATGAATAATCAAAAAAGACAATATTTGTGTTTGCTCTATATCATACAAAGATGTCCCTTTCAAAACTCGAGTCAAATTAGTATATCGATGGTGTCCACACTACTCACATCAAGCCATCCTCATCATAACTATACAATTTCACTTATTAGTTGGAGAAGTATGTCCACTATAACACGTCTCTATGACATCATACTTTTATAGTGGCATGTCCTTTCATGCACGAGTTCAATCTTATTATTAAACAATATTTATCCTATTGTCTCATTATACATCAATGATATACCTATGGCCATGATCAAACTAGTATGATAGATCATCAAAATCATAGTCCAAGCATACCTACAAAATGACACATTGAAAAGAATTAGACTAATATATCACTCACACTTCCTAGTGGCATGTAATTACTCTATCTCTCCTAACATGAGCTACATTAGATCAATAAACTAGTTGACGTTAAAATATGCCAGAGCCATATTTGTAAGACACCAATTTAGGAATAAATCTCTAATGTATGGCAATGTGGTTAGTTTTGCAATTAATTGATGGTTACTAATAAAATTGTAATAGGTGGTAACACTTTATCGTTTAATAGAATCTTAGTTTTATAAAAGCACCTCATCATGGTTCTATTTAGATCTATATAATGGTTATGCTAAATGATGCCTTCATCATAATGGTATGCTCTTCTTTCTTTCTATGTGACTCATGTTAGGTTTAGTTATTATAACATGTTGTATTTATATGAAGACCTCATCACAAAGGCATTACCCTTTTTTGTTAGGGAAACCAAGTATTATTTTGTTGTATATGGTAAAACCTTCTAGCAAATATATATATATATATATATATATATATATATATATATATATATATATATATATATAAGTAGGTTTTATTTCAAGTTAAACAAATTCAGGGACCATACTATTCGTAGAAGTATGTCGTACATGTATGAACCATTTCACCTTGTAAAATTGTAAACATAACTTAAGTAAAACAAATTAAGGAATTGTAGCTTTCATCATACCTCTAAATTTCCCCATTACCCTAATAAGGATTCTTTAGATCATGCATTTGTTAACTATAAAAAGGAAGCAAAATGTGGCTTACCTTTGCCACTACTCAAAAAAATTTAGCAAGCATATACAAATACTATAACTAATTTATTATTCAATTGGTAGAAATAAGTTGACAATAATTCTACTAAAAGAGAAGCCATTACCATTCAACCACTCATTATATGTTGTAATATATGAAAAGTAAGGAAATTAAAAATCCTTAAAGAAGTAAATCAACCAGTAATGATAATTATAAATAATATGATGCTTTATAGCTAAAAAATATTTAAATGTTTTCCTCTTACACAAACGTCTTTGGAGGACTTTCTTTTAGTCTAGCTTGACTTAGCCCTAGCTTCCTCTTGGATGAGGTATAGAAGCTTAAGTGGCAAAATGGATTCCTCCACCAACTCATATGTTGAAGCTAAAAATGTCCATGGTTATCTGAATTATAATTATGGATATGCAAGTTGTGGTGGGATTATATACAATCATAAAAGCCAAGACGCATTTTTCTTATGTTTCTGACAAAAAATCTCAAAAAATACTTGGTTTGTCTTGATTCATAGTTTTAAAATGTGTAATAATAGAAAACTCCACATGTTTGTAATTGAAATGGATTGCATTGCTCAAAAGCACACAAGGTCACTAACACATTCCTTGAAATATGTCTAACATTTTTTAACAAATCAAGTATTGAAATGAATCACTTATAGTTCACTAATATTTTATTCACAAAGAGGGCAAGAAAGTGGCCAAGTATCTAGAGAAAATGGCATAAAAGTTAGCTATATTAGAAATATGGGATTCAAAATAAATGCCAAAATTATGTACGACCCTAGTTAAAATCAATGAAACCAAAATTCCATATGTTTGATTTTTATACAAGGTACAAAGTATTTTTCAAACTAATTTGACCTAATATGATGTGAGAAAATTAGTGTTTCAATTTCACAACAAAAGTGTTGTATAGTACATTCTTTGTAATCATACTATGCAAAGAATCACCTACCAGCATATTCATAACCCAGCCTCAAAATGTACCACTTATACTTGGCATAAGTCAATTACGATCAACAACTAGATTAAAGTAGTATTTCGTAGTAATTCAAAATTTTCTATGCACTTGATAGTTTCAACATACAAAAAAGAAAATCAAGGCCAACTCATAGAACAGTTATGAATAGTCAAAAAAGACAATATTTGTGTTTGCTCTATATCATACCTAGATGTCCCTTTCAAAACTCAAGTCAAATTAGTATATCGATGGTGTCCATACTACTCACATCAAGCCATGCTCATCATAACTATAGAATTTCACTTACTAGTTGGAGAAGTATGTCCACTATAACACGTCTCTATGACATCATACTTTTATAGTGGCATGTCCTTTCATGCACAAGTTCAATCTTATTATTAAACAATATTTATCCTATTGTCTCATTATATGTCAATGATATACCTATGGCCATGATCAAACTAGTATGATAGATCATCAAAATCATAGTCCAAGCATACCTACAAAATGACACATTGAAAAGAATTAGACTAATATATCACTCACACTTCCTAGTGGCATGTAATTACTCTATCTCTCCTAACATGAGCTACATTAGATCAATAAACTAGTTGACGTTAAAATATGCAAGAGCCATATTTGTAAGACACCAATTTAGGAATAAATCTCTAATGTATGGCAATGTGGTTAGTTTTGCAATCAACTAATGGTTATTAATATAATTTCTAATAGGTGGTAACACTTCATCATTTAATAAAATCTTAGTTTTATAAAGAAAACTTAAAACCCATGTCCTTTGAGAAGATCATGGTTCTATTAAGATGTATATAATGGTTTTACTAAATGATTTCTTCATCATAATGGTATGCTCCTCTTTCCATCTTTTTGTCTCATGTAAGGTTTAGTTATTATTACATATTGCATTTATATGAAGAACTCATCACAAATGGATGGCCTTTTTTACTTAGTGAAATCAAATATTATTTTATTGTATGTGGTAAAAGCTTTTATCAAATATAAATAAAACTAGGTTATATTTATGTTAAACAAATTAAGGGATCATACTAATTAAAGAAGTATATCGTACATGTATGAACCATTTCCCTTGTAAAATTGTAAACATAACTTAAGTAAAAACTATGTTAAAATAGTATCAATTAATATGATCTAGTTTCATATAAGTATGGTCATCATGCAAGTTATTGAAAATATTAGCTGGCATATCTTTATACAAATATGACGTTAATATCATACACATATGTAGAAAAATACTAGTGTTCCTTTAAAGAAGTGCTCTAAGAGAAAATTATTGTAATACCATAAACATGTTTGAATGAAGTATCCAAAAAGTTGAGAGTAAGGCACTTTGTGACAAAACTCATCGTAGACTAATGATCCACTTATCTAATGTGCACAATCCTTAAGAAACTGATATACGTGGTGTCATAAGGTGCCATACTTGTATGATTGTACTAACCATCCAATGAAGTTTAGAAAAATTAAGACATTTTTTAAGAATACGTGAAGAACACACATCAAATGGTATGATGTCTATCAATGTAGTTCTGTGATATACTTTAAGTAACTGTAACATATGAGTCATACAGGCACATGATAGGGTGATCCTTCTTTTACACTCATCACCTACATAAAATATACCCTTTTTATAGCAAACTAACACCTATAAGAATTAGTTTTAATACTTAAAATTTTTTTTCTATTAGAGTGTCTAAATTTATCCTTAATTAGATTAAAGAGTACAATAAGAAAATCTAACAAATTATAGAAGACTAATGAACCTACTTGCAAATCTCTAAAAGGATTAACAACATTTTGAATCTAAGTATACCATGGATTTAGTGAATGATATTTAGAACATATTATTTGTTGTTTCTTCAAAAGATCTCACATTTCTTGGTAACATCTCTCTATTTAATTTAGTATGTGTCATATTGCTTATATAACTATATGGTATGGAATTTATGAGTTAATTGTTTTGTGAGTGTTGAATGTGTTGTTATTGCTATTATAAAATCTCTTTTGGGTTTGCAATGTAGTTATTTCACTAAGTTTATGCTTGCTAACTTCAGTAAAAAAGAGTAGTTGATTTAGTAAAATCTTAGTCATTGTTTAGAACAAATCATATAAGAATAATGTGCGATTTTTGCCTTTTACTTGATATTTCAAAGCTTAAAACTCACACGAAGGTTGTAAGAAACTAACACGCTCTTTTTTAAAAGTAATCAATAGTCATTTTCTAACCACATTGATTTGAAGTTGTTACAATATTGTTTTTATTACATTTAAAGTTTCAAAAGCTTAAAATTCATCC
The DNA here is from genome assembly GCA_023846275.1 of Vanilla planifolia. Taxonomy (NCBI): domain Eukaryota; kingdom Viridiplantae; phylum Streptophyta; class Magnoliopsida; order Asparagales; family Orchidaceae; genus Vanilla; species Vanilla planifolia. Next base: position 10,278,688 of record CM043875.1, on the reverse strand, counting down.
TCCCCCTACCCCTTTTGTGGGCATCACACCTCCAAAGTTGTTGGGTTAACAAAAGAAGAAGAATTCATCCACTAATTCACTTAAATAAGAAGATGGATTCCTATGTCCCTTAATGCATACAAGGTTTCCTAATTTGTTGTGGAATGTTGTAAGGATTTAGAATAAGACACTTTTAATACTCAATAGCTTTCATTTCAATTAAAGAAATATTTGCATATCACTTAATAGAATTTGCCTTAATTGATAAATCCTAAATTGCTTGCACTTGCAGATTTTGGCTTCAAATCAACTAATTTTGTAGAAAAAATGAATGAGATTATAGAGAATGGTCAACAAAGAATGACAAAATTTTAATTTGTGAAAATTAATTATAACGATCTTAAAATTGCATTAATCATATGTCAAGAATCCTTCTTCATATAGAATGATTAGCATATCTATAGCATATGATAAATGGATTAAATAGTTCAAACAAGATTTATCACTAGTGCATTGAGAAATTGAGTGGTATGACAATAAAATTGGACATTATGATCTGTTTGAATGAACCATGTATTAGTGATTGACTTGTTTAACAAGGCATGCACATGGAGCAATCTATAATGAATAGAAATATAAAGAATTTCATATGTATAATATTATTTATTGTACAAAATCATTAATTCAAAGGAAACATGCCATGAATACATTAGAATATTTAAATTATAAAAATATCATTATATTCTATGAGCTAGTACATCATGTAGTACAAATAATAAAAGGGAATAAAGTATTCAAACCAAGCATTATATGTGCACAATACTAAAACATTCTTATAGTATGACGATTTATATTGTAAAGTACATTTGGTTTTGGGTGGTCTAAATTACAAAGTTTTGGAAAACCCAAAAAATTCATATAATAATATTCTAACAAATTATATGATTAATTTAACATATAAGCTTCATATGATATGATCCACCTTTCATATGATACAAACAACTGTGAATATTGGAAAATAGTTAGTTCAATCATAGAATAAAAGCATATTTCTTCATTAGACAAATATTCATGGGCATGTATGTGGGTCCTATGTAGTGTTTGATGAAAAACAAATCATGGTTGTATTTGGTTGGATGTATTCTTGGGCATAAGCCATTCCACTTAAAAATCTAAGCGCTCATTTGCTTGTTTGACTTGCTTCAATTGCTCATAAATTTCTTATTGTTGCAATTATAAGCTTGGAGAAGCAAATTGAAATAAGATTTATCATTAAAGTTTTGTTTAACATTTTCTTACCTTAAGAATATTGAAAAAGGTGTTGATCAAACATTTTCAATTCAAGAAAGCTTTAGTTGGATATTATTTTTTGAAAGACTTTTACAAAATGTTTATGTCATCAATTCAATCTTACACTCTTGGTGTATCTTGTATCTCTAATAAGTGGTACTAAAGTATGGTTCTCATTTAAAATTCTTATCATTTTTTAGTGGATCCTTTGCTAGCACCATTAATTTTTTGTTGCATTTAGTTTTCTAATTTCTATTTTAGTGAAAACTTTATCACTGACCCCCTCCACTATTTGTCTTAACTCATTATCTTTAATGGAAAACAAAGTTTAAAGCTTTTATTAGAGCAATTTATTTTTAAGTTTGGTCTTTATTTGAAATCAATCATGAAAAACACTCTTGCAATTTGTTTAATGATGAAAAATTAATTAAATTAGTGCAACAAATTAAAGATATGTGCACATTTTTGTGCTTTTAGTGAGGATATTAGCAAGAAAATTTTTGTTTAGTACTTGTTTTGATTCAATACAAGTGCAAGATAGGCTTTATGATAAAATGAAATCTCAAATTTCTAATACAAACAAGAAAGAGAAGAAGAAGATGAAAAACTAGGAGCAAAGGAGAAGGTACAATTCTTCTAGCACCATAGTTTCCACTTCTCCAATGGTAGCTATTCATGAAAGGACCTGTTTAAACAATAAGGTAAGCTCTTCCATGCTGTTTAATGAGGAACTATCTTAATCTTATGATGAAGTGGTTGAGGAACATTGGAAATTATTTGCTAAGTATGCTAATTCTAAAGATCTTGTGCTAAACATAAGCATCATATTCAAAAACAATGTGATCAACTTAGGGAAGAGAATATATATTTATTAGATGATGCTAAATTACACATTTTTGCCTTTATTAAATTTCATGCAACTGTTAATGAATATGAAGGTATGCTTGTTAAGTATGCTTCTTGTATTTACACTTTAAAATAGTAGAATGATGTGCTCGAAATAGAAATTGAACTATAGGAAAAATTGAATTACTTTGCCTTGATTCAAAAAGAACAGGATAGGAAAGAAACATTTATTAATTGAATTACCTTACCATGAAGCTATGTGAAAGTTAAGAATGCAAGAAAATTTATTTCATGTATATGCATAATCTCATATGACATGCTTGCATATATCTTATGTTAATGTTCCATCAAGAATTGTTTGCAATTATTACTCATATTTTTGTCACATCTTTATTAGTTTCTCATTTAATAAGTCCACTAATACTAAAGCCAATAAATTTGCAAGGATACCTAAAGGAAGTATTTGTTGTATAAAGCATTTAAGCTATGATCTTTACACATAATAAAAACATCTGAAAAACAAAGCCTAGATCAATGTGTAGGTGTGTCTCCATAACAAGTACCCATGAAGACAAGCCCTGCTTGATGATTGAATTCCTTGCTCATTATGATAAAATAGATAATAAGTTATATCTTTCTATTAGTTCTTAAATTGATTTGATAACTGAAAAAATTAAGGAATACGATGTTTTCTTCACTAAAAAATGAGCTTAATGAGACCTAAGTGAGATAATTAGATACTCTTATTGTAGTGCCAATTCGTACTTATAAACTTTATTTACCATCCATCTTGAAACATTATTAAAAATGCATGTCAATTTAGAATGACAAAATATTGAAAATCAATGCTTATGATATAAAGTTTATTTAAATAATTTCACTAAGGATTAAAATTAAAAGCATCATGTTATTCTAAAGGATTAATTGAAAATAAGATTTGAGATAAAGAACTTCTGAACCTTTAAATGATTAAGAATTAACTAAATATTAAAAAAATTAAACATAAAAATTAAGAAAATAGTTAAATTAGGAAAATAGTTAAACTAAGAAATTAAGAATTATCATATGGCACGATGGAGACCATCGGCTATATTATTTCGATATGCATATCAAGGGACATACCCAAGGTATTAGTCTAGAAACTTAAGAAAATTGAAAGAATGAAAACAATTGTTGTATGGTTTGATTTTGAAAACAATATAGAACTATAGAGTGCCTAATATTATGATCATGAGGTTCATATAGTATGATATTGTCAAGCTATATATAGAGACCCATCATTAGGGTTTTCCTAATTAATGATTAAACACTCCAACTAAGGAAGATAAAGCATTTTAAGTCAACTTTCAAGAGGATTATGGGCCCATTAGCACAAAGCTTGTAAACAAGTGGTGATTTCTCTAGTCAAAATCATGTTTTCAACTTGATTCACTCCTTGTCCACCTGCTTACTTGACCTTTTCCATCGCCCTTATCACTCTTATCAAATGTTGTAAGGAATGAATTAAACCTTCTAAGTAAAATGCTAGCTTGATCTATGAATTTTAAGAAGGTTATCTAATATTCTATTTTGAATGTTTTGTGAATCGATAAACTTAACTAAACAAATTATTTACCTTAAGAATCAATTCTACTTTCCTTTATTGAGAAGAACTTGTTATAGTTGCATAGCAAAAATGGTAATGCATAAAAGAACATTGTCCAAATGATCCAAAACCATAGCAAAGGCATCCACAAGCTATATATTTAATGGGATGGTTTTTCAATCTAAAGTAGATTGTGAAGCATATGAAAACATGAAGGTGTATGATGATCATAGCCAAAAGAATTCTACCTAAATTGGAGTTATCATTCATTAGAACCATTGTTTCAAATGTTTTATGGAATAAGAAAAGAGATGGTCCCCTAAATCAACTATTCCATAATTTAGAATTACTAAAGCATTTCTATAACAATCTCATTGTTGGTAAAGACTATAGCATAGCCACCTCTTATCCTTACAACTTTGAAATTGAGATCAGAAAAAATGATCTAAATGGATCTATGGCATACCCATATTTTTAAACCTTCATTATGGCCATGTTGTGAGGATAATTGCTTTGACTATAGTAAAATAAACAACCTCATAGCATGATAAAGCTTCCAAATGAAAATGTAAAATATTTGTTTTTAAAGTATATATGAGACCGATGGTAGGAGAAAAATAAAAAGTAACCCCTTGGGTCTCCACGATTACATAATACTACTTCAAAGGGGAGTTGTTTCACTTGGGTTAGACTATAGTTATATTCATCAAGATTATTAAAGTCCTGAAAGCCCACTTATTAAATGAAAATAAATTTTCGTTTTGGATACTTTATTGCCATTATACATAGTGTCAAATATAATGTGAGAGCTAAGCCAATTGGTTTTATCCAAAGAACCTTATCAAAGATTGATATGTTGAGAGTTCTGCACTAGCTCACAAGGAACAACATGCAACTCTTATGTCTCACTTAGCAACAAGACTTGAGGCCAATGAGGATGGATTTAGAACTAATTATATGAAAATTAAGCAATTTAGAAGAGGAATTTTATAACATCATTGAGACTTATAAGCCAAATTCAAGGAAAGTGATGTACAATCCTAGGTCCAAATTAGCTCTATCTTTTGCCATTTCTATACCCTCTTCAAGAATTGAGCAATTGAAAAAAGATGATTAATTTATTTTTATAAAACTTTCACTTTTAAAATTTCTTTAAGAAAGTTTAAATATTGTAATTTGATGTAGAATCCTACAATGTTATTTCAATGCCTATTAATTTTTTGTCATACTCGACATAGCTATATATGTATTAGTGAAAATGAAAAAGGGTTGTTTCTTGGCCTATTAGATAACTTTTCCCAAACTTGTAATAATTTTCAAGATATTGTATATCACTTCTATTTAAAATTATAGAGTAAAAGTAAATCACAATAATATTTAAAGAAATATATTCTAACAAGTAGTACCATCATGCTAATAAAGGAAGATTTTAAGGAAATATATATACACTAATCATAAAGTAATCATCAAAGTAGTTATATTACTTCATTAACTCGATTGATCTTGTTTGAAGTTGATTCCCACTTTGATGACGTCAAAGGGGGAGAAAAATGCTATTTAGAACTGAAAATCAAATATATTTGTATTAGTAGAAGTATAATAAGGAAACTTTTGGTATATATATACCTTTTAAATGTTATACTCTTATGTTATTGATACAAATGTTCTTAAAGATGTTATATTACTACTAATTTTTATTAATTAATTACTAAAGATGTATATAACTTATAAGATAGTTTTTATTTACTTTATCTTTAAGTCTCACAACAAAAAGTTTTTCATCATCAAAATATGAAAAATTATTAAATCCCATGAGCCCTAATATATTATTTGGATAACAAATCCTTTAAGTACTTTATTTGTGATCTAATATATCTACTTAGTATATTATCGGTTACTTTAAAGAAAGGAATATGAAGTGGATCACTATTCATGGTTTGGATGGATAAATCCTTTAAATTAACAAGTTAAGATATGCATAAAGACAAGATAATAGAAGTCATTCACCAATATAATTTAATAAGAAGATGGATTCATGTGTTATAAAAGCATATCAAAGATTCACAATCTCTTAAGACATGTATAAATAATTAAGAATATGTTATATTCTTTTTTTAAGAACTTGCATTTCACTCACAAAACACCTTATATAGCATTTAAATGAATTTTCTTTAAGCTTCTAAAATCCAAATTATAAATAATGAGATTTTTAAGTTCAATTCAACTCATTTTTTGATTAAAAATATGTGAGGTTATAGGGAATAATCAATGAAGAATGACAGAATTTGAATTTATAAATATAATGTGTAAAAGAGTTCAAATTGCATTATTCATATAATACAAAACTCACTTCATACAATAAGACTGGCATATCTTTAGATTTTGATTATAAGATTAAATGGTTTAATCCAAGTTATCGTTGTCACATCGAGTGATTCAATGGTATGATCATTTGATTTATCTATGCAATTTATTTGAATGGGCTATGTTTTGTTGATCAAATAATTTAATTGGGAATGCACACAAAGTCACCTATATAATAAGAATCCCATGAGTTACATATGGTATGAAATATTTTATCATTTAGTACAATTAATTCAAAGGAAACGTGCCAAAAAGACATTGAAGTAAATGAATTATAAAAATATCATCATACTATTTGATCTAATATACTATAAAATATAACCAATTAAAAAGAAATAACTATTAATGCCTATCATTTTATTTGTAAAATTTAATTTTTGTATGATATAGTAATTTTTTTTGTAGAGTACATGTTGTTCAAGGTGACCTTGGTAGCATAGTTTTAGAAAACTTAAGAATTACCTATAATATACTAAACTTCTAATGGACCATATATCTAGTTCAATAAATGAGCTTCATATAATATTATCCATGTTTCGTATAATACAAATAGTTATATAAATTGGGTAATAACTAATTCATATATTGATTAAAGGCAAATTTAGACATTAGAAAGCCATTGGTGATCATGTGAGGGTCTTATGCAATGTAAAAATTATATAAACCCCTCCAAAATGATAAAAATAGGATGATGATTGATTAAAGTGTGATTGAGGAATTAATTGGCAAAGTTTGAAAAGAAAACCGTGGAGCTTGCTATAGTAATCCATTGTCATGTCCATTTGTCAATTTTGTATGACTGTTAGAAGCTTATCTTTCAAAATTAATTTCATTGAAAGTATGAAAAGCTTTCGAGAAAGAATCATACAACATTTGCATATTTTACATAACCTCTTGTAAAATTGATAACTTTGTCTTCATAATCCATTAGAATGTGTGCTTAAAATTGAATGTTTAGTTCACATTCAAGTGAGCTTGTGGCTTGTAGGTGTTTCTTTGACATGTTCTCAACCATAGATGTGTGGAGGGTTGGTTGTGCTCCCAAACATAAAGTGTGGAGAGAGTTGATAATGTTCCTAGTTATATCTCATTGAGTGATTTATGGATTGTGGTTGATCATAGATAATCATGATTGTATTGTGTTTCTCCATCTAGATGTGGCAACAAAAGAATTTTATTAGTGATGTTTGAGCTGATTGCTTTGGGATCGATGTCGGGTTTGGATGAGCAGAACCATTAAAAATGGTATTATTCTTAATAACTTGATTATACCATTAGAGAAGCAAATCAAAATAGTAATTATTATCAATGTTTTGCTTAACATTTACTAGGGATATTAAATGAAGGATAATGTTTAAACATATAGAGCTATTCCACTAATGTCTTATTCTAAAAAGCTCATAGAATATTATTTTTAATTTAGCTTTTTACTTAAACTAATAAAAAACTATAGCACTAGACAACAATGTTAACCTTATACTAGCAATTGATCCCACTAATTTCTTTTAAATGTGTCTATAGGCCTTATTTTAGTTTAAGAAGAGGTAACAATGATGGTAATGCAGTAAGTTGATATAATAGTTAAGAAAACTAATGAAAAATATAACAAATTTATGAAGATAATTCACAATATACTTTGTCATAACAATCTATAGCTTATGTGGTAAAGATGACATTAATCATGCCTTGTGTTACACATTATGAATAATGCATTCATAAATTATAATTTGTTTGAATGTTTTCTTAATATTTTATTCTATAATATTTGTCATAAGAATATTACGTTTTTTATGTTTTGTATTACTCTTTGCATCTATATAAATAGTTAATCCTAAATAATTTTCATATTATAAAAATAATTTAATCTTATTTTGAATTTGTGTAGCCATTTTTTTCAGAACAATGATATTAAATGTAATATAAAACATAATGTGTCTTTAAAAAGGTAATTTTTATCTCCATTTTCGGATATATTTTGAATATATCTTTACTTCTGAAAACAATAAATAGGATTTTATAAAATATAAACTTATATTTTTTTTATTAAATTAATCAAACTTTATAATACAACTTATGTCTCAAAGATGATTCCTCCGCTAAAAAGTAGGCTATTTTTGAAGTTGATTGTGATTTTTTTCATCAAAAATTAAGATGTCCTATAGGCAGAGCTTGCTTGTGGTAAAGGGAAGGCATTTTTTATTTCAATTTTTTTTTATTTTTTGTAATCTTATGTTATTTTTTTTATTTAATGGTGCAAATCTCGTTTTATTTAGCAACATTGTTTCAAAGACAGTGCCATTTGTGACATTCTACAATTCGAAATGTTGTAAAGTATTTGGTTGATTGTGATTGAAAGCATAAGACTTTTTGCTCAAGAACCAAAAATATATTTTGAAATATTTTTTATTGTTTAAAAAGTAACATTAAAATCTTATTAAAGGATTTTTAAAAAATATTAAGAATGCAATAATACCCTTTATTTTATTTAATTAAATATTTTTTGATAACATATTAGCAAACATAAATTTTTAATAAAATATTTAAGGATATATTTTAAAATTTTAATTTTTATATTAATCAGTTGATGCTCAATGTCTGTGTCCCGCTCTTAATATATAAATTAAATATTTTATTTAATTTTCTTTTTATAATAATACATTTTGAAATGGAATTAAAATTTACTGATCAAAATTTTTAAAGGTATTTTTAAATAAAAGCCAAAATGTTTTATAAAAATTTAAATTATTTTACTGTTTACTTAAAAAAGTCCAATATTGTTTTATTAATTTCACACTACATAGCCTTTTTATTAAGAGCTATCTATAACAATTTGTGTAACAAATAGTTTTTAAGAATAATATTTTTGCATTTTTTATTTTTATATTTAATCTAATATTCAATAATAAGCATTATAAACATATTCTTAGTAGAGTGATTTTGACGTCATTGTTTCCATTATGATGTTGTATTTTAGTATAAAATCAGCAGAAGCTGTCTCATGCAATTTTAGTGATTGGATGAGATATATAAAAAAATTGTTATTATTTTTTTGATTTCTGATTTCTTTGTCCATAATTTTTATCTTTAATGAAAAAAAATATTATTTTGAAAAAATAACTTACCACTTTGTTTGGAATTTAATAAGTCCAATAATTCTAACTTGGTAACAAATTGTAAAAGAAAAAGTTGACAAAAATAATGTTAGGAGTGTAATAAGAAAAACATATTTCAAAAATAAATTGGAATAGTATAAAATATTTCAAGTTTATGCATATATCATATAAACCCTAAAATTTCAATAAAAGTGAGTTAACCAAAATCTAATTCTTTCTCACTTGTTTATCCCAAAACATACAAAGTTTTCAACCTCTTTTTTGCACAAGTTAATTTGTGAGATTAAATTAATTTAACTCTCTATTGTTGGTGAAATGGTCTCTTAATTTTACTCAAAGTTAAGTTAATTTTAATACTCCACCAAGCTAGTTGCCCCCTTTAAACTACTTATATCCCTTACGCATTTTAATACTTGGCTTCTCTTCCTTCATTCAATTCAATTTGTTCTTTTATTCTTGCCATTATGATTGTCCCATTATCATCTTATCATCAATAAGTAGAATTACCTCCCTACTTCTTTTCACGCTAATAATAGCGATCTCAAAGTTTTTACATTCTGATTGTCACTGAGTTCATTTGAGCCCTAACAACTCTATCTTTAGATAATCATTGCCAACAGCAACTTTAAAATAGTATTCTTGTTTATAGCTTTGTTTCACATGATACTTTCCTAATATCACTATTTTCTATTCAAGAATGGACATTGATCAAGGAAGTTAAATTAGTGCATGTGAATCCCATAATAAGGAGTGAATTATAGGGTTAAAAATATTTTATTATATCTCTTATTGTATTTATCCTTAAATATTTTTTTATAAAGATAAGACTATGTTTGTAAAAAATCTTGATTAATATATATATAATTTTTTAATTTTTATAATTAAAAATAAAAAATAAAATCACACTACAAAATTTTTAGGTGGTTTAATTTAAAAAGAACCTAAATCCACCCCTAATTGAGATTAAAAAAAAACCAATATTAAGAAAATTATAATTCGAGATTTTTTCTTATGATTTATCTCTAATTTACTTGAGATTTTTCTTCATGGTTCATCTTCAACAAATTAGTTTTTGTGGGTTCAACGATAACTCGAGCTTTTGAGAGCTCAACCTCAACTCAATTTTTAACTAGGTCAAACTAATCTCAAGCTTTCGTAAATGCCAAGTAGCCCAACCAAAAAAATTACAACAAGAAATAAACTTTTGTTAAAAATGTAAATTTTTTCTTAAGTTTATTAATGAATTAAGTAAAACACAAAAAACTCAAAATTATGAAGAGAAGTAAGAAAATAAAAGCTTAGAAGATTTAGTATTAGTTGAAAGAATTTGAAATTTTGAGTAGTACTGAGCTATACGGTACTATTGGGAGGTTTTAGAGTGTTAGAATATCACACAATAGTTCTTTAAGATCTTAAAATCTTGTTTACATTCATTAATAATTTTATTAATAATTGTTGGTTTATATAAAGAAAATTTGAACATAGGTATTAAAAAGTCAAGAAAAATGATTTCAAAAGCTAGCACCAAATAGCTAAAAAAATTATCCCAAACAACTTAAAATATTTATTCCAAAACTGCTACATAATAACTCAAGTAATGACTAGGTAATTAGCCATCAATTAGAATCAATCAAAGCCATTGGATCTGTTAAAAAAGGATTTGAATTAATAGAACAAAGACTATAAAAGTTGATAAGGTATTGATAATTGGATAAAAATAAATTAGATTTGGGACATCTGATCAAGTTGGATGAGATTTGGATTGTTTGATTATTCAATAATAAGGATGATAATGATCTAAGTAATAATATTAAAAAACGAGCAAAATAAATCATCAGATAAAAATAACAAGGATAACCATAGAAAAAATAGAGTGTTGTAACTGCCCCCTGTGTTTGACAAAAATGACTAATCAAAATAGGATTTGGCTCAAGTATTGTCCCAAGTTTCAATAAGACTGATGCAACACTAGTGAGTATGTGTTTATGAGCTAAAATTAGATGCTCCTGCATCAAGTTCTTCTTACACTAATGGAACCAACAAAAAATAAATGAAATGCATCAACTAGCAACGAAATTGGACATTAATCACTATAATACCCAACAAGACTTGGATATTATGGAAGAAAGAATTGAATTATCAAATACTAATGGATAAAGAGTAGTTATTCATTTACTGATAATCATCCACTATGGAATACATCTTTTAATTACCCCTTCATTTATGCTAAAAGATGATGCATAAAAAGATGGGCACTTTAGAATAATCTCATACACATTATAAAAGGCACTGATAAGCTATGACGTATAGGAGTTGACTTCAATGAAATTGCATTTATTGATGAAGACAAAGGCTATTCTACACTGAAGTTGAAAGCAATTGTGAATTCTCATATTATATTAATTAATATTACATTAAGAAACTCTCTTTACAAGTCTCTATTCACATGGGCTAATAAAAGAAAGGCTTTGTGGAACTAAAATAGGTGTGCTAAAATGTTAGTAAATAAAGCTTATAAAAAGATTATTTCCTACTCTTAAGCAATTTAGATTTCAAAACATGTAGCTTAAGAATCAAACATTCATTAAAATAATGGGAAAAGATTGATCAATCTTATTAAATTACTTAGGCATACACACTTTTTTGTTAAATTAAAAAGGTTGAAAGACTACTCAAATAGTAGAATAAAGAAAAGTTTGACAATATCCTTGAAAATATTAAATTGACCAAAAATCTAGTTAAAAAGAAAAAAGTGTTTTTTTTAACCTATCAAAATGAAAAATAAGAGGTAAGCTCAATAAGGCTAATGATTCCCTTTTGGATGTAAATACTAAAGAGAAAAATCTATTGACAGTAGAAGGAAGGCATTAGATGGCACAAAGAAGTTAGCAAAATATAATATTTTTTCATGCAATAGTGAAAGAGAGATAAACAAAGTTAAAAATTAACTACATAAAAGCTTCAATGGTAATTAAACACACCAAGAAGGAAAATTCAATAAGTTTTAGTCTTCCACTTCTAAGAGTTGTCATCTATTAATGTTATAGTCAATGAGAAGATAGCTACTCATCTTCTATTTTTGGTTATGGAGGAAGATAAAAGTTAGTTGATGAAGTCTCAATGGAAGAGGTTAGTGAAGCTACTTTTCAAACAGATCAACACAGTGCTCCTAAACCAAATGCATACAATAGGAAATTCAACAATCACTACTGGGACATCATAGCAAATGACTTATTGAATGTGGTTTAAGGCTTCTTAATAAGGACCCCTATTCCTAAAGGGATATCAAGTGAAAATTTGATTTTAATCCCAAAAAGGAGAACCCTTAAAAATTCAATAACTTCATACCAATTTTCTTATACAATTTTATAAAAAAACTATTCACAAAGCTTTCTACAAACAAGCTTTACATTTTTGTCTTCCTAAGCTCATCTCCCAAAAAAAAGTCAATTTCATTAAAAGAAGAGATATGATTAATAAAATTTTACTAGATCATAATAAGTAGTAAGCCCAATGGTTTTTTAAAAGTATCTAAATGGATCAAACAAAGGAATCAAATTTCTCCACCTACTATTCATTCTACTAATGAAAGGCTTCAATCAAGCACTAAACAAGTTAATTAATCATGAGAAAGCTTTACACTATGATCAACCCAAAGGTTGTCCAATGATTACTCATATGGGATATGCAAGTGACTTTAAAACTTTTTGTAGAGGTGATGTGAAAACCATATCCAAGATCCATAAATTATTTGTTACATTTCATTCAATAGGTCTTTGAATTAAAAATAAAAAGCATGTTCTTTCTAAATAAAAAGTGAGGTATTTTACAATTAAACTCCTTAGGTTGTACTCTTTTTATTAGTAAAAAAGATCACTTACCTTTAGCATGTAATTTACAAAATTGGGAAGGAAATGGTGAATTGGAAAAAAAAACTCTTTATGACTAAGGGAGACTAACTTTTGTGAAGTATGTTTTAGAGTCAATTCTAATTTACTCTTTAATGATACTTAATCCACCTCTCAATATTTTGAATAAAGTAGAAAGATCATGAAAGGTTTTATATGGGTTGATTTCGACAATGCCAACATATATCACTAGACTCACTTGGGAAAGTTCAATTTACCAATGGAATAAAATGGTATGAATCTCAAAAAGATAGAAGACATTATGACTACATTCTTTACAAAAAATGAGACACTATTATTTGTTAACTCATGTTGCTCTAACTATACGAAAATAAAATATATGAGTTCAAAAAGGAAAGAAAACAAATTAGACACTAAGAAGCATATGATAATACAAAAGAATTAGTCTCAAAACATAATCAATTATGCAGCATAAAAGCAACGAATAATTTGATTCTAATTAATGATGGAAAGTTTAGCATTTAATTAACCTAGAATGTAGATATAAGTAAGATCCTTATTCCTAAATCAAGGAAAATAGTCTAGAATTCATAATGTTTAGTGAAAATATCACTTGTGGTGTGGGGAATACAAAATAGATCTTTTTATCTCTAAAGAAATTAAGAAATTTTAACTTGCAATTAGCCTTTAAGTGTCCTTATTACCTTAATAAGGATTCATTAGATCATGCATTTGTTAGTTGTGAAAAACGAAGCAAAGTGTTGCTTACCTTTGCCACTACTTTGAAAATTCAATAAGCAATTGCAAATAATATTACTAATTTATTATTCGACTGATAAAAGTAAGGTGATAATCATTCTATTAAAGAAAAAGTCGTTACAATTCTATTATTATTCATTCTATTAAAGAAAAAATCTATAAGGAAGTAAATCATCGATAATGATTATTATAAATAATATAATGCTTTATAACTACAAAATATTTAAATGCTTTCATCTCACAAAAATGTTTCAGGAGTTTGTTTTAGTGTAGCTTAGCTTAGCCTTAGGTTCCCCTTGGATGAGATATAGTATAATATCTATGATCATGTTAAATTAGGTATGAATTAAATTATCTCATAAAGTTTATTAAAACTCCTAAAACAAGTATCTAAAAATATAAAAATAAATATATAATAGCATAGAGCATGTCAAGAGGGTCTAATGATATTCATTTTATCTTGATTGGTGCTCATTTAGAATTTTTATAAATTTTTAAAATTAATTAGTACATTGAATATTATATATATATATATATAGCCCTTTTTCATTTACGTGGCTCATGCTAAACTTAGGAAGTGATTTTCGCATGACTGGCCGAAGGATTTGTCAAAACTAGCTTCACTAAAGGTGAGGGCTGTGGGGATAGCTGAAATGTCAATAAAAGCATGGAGTGAGAGCTTGATGTTTAGACAAAGATACATGAGTTCTTTAGCATATCATGTGTGCTCCTTACTTTTGATTTCTCTTATTTTTTGTAATATAGGCTAGGAACTATTTAGAATTTTGTTTGGCCATTAGTTTAATGGTGTGTAAAAGCTCTTGAGTTTTGCAAGTTAAGGATTTGAGAATATGGAAATTAAGAAAAGGTCATAAGAAAGATACCTTTTTGTATTTTACAAATTGAGTCATATATTCTACATTAATACTATCATAACCTTCAATTTGTTCAAAAACATTTCAATGAAGTTGAGAAAATTAAAATTGACAGGTTAAAATTGATAAAAAAGAGAAATTTGAATAACTGTAAAACTATCCCAAAGAACGAGGACAAGTTGTGAGGTAGGCACTCTAACATGAATCTTATGTCCACATTTTTTATGTAGTATTGATTGTTGAAATTAAAACCTTACATGTGAATCCTATATAAAGTATATATATTGATGTACTAATGTAGTGTCATTATATGTATCTACATGAAAATATGTACTTGTAACTAAATATATGCCTTTTTAATATTAATAAATTGCTATGTGAAATAATTTGATATGATTAATTATACAAACATGATATTTGATGAGTTATTGTGTAAATATTATAAAAATAAGAATTTTACATATTAAAATAAATCAAGAAAATGATAATTGATGTTATATTAAATGGCATAAGTGAATAATAAATTAATTAAAAATTAATATGCATTGGTTATTGTGACTAATAACTAATGTATCACAAGATTAAGGTTTTGCCATTGCGAGGTGGCTAGTGACAAGTGTGCCACACAAATTATAGTTTTTATCGTGAGGTGACTAGTGGCTAGTGTTTCATAAACTTAAGACATTATTATCGTGAGATGGTTAGTCGCTAGAGTACCACAAGATTAAGACATTACTACTATGAGGTGGTTAGTGGCCAATATGTCACAAGATTAAGACATTACCATCGTGACGTGGCTAGTGGCCTGTGTACGATAAGACTGAGATTTGTCACTATCAGGTGGCGAGTGGGCCACACTAGTGAGATTTGACTCAAAGATATGTAAAGAAAAAATATGAAAGGATAAAGCATGATTATGTAAAGAAATATGATATGATAAATTAATAAATAAAATTTTCATTGTAATTAAATAAACTCAAAGTAACTAAGCTCACATAAGGTTTACTTAGTAAAGTAAAAATAAGTGTTAATAAGAAAGATCACATTAGGAAAAAGATTACAAATAGAATAAAAGTTACATGACTTTGTTATTTCTTTTAGAGATTGTTGTAAGATTTTCTTTTGATAACATATCATATTTTTTATATTTTAACATGAATGAGATTTTACTTAAATGTAATGCTTGATACTTATAATTAGACCCTACTTGGTAGTTTCGACATACATAGAAGAAAATCAAAGTCTATTCATATCATAGTTTCAAACAGTTGTTGAGACACTATTTTTCTTTTCATTGTACCAACATAACTATATGATTTCAATTACTTGATGGATAAGTACGTCCATTATAACACATGTGTGTGACATTACACTTTTGTGGTGGCATATCCTTTCAAGGAGAAATTTGATTTTATTATTAGACATCGTTCATCCTAGTGCCTCATCATACTTTAATGATATACTTGTTGTCATGATCAAAATAGTATTACAAATCATCCAAATGATGGTATAACCATACCTACAAAATAACACATTGAAAAGAATCAAACTAATGCATCACTCACACTTCATAGTAGCGTGTACTCTATGTCTCATAGCATAATTGCATTAAATCAATACACTAGTCGAAGTTGCAAAGTGTAAGACCCAAATTGAAAGATCATAAATTTAGGCATAATTTCTAATGTATGGCAATGTGGTTGATTTTGAAATCACTTGATGGTGATCAATCCAATTATAAAGGATTTTAAAACTTTATCATTTAATAAAATCTTAGTTTTATAACAAAAAACCTAGAATTTTTGTTCTTTGAAACACACCTAATCATGACTCAATTTAGATCTACATAATGATCATACTAAATAGTGTCCTTCATCTTATTGGTATGATCTTCTTTCTTGATCTACGTTTCGTGTTAAGTTTAGTTATTATTGCATGTCATATTTTTACAATTATCTCTACATAGACGTATGACATTTTTCTACTTAGGAAAATCAAATATTATTTGGTTGTATTACATGAAACCAAGCTATGTGCATTAAATAAATTATGGGATCATACTATATGAAGAAGTATGTAGGAACCATTGTCCCATCAAAATGGTAAAAATAATTGAAGTAAAAATTATGTTAAAATAATATCAAAAGAAAAGATCTAGTTTCATGTAAGTATGGTCATCATGAATGTTATAGTACAAGTGCTATAGTACAAGTTAATTGGTATATCTTTGTGCAAATATCAAGTTAATATTATACACAAATGAAGTAAAATACTAATTGCTCTCTAAATATATGTTATATGGGAAAACTTTTGTGTTGATATGATCCCACTATCTCACTCAAATGAAATATCTAAATAACTGAGAGTAAAGAATTTTATGAGAAAATTTATTAAACACTAATGATCCACTTAACTAATGTGTACAATTCTTATCAACTTGTGCACACGTCATAAAGTACCATACTTGTATGATCCTAATGATTATCTAATATAAAGTTTTGAAAACTCAAGATAGTTTTTAAAGGTGTGCAAAGAACACTCATTATATGGTAAGATATCCATTATTTTAGTTGAGTGATATACTTTAGGTAACTATATTACTTTAGTGATATAGGCACATGATAAAGTGATCCTTCTTTAATACTCATCACCAGTGTAAGATCACTCATTTGTTATAGTAAAGTAATATTTATAAGAACTAATCAAGCACTTTGAAAATTTAATTTTTTTGTTGGAGTTTATAATGCAAATTTAATTAGATTAAGAGAATAAAAAGCACATCTAACAAATTATAAAAGGATAATAAACCTACTTGAAAATCTCTAAGAAAATAAATAATATTATGAACTTATGTATACCATGGATTTAATGAGGCATCTTTACAACCAATTGTTGTGAGCATAGTCACATTTTTTAATAACTTTTTTTTCAAAATGTCTTATATTTCTTAGTAACATCTCCCCATTTTATTTAGTAAATATGTCATATTGCTTATACAAGTGAAACGTATGGGCATTATGAGTTAAAGTTTGAGTGCTAAATATCTTGTTATTGCTATTGTAATAACTCTTTTGAGTTTATAGTGTGGGTCTTTTACAAAGTTTATACTTGCCAACTATAGCAAAAGGGATTAGTTGATTAAATGGAAACTTAGTCATTGGTTAGAACAAATTATATAAAAGTAATGTGTTATTTTCATATTTTGCATGATATTTTGATAGTTTAGAACTCACACAAAGGTTTTCAGAAAACTAATTATTTGTTAAAAGTAATCAACAATAATTTTCTAATCACATTGAGTTCAAGTTGTTATAATTCTTTTTTTATTATATTTAAAGTTTTAAAAGCTCATTAATCATCCCCTCCCCCTCTTATGAGTATCACAACTCAACAACCCTTGGGTTAGTTTAGATACTTCAAGGCAAGAAGGACAAAGTCATCCACTAATTCACTTGAATAAGAAGATGGTTTAATGTGTCTTAAAAGCATACAAGGTTTCATAATTTTTGAAAGCTTGTGTAAGGATTGAAAATGGGATTCCTTTTATACACAAAAGCTTGTTAAAAAAACACTTGCATATCACTTAATAGAAGTTTCCTTAATTACTAAAATCTAAATTTCTTGCACTTAAAGATTTTGTGTTTAGGTTAACTAATTGTTTGTTGATAAAACTTAATGAGATTATAGAGAATGATAAATGAAGAATGATAGAGTTTTAATTTGTAAAAATATCTTATAAAGTGATTAAAATTGCATTAATCATATGTCAAGAATCCTACTTCATATAACATAATTAACTAAAGATATGACCAATGGATAAAATAGTTCAAACAAGATTTATCACTAATGCATTGAAAGATTGAGTGGTAAGATTGTATGATTTGGCATTATGAATTGAATGGAGTTTGTATTACAAATGGAATAATTCAACTAGGCATGTACATAGAGCAGTATATAATGAATATAAATATAAATAATTTCAAATAATATGATATTATTTATTGTACAAAATGATTACTTCAAATGAAACATAAAAAGAATATAATAAAATATTTTAACTATAAAATAACATTGTATTTTATGAACTTATACACTATATAGTACAACCAATGAAAAGCAATGAAGTATTCAAATCTAGAATTATATTTGCACAATACTAAAAATATTCTTATAGTATAATGATTTATATTGTAAAGTACATCTAGTTTTGAATGGTCTTCAAAGCAAAGTTTTAGAAAACCCAAAAACTTCATATAATAAACTAATATTCTAACAAATTATGTGATTGATTCAAGATATAAGGTTCATATAATATGTTCTACCTTTCAATTAGTACAAACAATTATGCATGTTAGGAAATAGTTAGTTCAGTCATAGATTAAAAACATATTTTACCAATAAAGATCTATTCATGATCATGTTTGAGGATCCTAATGATTGATTAATAAGAGATTAAGGAACCACTTAGCAAAGTTTGTAAAAGAAACTTGGTTGTTAGAAGAACCTTTTGAGTGCTTGAAGCTTTCCTTAAAATGTAAATTTAGGTGAGATAAAGGAAGAAAAACTTACAAGGAATATCATCCAACATTTTCATATTTCACTACACAAGCACTTGTTCAAGTGGTATCTTTGCTTTTTCAATCCATTAGATTATGTGTTTATAATTGTATGCCTAGTTCACATTCAGGTTTGTGGCTTTTACTTGCTTCTTTGTATTTAGCTTTTTTGGGCTATGCTGCAAGCCATAGAGCATGTGGAGGGTTGTCCTTGCTCCTTGCCATTGAGTATGGAGAGGGTTAATCCCAGTGTTATCTCATGTAGTGGTTTATGGGATGTGTTTGAACACAAAAAATCCATAGTTGTATTGGTTTGTATGTAGTCTTGGGCATAATCTATGCCACTTCAAAATCTAACCTCTCTTTTGGTTACTAGACATGCTTAACTTGATCATACATTTCTTACTATTTCAATTGCAGCCTTGAAGAAGCAAATCAAAATAGTAATTTTTTACAAAGCTTTTCTTAATATCTGCATATCTTAATAATATTGAAAAGGGTGTTGATCAAACATTTTCAATTCAAGAAATCTTTAGTTGTCTTTTTGAAGAAATACTTTTGCAAAAACATCTACCTTTTTGGTGTGCCTTGTATCTCCATTAAGTGGTACCAAAATGAGGTTATCACTTAAAAGGCCTATCATCTTTAAGTGAATCCTTTGTTAACACCCTTAATTTTTAATTGCATTTAGTTTTCTAATTTTATTTTAATGAAAGTTTTAATATTGAATCTTCTCCACTATTTGTGTTAACTCATTATCTTCAATGGAAAGTAAATTTTAAAACCTTTGTTAGAAGAGTTGATTTTGATGTTTGGCCTTTATTTAAAACAAATCACAAAATGCCCTTTTTTTTGTTGAATGATAACAAATTAATAAAATTTGTAGAACAAATTCAAGGATGTACACATCTTATTTTGTGCTTTGAGAAAAGAGACTAGCTTGAAATGTTTTATGCTTAGCACTTGTTTTGAGGCAATGTAAGTGCCAACTATGCTTTGTGATGAAACAAAACCTCAAATTGCTAATGAATAGAAGAAAAAGAAGTTGAAGAACTTGGGGCAAAGGAGAAGGTACAATCTACAACATCCACTTCTCTAATGCCAACTATTCATGAAAGAATCTCCTTAAGCAATAAGGTACGCTCTTCTAAATTATTTAATGGTGAATTATTTGAATCTTATGATGAATGTGTGGGAACAATGGAAATTATTACTAAATATGCTAATCTTAGAAGATCTTGTGCTAAACATAAGCATCATATTTATGGTCTTTAAAGGTAGCATGAGAACTTAAGGAAGAGCATATAGCTTTATTTCATGATGCTAAATTTCACATTTCTACCCTTAGTGAATTTCATGCAACCATTAATGAATATTGAAGCATTCTTGTTATATATCCTTCTTGTATTTACCCTTTGAAATAAGAGAATGATGTGGTAAAAATAGAAACTTTTGCATTACAAGAAAAAATGCATTACTTTACCTTGATTCAAAATGAACAGGATAAGAAGGCAACATTTGTTAATGCTTTTATATGTACATGATAATGCTTTACCATGAAGTTATGTGAAAGCAAAGAATGCAA
The DNA here is from genome assembly GCA_023846275.1 of Vanilla planifolia. Classification (NCBI taxonomy): domain Eukaryota; kingdom Viridiplantae; phylum Streptophyta; class Magnoliopsida; order Asparagales; family Orchidaceae; genus Vanilla; species Vanilla planifolia. Next base: position 10,257,867 of record CM043875.1, on the reverse strand, counting down.
CAAAAGTTATTCATGTGAATACACAATCTTATATGACATGCTTTCATGTATCTTTAGCTAATGTTCCATCAAGAATTGTATGTAACTACTATTAATATTTTGGTCACATCCCTTTTAGTTTCTCTTCTAAGAAGTCTATTAATGCTAAATCTAATAAATTTGACACGATACCTAAATGAAGTATTTATTGTGCAAAGAATTTAAACTCATAATCTTCACACACTATGAACACATGTTAATCAAAGATGGTTTGGGTTCATAAATTTAAAGCCTAGGTTGAAATGTAGGTGTGTATTCATGACAAGTAACCACAGTGACAACCCTTTTTTGATGATTGAATTCCTTGCTCACTATAGTAAAATTGAGATAATTAGTTTTATCTTTCTATTAGTTCTTAAAATGATTTGAAAACTTAAAAAAATTAGGGAACATAATGTTTTATTCACTAGGAATTAACTAAAAGTGACTTAAATAAAATAATTAGATACACCTATAGTTGTACCAAAGCTTACCAAGAAATGTTATTTTCAATCCCTTTAAAAACATGATTAAAAATGCATATCATTTTAGTATGACAAAATATTGACAATTAATGTTTATGATACAGTGTTTATTTAAATTATTCCACAAAGGATTTGAATTAAAAGCATTATATTATTCTAAAGGATTTTTGAAAAGAAGATATAAGAGAAAGCAAATGTAAGTCTTTAAATGATTAAGAATTAACAAAATATTAAAAAAAAGTAAACATAAAGATTAAGAAATTAACTAAATTATTTAAGAATTAACATATGGTATGATAGAGACCATCTAATTAGAAAATCTAGAAATGCATATCAAGGGACATGCCAATGATATTAACCTAGAAATTTAAGAAAATTTTAAAAAATTAAATAATTATTATGTGGTTTAATTTTCAAAAAATTATTGAACTAGAGAATGTCAAATAGTATGATCATGAGGATCATATTGTTTGATATTATCACGCTATATAAGGAGACCCGTATTTAGGGCACACTGCTTAATGATTAAACACTCCATTTGAAGGAGTTAAATCATTTGAAAGTCAACATTCATGAGGAATATTGTCACATTAGCACAAAGCATGCAAATAAGTGGTGATTTCTCTAGTCAAAATCATATTTTCAAGTTGACTTACTCCATGTTCCACTGCTTGACCTTGGCCATGACACTTATTGCTCTTATAGAATGTTATAGAGCATGAACTCAACATTCTAAGTTAATTACAAGCTTAATCTATGAAGTTTAAGAAGATAATCTAATATTTGGTTATTAATGCTTTGTGAATAGGTACACTCAACTAGGCAAATTATTTATCTCAAGAATCAATTCTACATCCCTTTGTTGCAAAGAACTTGTTATACTTGCATTGTGAAAGTACCTTTTGAAATATGTTATGCATGTCTAAAAATTAAATGTTTTTATAGTAAGAGAAGTGCAATAAAAAAATCTAGTGGCACATCTAAAATGCCTTTTAAATATTGTAATCCTATTTATGGTAGAGTTTTTATTTACTTTATCTTTAGGTCTTACATCAAAATATTTGCCATAAGAATATTAGCTTGTATGTTTTGTTTGAACCATTATAACCACAAAAATACTTAATCCTAAATAATTTTTATATTAATAAAATCATTTTGGTCTCTCTTTTCAAATATATTATGAATATCCTCTTCATTATTAAAAAGAATAAAAAAAATTTGTAAAGAATGAATTATTTTTTTGTTAAAATTATCAGACTTCGTAATACAATTTATACTCCCTTCCATCATCAATCGAATAGGCTGGCCCAAAACAATTTGTCTATTCTGCTTCTTCCACTAGAGAATATGCTATTTTTGTAATTGATTGCAATTTTTTTCATCTAAAAATAAAATGTCCTATGGTCACCACTTGCTTGTGGTAAAGCGATGGGATTTTTTATTTTAATTTATGTTATCATATGTTATTTTTTATTTTCTTTAACACAAATCTTGCTTTATTTAACAACATTGTTTCAAAGCCAGTGCTATTTGTCTGACTTCTAGATTTTAAAATGTAGAAAAATATTTGGTTGATTGTGACTGAAAGCATAAGAGTTTTTACTCAAGAAAAAAAAAAAAACATATTTTAAAATAAATTCACTTTTTAAAAAATAACATTAAAAAATTATTAAAGAATTAAATGCTATTCAATAACATTTGATCAAACATAAACTTTTGATATAATACTTAAAGAATATATTTTAAAATTTAGTTTATATATTAATCAGTTGATGCTCAATGTCAACTATGGTAAACTACGAAACATATTAACTAATTTTGCCTATCAAATGCGTGTGCACCCAGTCCTTAATGTATAAATGTAAGCTATCTTTATTTCGTGATTTAATTCTTCTTTTTATAAAAATACTTTTTGAAATGTACTTATGTTTTTATATTTGATCATTCTTTTTAACGATATTTTTAAATAAAAACTTAAAAAAATTAAAAAAATATATCTTTTTTAACTTATTTTACTGCTTTACTGAAAAATCCGATATTATTTTATTAATTTGGCGTTACATATTTTTCTCTTTATAAAAAAATCGTGTTTTTATTTTTTCGGATTGCTGATATTTTTTTTTGTCGATAACTTCTATAGTTGAAGAAAAAAAATAAACGAAGTATTAATTTGAAAAACAGCTTATCACTTCTTTGGTTTGGAATTGAATAAATAATTGCCATTGTAGTAAGAAAAAAATATATTTCTAAAGTAAATCGAAAAGTTGGAAATATTTTGAAGTTTATGCTCATATTATATAAATATTAAAATTTCAATAAAAAAGAGTTAATCAAAATCTAATTCTTTCTCACTTAATTATCCCAAAACATACAAAAGTCTATCTTTTTAACACAAGTTAACATGCTGTGGTTGCCCCCTTAAACCCATCTTATCCTCTACACATGTTAATACTTCACCTATCTTCGATCAATCAATTTTATTTGTTGTTTTCTTATTGCCATTATGATTGTCTCATTGTCATCTAATCATCAACAAGTAGAATTATTTTCCTGCTTGGTTTCACTCTAATAATTATAATCTCAAAGTGTTTTTCATTATTATTGTCACTAAATTCATTTGAGCCTTAACAACTATTTCTTTAGATAATCGTTATCAACGTCAACTTTAAAATAGTATTCTTTATTATATATTTGTGCAACATGAAGCTTGTCCAATATCACTATTTTCTATTCAATAATTTGCATTGATCTCATTTAGTTTCCTACAAGTATGCAATCTTATTATCTTTGATGTTGCATCAAACAATAATAAAACATTTGCCCAACAACTATACAATATGACTTTAGCAATGCATAGCATTTGGTTAATTTCAATAGTGGCCATCATTGGATTTGGAAGAGTCGGCATGCACACAACCTTGTACAAACTATTTTGTTGAAATGTACTAACCAAGTTTGATCCATTTGAATATGAGATTAAATTACTAGTATGTTTCTTTTTTTTTGTTAGTTCTCTTATCTTTGTGTCCTATTGATGGAGTAGCTTTCAAAACATCATGCAGATGTTTCACTTAAAAATTTACTAATTTTATTTGGACTCAAAGTCATGCCAAGAATGACTTTTACAATTCTCATTAGTCTTTGCAATCAGTACCATTGCGAGGGTCAATTATAATTGGCTCTTGTTTATTGTACAACTCAATTAACTTTTCATCAAATTTTTAACTTATTCATATCATCACTTTAGTTTGTCATTTAAAGATCAACTGGTAACTTTATTTATATTTTTCAACTTTATATTTAGTACAGAACATCCCTTCAACCATCTCACATAATTTTTCTCGTGAAAAAGTTTGTTGAATATTACTTCAAAAACATTTTAAATTGAGTTTTTATCACTTTTTATCGTTGTTCATAGTTGTTTGTCACCATTACCACCATATCAATAGCGACAGCCACCACTCACACTGATCCTCTGAACACATTGATCTGCTTGACCCACACTGGTCAATCAACATGCTCAGAGCTAACATGTGAATGCACTAAACCCAACAACACATGCTAACCTATCAACTTGTGCTGATTCAATCCAACCCAAGTAAAATCAAAACCAATCCCATGGCATCATGAGCCCATCCACCCTCATCATCCATTACCTCGTTGCTCATCATTATCACTGATAGAAAGGCACATGCCTATTTGGGAACTTCTTTCGTTAATAAATTTTACAAGTTTTTAAGCCAATTTGTTTTTAACAAAGTTTAAAGTTCTTTTTATAATGTGTGGTGACATTTGTAATTCTAAAATGTCTATTAAAATTCTAAATTATGTCTCTCATATTCTCAATTGAGCTTTTGTATTCTTAGGTTAGTAAATTTGTGTTACTGTGGAAGTCTCTATAATAGGGATGCTTATCATGTTGTACTAGATAAGTTTTTTAGTGAACTAATAAATGTTATCATCAATCTAGCTTCATATTAGCATATTGTGTAGAAACCATCTCATGGTGTGAATCTAGCGGTACCCTAAGAAGACAAGCAAGAAGCTTAAAATGAGAAATCTTGACCAATTATCCAACATTCACAAGAGTGTAAAATCATTAAAGAAGTTCATCTTTTTTTTAACTTTTGGAAAACTTAATCATTACAACCAACTTTTTTGTTAGTGCATATAACCATATGATTTCTTATTTGGTATTCAATAAACTCCATTTGTGCATATATCTTGCCACTTCACTATCAATATAGGTACTTGGGTGTTTGTTGTTAAAATCATTTTTTTATGTTGAGATCTCCTATGTTAAAAATTAGTGCAAACTCTTAGCTTGTAAGAAAGTTCTTACTTGCTTGACTATTCTAGGAGTTTTATTTCTAAACATTTAATATCTTTGGCTATGCCCTTGTATGGATACTCTAGATGAAGCTATAACCTTTTAAATTGTTTATAAGTTAAAATAGGTTTTATCATATCATCTTATATCACTTAAATAATATTCTTCTTACTTCATTATAGGTAATGATAAAGGTTGCATAACATTATTTTGTTATACTTGATGTGCATTACTTTGATTGCATGTTTAATTCCTTCTTACAATGTTTTTTTAATAGTTTTAATTATTGTTATGAAATAAGTTGTCTATTAAGTATTTAATTTCTTACAAACCCAAATAGCGCAAATAGTTAATCACATGGCTAACATTATTTGTGGCCATGATAAATGAGGGTACAATCACATCCACATTTCTAGTCATTCTTCCTACTAATTCTTTCCAATGATTAATAAACTTGTGGGTGGATCTTACCTCGATAATTAATATGAAGTACATGTCTATAACTAAACAACCTATTATATGATATGATTGCTTACATTAGATTATTCCAACACTCCTTGAGTCCATAAAAATAAACATCTACTAAACCCTTCGACAAGTGCTTGCACTCATCCCAAAAGTTACAACAATATCATTTAGGTAGACTTCTATAAGCATATTAGGTGCAATACAAACTTCAATTGTACTTCAAAATCTTTATTAGGGTCTTAAGGGACATACATGCTAACCATTGTAGATAAAGATAGGTAAAATCAACATTATAATAAAAAGAATTTTTGTCCACAACAGTTATTGTATCCATTAACTTTGAAAGATTTGTTCATTGCTTTAAGGTGGGAACAATCCACTAGATATGTCATGTTGATGTGGGTAATGGACTAAGAAAAGCTCAATATGACAAATATGAAATATTGCATAATGGAATCTATTTATACCAACATTAATAAATCTCTTACTCTAATAAAAGGATTTACTTATTATCATAACAATTACATGATACATTGATGTAGATATGATGGACCATAAGTGTGACTTTCTAAAGATTTAATTATTATGTAAACTTGTTATGATAAAATAGATTATATATTTAAACATTGCATTGTCAAGTAATATTTATGTTATGAGACCGTAGGCTCTAGTGTCATGCTTTCAAAGATCAAGTCGAAGTTCAACAAAAAAATAATACTATTTGACTCAAAGAACTATATTCTTATTGGTAAGGTAAAGTTTGTTGGCATGTAATGTGCCATATGCTAAGACAAAAGTTAAGGAATCCAATTGATGCACCTAGCCTTTTAGCCAATGTTTTTTAGAACCTTTGTGTTCAACAACCCACATACCCATCGTTACACTTTGTTAGTCACTCCCATGGGCTTGATATTAAAACTAAAAGTCACAATCCCTTTATTTGATCACCAAGTTGGCAAAGTGCTACCTACCTTGCACCATGTTTTTTTACAAAATGGACATCCATATAACTTAAGAGCTGGTCCATCTTAGGCTATAGCAACTTTTCAACTACAATGACACATATTATACGAATATGACATGGAACAAAATTGTACAATTGACATGCTAAAATCAAAATATCGACTAACAAGATTAATAAAGAGATAACATAAAATACTAATACAATATCTAACAATAAAGTTAATCAATAAAATGTAATACAATCTAAAGTTCATATATAAAATATAACAAAATATAGATTCCATCAATTATATTATTAAAATTAAAAGATTAACATTAGAAATACTAATAAAAATACAACTCATTAAGGAAATGCTAAAATTACAATAAGTTGCCCAACCATAGGCTCTTACACAAACTTCTGTCTCAATGATCTTACATTTAAAAGTAGGAGTAAGCTAAAGCCCAATAAGGATTCTTCAAGTTATATTATAAAAATAATATATAAAGTCATAGTATTATAATAAATATGTATAAGTAATATAAATCAATACAATGATCATAAATATCATGCAAAAAATTTTAGAGTATCAAGTTTAAGCTAGACTTGTAATAGTTACATCAATTGATTTTTAACATTGCTACTAGAAGCACAAAACTTTAGTAGACATTCACTAGTCTTTTTACTTGGTCAACATAATAATGTATTTTATCAATGCTTCTTTACCTCAAGTCAAAAGAAATTGTTATTCATCTTTCGTTAACTAATGTCATTGTACTTACCGATAGTAGACGATATTTTAATCCCTTAAATATAGATTCTCTAGTATATTTTAACAAACATGTAGAGGTATGACTTGACAAATAACCTCATCAATGTAGTCTTTAATAAAGATAGTGTTTGTATTGTATTATTTTTTAAATCCTATCACAAAGTTTTTATAAATCTATCGTAAGGAATGGGTGTTGAATGTAGTGTAATCTTTAAGTTTAATCACTTCATAAGATTTTATGATATTAAATTATTATTACTTTTAGTATCAACAATAGTATTGATAAGACAATTTCTTTTCTTGAATTTTGATGGTAAATAGTTCTTTTGTTTGTTTTGTTTCATGAGATATCCCTTTTAGACTTACAATAAGAGATAAGTTATCATAAACTTGAAGAGGTCTTTAAGTACCTTTTAGTCAAAGTTGTAATAAATACTTTATTTTTCTAGAATTTTTTGTAATTAGTTTGGAATATATTTTCTAATATTTTTGTCATATATGCCATGTCATCATTTAGTGATCACAATACTTCTGGTACTAGTAATTGTCATAATACTTTGTTAAAGTATACTCTTTCTTATATTGAGAATGATCAAACTTACACTCAAATGTTTTGGTATTTTATCTTTCTGATTTTATCTCTTTATATTGATTCTTATTTTTTGTAATAATTGCAAATGTATTAACTTATTTTAAAAATTGAATAAAGTAAAGAGATAATTTAGTGATAATAAGATAATATAGATCTTCAATATATCTTGATAATGTCTATATCATATTAATTAATATTTCCAAACTCATGGCTTGTCATCTACATTCTATGGCATATTTTTGTATCATTTATACTTATTGATATTGTTGACTATCATAATTTTGTTAAATTTTACGTATCTCATGAGGTAAAATTCTTACGTGATTAATTTATTAAATTAACTCCATATCACTTTTGCAACTATACCACTTCTTAAGCTAGCATTTTGCCACACAATGCATAACTTATAATTTTTTATCAAGCATATGTCACTTTATCAGTTGATGAATAATCATATAAAATGAAATATACTTCCAATTGTTCTAACAAAATATCTAATTTTTTATATCTTCTATATCATCATAAATTGATTAATTTAGTGCAATATTTACCTTGAAAGGACATCGTTGATTCTCTGTATTGGAAGGGTGAGATTGATGTCATCCTCATCTTTATCTCTAATTATCTTAGGATTGCTACTTAATCTAGAATCTCTAATTAAGAGTATTTATTTGGCAGATTATATTTTGGATCTATCATAAGAAGGGATTGGGATTTTAGCATCATCACCATCACCATTAACATTAACATTTTTTAGGTTAATAGAGTGACCAGAACCTTTAATTTTGATGACAAAATAGTTGACATAATCATCTCAACTGAATCTTTCCTAATCTTCTGATTCTCTTCTATGGCTTTCTCTTTAATTATCTTCGTCTTATTTCCTACTATCACATTCAAATAAAAGTCTCTGATACTAAAAATAAAATAAGGAATCCTCAAGCCATTCTTTCCCCAAGCTCTCGATAGTAATCATTCTTTTTAGAGTGTTAATAATGGATGTTAAATCATAAGAATAGAGAAGAATTAAGGAACAAAAAGAAGGAGAAGAGATTTTTTTTAAAATAGAATAAAATTCTCTTAAAAAATTTAATTTAAGAAGTTCTAAATTCATATAGTTTTAAATTTCTTTGTTCATAATTCTTACCCATTTTATATAAAGATTTGAATAAAATATTTTATAAAAAAATATATAATATTTTTAATTTTCACAAGAAACTTATGATTTTGATCAAAAATAAAAAACTCATATACATTTTGTATATTCTAACTTATCTATGTGAGAGTGATCTACTACAAATGTATGAGAGACCCATATTAAAGTACTATTCATGCATGTAGTTATAATTAAAGTGCATGGATAGGCCCTATCGTGCGTGCTTTAATTGGATCAATGTGATAAATTTATTCATCATGTCTAATGACTACGTGCATAATAGGTTATTAATGCACATATCCGTAGCTCACGTGTTTTGATCTTTTAGGGTGTTAGATACCTTAACCTTCATGTGAGCACTCCATTACCTTAATGCATAGTGCATGATCCACATACTATAATGTGGACTCTAGTGCTCATCTAGTGAGGCTCTATGCATAGTTTCATGTGGGGTTGTCATTGTTTGGTATTGCAATGATATTTGTCATTTTATCTTCTTTTTATATCCATCATTATTTGTCATATTATAACAAATAGTTAATCAAGGTATGTGCTTTCCTATGAATTAAAATTTGGAATTTAAATGTATTTAAATTTTAAATATGGACAAAATTAATTTTTAAAATTTTTAAATTAAAATTTCATAATCAAAAGCATTTTGGAATAGAAAGATTTGACTTACAACACATGAACTCTGATTGAGCTTAATACTTTAAAATGAACTTATAATTTTAATAATGTTATTAATTTTAACTTATTCTTATTCTCATCCAATAAGAAATGTGTAATAAAGTATAGATAAGATTTTTAAAAATTAGGAGTTTGTGATGGAAAATAAAAGGATTAATGAATATTTCAAGGAACATCATATATATATATATATGATGTTCTTTAGAATATTTATCAAAAAAGATAGAAATATATAATAAAGAAAAATAAATATTGAAATATTTATTATACATATCTTACTAAGACTCCCAAATTTTAGGAACTTGATATAGACTATCAAAATGCGGTTAGCTAGAAGATGATTAATTTAAATAGTTGAACCATGGCTACTATTACCAAAAGTTGGTCTATCATAAAGTAAATTCTCAGTTTAAGGAGGTAAAACTATGACTGTATAAGCCCTTAAGATGTTCTTGTAAGGGTTTTAGAAAATCTAGTAAAAAAAAGGGAATTTGTAGGTGTCAACCAAAAGGTCACTAAAGAGGATGACAAGATAAAGGAAGAAGGAGAAAGAGTTTGCATGCTTTGAAGAAAGGAAAGATCTAAAAATAGAGAAGTCCTCTATATGATTTTTCTAGGTTAGATTACCCCTGAGTTCATATAATATATTTAGCAAATATCTAAGACAAGATAAATTACTTTACTAAAGAGCATGTAGAACCTTGAAAAATTGATTTTGATAATACCTAGCCATTTTTGTTCATTCAACTTGCTTAAGAAGGAGGAAATTTCTTCCATTCAAGAGCAAGGAAGATTTATTTTAGTAAATAAAGGGTTCAAATATCGTTCATTCTAAGGCAAATTTTCTAATAAAACCATGCCAAAAATGTATATTAACATTTTTCTCATGAATGTACGGGAGATTATGTGGAAGGTGAAATTAGAATAGCAATATTGTTGATGTAGAACACTTCTTAATCGAGACATGATAATGTGAAAAAGTTGAAAGCTTGTTAATTTTTATGCATTGTTATTTGTATAAGCTTGGATTATCATGAAAAATGTTACACAATTGTCAAACCATGGAGAACAGATTTTATTAAAAGTAACCCTCATAACCTATACAAGATAGCCTTTTTTACATATTATATCATGTTGGAAATTAAGATCCTTAGTGAAATTTCTCTTCTTTTTAAGTATAATTTGTGTTTCATAATATAGATTGATAAGTATGTTGATTTTGTTTTATTATTTTGTGAATAAACAAAGAGTTTCATGGCATGATGAACCAACCAATGTGCAAAATTGAGAATTGATGTGATATTTTTCATATGAATCTATTTGTTTGAAGTGTATATTTGATAAGATTCACGAAGGTTGCACTTGAAGATATTTACAATTTTAGTTGATAATATGAAAATGTAGAAATGTGTATTTTATTATCAAAATTATGAATAAAAAATGTATGAAATGTCATGTAATATAATTTGCACCTTTGCTTAAGTCATAAAGCATATAAGGGCTCTTCGAAATAAAGCCACAACTCTAGATAATGTTGAGGCCAAGCAACCCTCTGATCGGGTTTGCTTGGAAAGCATAGAACCATGGCATGATTAAGTCATGGCAGGCATAAGTTCAGCCCTTAAGAGAACTTAGATGACTTTTAAATTTTTTGTGGCTCCTTTTTCTATTTAATAAGACTTGAAGGGCTCAATCTAAAGCAATGAAAAAAGGCTAAGTTTTACTAGATGTGCTAAAACTATGGTTAGACTTTAAAGTAAAGGTCTTATAGATGATACATAATCTTTAATAGAGCTAAATTAGAAATTTGAAGATATTTGGTAAGGCTATGTAAGATAAGATTAGCCTCAAAATTATGCTTAAAAGCTTCGTTATAATCTATTAAAAAAAGAACTTATAATAAAAGGTCCTTATGTTGGGTTAAGGAAAAACCATTCATGAACCTCTATTATATATTGTAAAATAAGCTTTGGTTAGTTAAGCTCTCAACCAAGATCTCGAAAGAAGATAGAAGAGCTTGGAATAAGACCTAAAAATGTGTTAGGTTTGATCAAAGAATAAAGTAAAGATGTTGGCTAGACACTTAGGTTGACTTGGTTCTTCAAATAAAATCATGATGACCTTATTTAGGCTCTAGATTACTTGAGGACCCCCTATATGGTGATATAAAGGGTTTGTATGGTTGCTCAAGATAGGCCTTAGGATGGGTTGGTGATACAACAATATATTAGAGGCATAAAAGTCACTAATTTTACTTGTGTAAGTCCTAAGCTTAGTTGTAATCATCATCAGGTATATATAGAACCTAAGGGTAAAGGTAAAGTCATATAAATAATAAGGATAACAAAGATAAGCAAAGATCAAGAAAAAGGTTAGGATGAGACAAAATCCAAGAATGAAATCTAAGATATTATGAATAGCTAAATTTAAGGTTTAATAAGAGCCCTAAGATAGTCAAATATAGTGGACCCCTGATTATAGATGTTCACTTAGAAGATAGATAGCTTCATGAACTTACACCCTAAAACTAGAGGAAATTACATATAGATGGTTGATCTTATAAGAGGATTGTCAAATTATGTGATGAAAGCCTCTAGGATTAGCAAAAAACAATTATATAAATAGTTCTAAGAGGGAATAATTATACATTGAGTCCCATGCAAAAATAAATAATGTGTTATATTATAAATGGGAGTACATGTGGTTAATAAGGAGTTCTACAACCCTATGAGATTACCACATGTGATTGGCATTGTCCTATGGAGTTTTGGATTATGTTATCTGATAGAAGTGTCAGGCTTTGTCAGATTCTCTTAGAAAAGAGAGTTTATAGGTTAGAAAAGGATATGAAGCATTTGGTTAACTACATTATTTGAATATATTTTGACCTAGCTGATAGATGGTGATGTCATATGGTAGTTAGTAACTGACGTTATTCATTTATATGATTTACTTAGTTATTATACATATATATATATATATATATATATTATATGTTTATATATATACTTGTTAACTATTGTATATTAGATTTATAATATAGCTAAAAAAATCTCTATTAATTCTCTCAACTAACCTCCCCTTTTTTATTTTTTATAAGATTATTGATCTAAGAGTTTTGTAATGGTTGAGATAGAAATTATCCAAATTAGTGCACTAGTTAAATGATTCGACCCTTTTATTTAATCATCAGTAGTAGTAGATTTGATGCTTATTATCATTAAATTTATTTCATTGGACATGAGACTATATCAGACTATCTTATTAGACTTGATAATTACTTATTATATTTTTCTAACAAACTTTGGCAGTTATTCATGGTGTTATCTTAGATTAGATTAGATTCAAGTGATTTATTAATTTTGGAGATATGTTATCTATGCTTTGATCTTGTGGATGATGACATGTATTAGAGTCTTAGCATGATAGTATTTTATATGATGCTATATTATAAATCATAGATATATTTTGATATTATGATCTTTAGATTTTAGTTAAACTCATACTTTAAAAAATCCACTTTCTTCTATTATAATTAAATTGGCCATTACGAATTTTGAAAAATAATCATACAATATGATCAGTGGATCATATCAAGGCTATAGAAAAATTGAGCTAATCATCATAGTGATTTGCCAATCTAAACTTTTTATTTTAGTTTCAAAACTTTATTGCATAAGTGTGATAATATGGCTCATGTTGCACAACATGAAATCTTAACATGTTTCACTTATTTCTAAATTTTTGTAAAAGATGATTACGAAGAATGGTCAAAGTATTATACACTTATCCATTAGGTTTAGATGATCGTGCAAGTCAAATAAATGGATCACCAATATACAAGTATGTTTCACATATTGAGCCTAGCTCTTGGGATTTTTTCATTTCATATTAGCTTGTAATAGTATGACAATGTCTTAGTTGAGGCATTGCAACTTAGAAAAAGGATAATACACATAAAATAATATTATTTTGTGCAACAACATTATAATATTTTTATCTAAAGTCCTTTAAATAGTCTTTAAAGAGAAATTAATCATATAAGTATGACATACCACTTTTTATTATACATTGTAAAAGTTTTAAGAATATTCATGTGAAAGTTATGAGAACACTTGATAGAACTTGGACTCATACATGGATTATGCCATGTATATCAAACCTATAGTTTCTCATTCTAAGTCAAACAAATAGTCATATGTATGAAGCAAGATATTATACATGTCCAACCTATTGATTAATCATGACTTGGATTGTGAGAGAAAATAATATAAATACAAAAAAGAGATTGTATAATTACAATATAAAGAAGAATCAAACTCTCAGAACACATATTGGTCATTTAAGGCCATTGCTAAGTATGACAATGTTTACTCTTCACATTATTAAACAAGATGATAATCACATGTTTATGACAGCAATTGTATGCTCATAAGACAATGAATAATAAAGCTTATTTTAAACTAAGTTTCTATATGTTTAGCATATTATTGAATTAGGAGTGTTTTATATTAGTGGTAATCAAGTTCTAGGGCAACTAATGATAGATATGTACTCAAGATCAAGGATTTAACTAAAAGCTAGGCATTAATAAGTTAATTGCTGGCTTACCACTTAAACGTAAAGGAAAGGCTTAACAATTTAGCCATATAAATGAGGGATTCCAAGTGGTTCAGCCATGCCATAATGAGTTAACCTATATGGCTACAAGATCTACAAGATAAACCAAGTTCTCCAACAAAGCAACAAAGATGCCAAACATCAATCACTTGATCAAGTTTTCTATTCAAATAACTTGTTTGATCTAGGATTCAAGATCTAAAACACTCAAGGAAAGGATTAGTAAAATTAATAAAATAGTTTTTTATCATCAAACAAATAGTGCAAAGACCAAGGTTTAATAATCTTTCTCTTTGATGATGACAAAACAATTAAATAAAAGTTGAAATGAAAAAGTACTAATCAAGAAAGGACACAAATGTTCCCACTCAAAGTAATTAATTCTAAGAACAAAGTCAATGTTGGGAAGCCACACAGATTCTTTTCATTTCACTTATGTTCATGTTCCCCTCCTACTTCTTATTGTGCTTCAAATGATAAAGAAAAAGTGAAAACAAGCACAACTAAGAGTTTCACTATCAAAACAAATGGTTCACAATCGAAACTTTTATAATTAAATCAATGAAAAATGGCATGATATACAACTTTAGAGAAATTATAGTGCATAACATCAACAATACAATAAAGATAGCAATAAAATTAAAAACAAGATTATAATAGGCATAACAATAATATACTATGTTGCTATTATAGAAAGGGACTCAAGATTATATTAATAGCTTAAGTTATTAATATAAAAATATCATATAACAAGTAACAAAACTAAGCACACATAACAATCATTGAGCTCCCCATGGATTGGTGAATTCTTCCAACAAAATACTAATAATAAGAAATTCCCCTTAGTTCTTTTGTATTAACATCCTATTCTTTTCCATTTTGTAATCAATCAAGGAGATATACAATAGGAGAGACATTAAGAAAAATTAATAAATAAACCAATAGAACTTGTTCATTGCATAGAATAGTAAATAAAGCAAAAAACAAAATTGTATCAACATAGGAGACATTCATAGATAAAGATAACTAAATTCAACAAGTTGAAAAACTAAGTTATAGTTGTTACAAAAATTATTTAAGAGTTTTTTATCAATATTTTTTAGAAAAATTCTTTATTTTGCTATCCATAAAAATATTAAACTTGAGAGTAATTAAAATTGACTCCTAATCGTGGTTTCTAGAATGGTGCAGCACTCTTAAAACTTCTCAAATTATTCATTGATTTGACTATCCAATGCATCAACCCTTGAAAATAGAAACTAAATGCCTTTAAAGTATTGGAATCTAACACTCTAGCCATAGAAGGTTGATGAGGTCCATCTTGAAAGCCAATAATAGTAAATGACAAAATTGCATCAAATAATTCAATTAAAAATTGTTTGCATGCACTATAACATCATCATTAAGGACAGTATGGCTTGAAAGACATGTTGCATCCCTTTCATACTATTGTTCTTTAAGGAACAAAAGTTATAGTGCATATAATCAAAGCTTATTCAATAATTGTAATTGATGGTTGAGGCAATTATACAACCATAGCCTAGATTTATTCATTTCATGTAAGTCAGATACTTAATTTCCAATGTTTTTTCATCAATCTAAAAAGCATTTTAGCTATAGGAAAGGATTCAACTTTCAAGCAGTAGAAAGTGGTAAGAGAAAGCCATGGAGTGATGCATTGTCAATCTCTACCTTTTGCATTATGGTGCTAAGAAAATGGACTATGTAAGCTTATTGATTCAGAAACTTCACTTTTTAATATAGCTTTGTTAAATAATTAAAAATCTCATTGTTCATCTCTCCCTAGTCAAAAGAAGAGTTATCACAATTGGGGGAGAGAGTAAGACCTGTGGCAACATTTTGAAGAATCTATTGTGATCACCATTAGTGATCTCAACATTGATTCTACATTGGTATGACCTAAAAACATTATAAACCTTAGTCATTTCCAAATTCAATCATGCCATTATTGAAAGGACACCAAACCCATTCTAGAGAAGTAAAATAAAATTGGTTCATTGGGTTTGAGTTCCAATTCTTCTATGATTTGTTTTTGGATGTTGAATTTAAAATCCTTAATTAGTTCTTAGCCTTCCATATTTGGTTATTTCTATATAATGAATGACTCATCAAACTGATAGCTAGCTATAAGTCTAGTCTTTCTGAGTGTCATTTCATATGAGGATGCTTGTTCATCATGAAAAATTAAATACTATTGGAAGAGAATGGTGACATACATTTATCAAAACTTAAACTAGATGCAAGAAACACATCATGTTTAATTTTAGATGATCGGGACTACACTCACAAAATGAACATCCTTTTGTAATAGAAAGTTCTTAGGAGCTGATCACACAAAAGATTGATAGGGGACACCACTATGACATTTCTTCTTCCAATTTTCTTGTTCTTTCAATTTATTAGGTGAAATTCCTTACCTAATTTGGGTATAAATTCAAGGAGAATGTACTTCTTAAATGATTTAATCATATAAGATGATTCAAAACATGCCTTAAAGTATAAGTGCAATTTTATCTAATATAACCATTATACATAGATGATCAGTGCATCATACATGTCTAAATCATATCTCACTAATCATCTGCTCAAATAATAATGATTTTACAAACATGGTCCATGTTAGTATAAATCCACATTATCAATTGCTATAGCCTTTTAGTAACTTAATAATGTGACATACTTATTATTCTCTACCAACATCAAAGTTATCTTTTCTCATATTAATAATATTTAATAAGTGATATTATTATGCTAAATTGACTTAAGTTTAAGTTATACAACAAGTAGGTGAAACTTGTCATATGTATATGATGAGCAAATTGTATGAGCACGAACTATATAACACTTTAATCCAAATACATAAAGGTAAGAATGGTTTGTACTTTTGTGATTGCAGTATCTTATATGTACAAATGTCTATAATTTGTGTTTCCTAAGTTGAGCCACTCATTTTTTCTACTTTATAGGAAATCCTAACATAAGTACATTATCTTAAATTGACTTGATCTAGTTATCATCATAAAAGTTAATATACTTCACTTATAATTTAAATTATCCAAGAGACAAAAATCCTTAACTAAGACTTCCATGCAATACTTCCTTATTACTTAATTGTTAATTAATGGAAATAATTTCTTTATAACCGATGTTCCAAAACAAAGTGTTTGAATGATTTCTCCTAACTCTCCAAATTCATTGTATGGTAATATTATTTTTATCAAGATAAGGATGACATTTTCTGATAAATAAAAATTTTTTCAAGTGAGGTATATGCAAAGCCAATAGGACAAGGTTTGTCTCCATAGGTCTTTGTCATATAGACACTCCTAAACAACTTCTTAAGCTATAATTTAGGAACCAAAATCATCTTGGGTTAATAAGTGCTGGTGTAGGATGTCATTTTTACAAATCTTGTACACAATGAGTTACCTTTAAAAATCCAAATATAAATTTTTACCATTAAATTTATTGATCACCTAATAAGGAAATCAATAGAAATTTTGTCATATAAGCAACATTAATTACTAACAATTCTAAATGTGGCAAATAAATTACATGTTTGACTATGAGACATATGCAAATGCTAAACGTTATTAATAGTCTTACTGCCACTACTCAAATTCACATGAGGATATGCATTCACATGTGAGGTGCCATGTGAATGTACCTTTTTAAGGTTTTCTTCTAAACCATTACTTATTTTTCATCATAACAAATTTAATTAATTTTTCTTTGACTTCAAAGATCACCTTTCTTAGTTTGTATCTTCACATTTCAAAAGTAAATATATGAATTTCTTAAATATAATAACTTTTCACAATCAAAAAACCTATTTCATAGCTCATTTAAAGAGAGAATAAAAGTTTTGAATGCATTGTCTTGTAGGAAAGTCCTTCACAACAAACAAAGGGGTGGATCCATAGTAATAATAACGAGATTTTAAGTAATTCATTACACACCAAATGAGTATAGATTAAAACATTCTTCCAGGAATTGCTTTCCTTAATAAAACTACTATGATACAACTTATTTAAATGGTAAAAGAGTGATCTCCACAAGATAGGAGAGTGAATTGTGCAACTTTCAATCACATTTCAAGTCAATAACTAAAATAATTTCACATTAAATACTCTTAAACAAAGTTTTGAAAATTCTTTTTTAGCTTTCAATGAACTTTGCAACTATAATGGTCATTTTGAAATAATATGAAAAACAAAGTTACTACAAAAAATATAGAAAATGAAAGACAACACGTGATAGTTTTTGATGGATCAACCAAACCCATGCCTACATCCACCCAAAGTGGACCAATACAAGCTTCCCTTAAATCCACCCCTTTTCACTCTAGCTAATAAATGGGTTAAACTAAATATAACTAATGCTTGCAGGAGACATAGGCAACAAAGACAAAAACAACTAACAAAAGCTATAAAAAAGTAATTATAACACTAAAAATATTTGACACTACAACATATACTTATACCTTTAAGTAATTATGGCATAATGACTAAATTAATGAATCCAATAAAATGTCCAAATAAGAAAAGTGAGAGAACATAATGAGAAACTTAGTAAGAATGTTGTTGTAGTTGAGCACCAAATGCTCTAACAAAAAATGGATGTAGATTGCAAAGTGTTCTGGCTTAATAATGATTTTGCAATTGAACCATAATATTCTTTTATTTAGAATGTACTTCTATTTATATCCAAGGATAGAAATGTAATGAAAAAAATCCATATATGAAGCACGTTTGCAAAATTTTATCAAAGTAAAATTTAGGATTTGTCTTATCTTGAATTAAGTCATGAAAGTAAGATTATGGCATTCTTAAAATAAATCTTGATGAAACTAAGATCTCGTATCATGCTTGCTATAACAAAATACTCAATTTTAACTAAACATGTGTTTAGGTGTTGGATCTTGACGTTCATCTTACCACTTCAGCTATGTCTTGGTCTACTCTGGTGGATGTGCCTCCTTCACCTCTTCAAGCTTGTGGTTTTCTCTTCTTCATTTCTCATGCCTTAGAATCCTTCCTTGGTTCCTAATCATTATTTTCCTTTTTGCTCTATCTCACAGCTAGGTTATTAAACTTTAGAGTATAGCCCAAATATACCTGATTTACTTACTCGATTAAGGATTCTACTTTTAAGGTTTCTAGAGAAATTTTGGCTAAGGTTTCACCTTACTTTTTCATGGATGACCTTTAATTTTCCCTAAAGCAAAACTACCCTATGTAATATTAATATGGTTGGTTACCATAACTTCCTAAAGTAAAGATGGTATGAATGACAACTAAGATTAATGCTCCCTCAAATACACTTCTTAATTTGCATGCTTCAAAGGGAATTTAAACCTAAAATCCGACTTTTCTAAAATAACCTTTAATTTTGCCTATATTGTATGGTATTCACTCCAACTATGACCTTAACTCATAGATTAGATAGTTTAAGAGATTGCAATGTCAAACTAGCTTAAGCATAGTTTAATTTTAGGTTTGTTTTGTGAAATAGAACTTTATTACATATTGAAAGTGATAGCTAGCAAAATGTTTTACTTGGTCTAGCTATAAGGATATAAAACTATCCAATAAAGAATGTGACTAAGAATTATAATGAGGATGAGCTTGATTCAGCTTTTGATGTATGATCTGCTTGAGTGACATATGCCATTTGGTAACCACTGAGCTATTTAGAGTGTCCCACTAATGTATCGATATGACTTATGCTATCTATGATTTTGTATGAAAGTGATTCATAGAAGCTTTCCATAATTTCCTTGTTCAATTTTGAATTATTGATGTACTAAAATCATAAATGTGCATGGATGAAATGAATGACGAACCTTTATCTAAATAAATAATGCATTGTAATGAGGTGAACCATCAAAATAGACAATCTATTAATAGACTATCTAACTATGCTAATTGAGGAACTGTATTATGTCGAATAAGTAAATGTGCCTCATTGGAATAATCTAATCAGTGTAGACATATACTATCATATTTGTGTGATTCAAAAAACAAATCAAAAGTGTATCAAACATATTTGATTGACCTATGCTAGGTAGCATGCCTAGATGATTACAACCTTAATGTGATCCTTATATGATGACAACCATGTTGTTAAGAGGATATCATGCCATACAAAGATGAATATCACATACTAATGATGTAGAATGACCAATGTTTATCATTATATTTGTCTGATCCATTATGTTGAATGACCATATATTTATGATACAAACCCATAACAAAAGCATGTTATATCTAGATGAAGCCTTATATGATCTAAACAAAATAATGAGCCTATTTCTTTGTTTGATGAACTTCATCATACTTAATTGATGCAATTAAAATGGTCTTTCCTTTAAATATGTTAAGGGTCATAAAGGATAACAAGATGTACCAAAAGTTGAGAGGTTATCATGTGGTTGATCCAAAGGGATGATTATAGATCTTGAAAAAGATTAAATTTTAATGGAAAATTGGAGGATTTCTTCTAACTTAAAATTATTGGATACATCCACCTGAAGTGTGGTTTAGCAAGAGGGGTTGAATCACTTAGAAAAAATTTTGACTTATGAAAACATATTTTAAAAAAAATATTTCAAAGTAATTTTTGATAAGCTTGAGCAAGTCTATAAAAGTGATTTTATAAATTTTTAATTTAAATTTAAAATATGTTTATTTTCTTTTAAAAGTAATTTTTTATAAAAATTATGAAATAAAAAATAAATAAAAAAAGTTAAAATATATAAGAGTGATTTATAGGTAAGTTAACATAAAAATAAGAAAAAAATAATAAATATAACCCTTTTCCTAAAAGTTGAATAGGTTAAGCTCTAATAATAATGAAACAAAAAATAAGCTATAGTGGCTTTATACAAAGATAAGATTGGTAGAAAGAAGAAGAAAAGAGATAATTTAAATCTATACTTGATATAAACTATCTTCCTATGCTTGAAAACATACTCAACAAGATACAAGCCTTTTAATTTAATGAATTACAAAATGAGAAAATGGGAGCATAGATAACTTGTAGAAGGTAAAATTTGGGGTTCAATGATTAATGACATAGCATAAGGAAGAAATAATAAGCATTAGTTACTAATAGCTTTAACTTTATGACTTGAAATGTTTTCTTTAGATTTTGTCAAAATTTCATCAATCCACTATGTTCAAAACATTACCTATTTATAAATATTTTTGAGCTAAAAGTAGTTATCAAACAGACCAAAAATTATTACTACTTATTGTAATTCAATGAAGGCCGATGTAAGTTTTTTATTTAAAAAAATACATATTTTTAAATAATCATCTCTAATAACTCATAAATAATGGCTAAAGTAGCAATAATATACAAAGTTCATGATAAAAAAGATCCCTGATCATTCAATCATGAAAATTGCATGATCAGATGGCTAGAACTAAGTTGGTGTTATTTAAAAAAGAAGGTGTGATGTAGATTGCTAGATCACAATCGTGATCTGATTACTTTATTGAGTTTGTGCTTATTTAAAAATTGAATTACATATGGATTGTTTAATCACAAAATTACATAATTAGATGGTTCAGATCACTTCTAGAATTTAGAGGTCACTCATGTAGAAAAAGCTTTACATTTTAGTCCCACATGGTGTATTCATTTTGCATTTATTTCCTCATAATGCTTTCTCTTCACATAATAGTTAGCTTTTACAATTAGGGTTAACTACCACTATGTTTGTTTGAGATTTGGTCAACCATGATACCAATAATATATTAGATTATTAGATGCGAGAATGATGCCTTAATCTAATACCCTTTCAACCCAATTCAGGAGTGATGCCCCAACCCAACTAGTATAGTGAATTGGTTTAGGAGTAATGCCCTGGCTTAAAATTAAAATATAGTCTCAAAGATATTTTGATCTAGTAGAATTAGGTTTTTTAATAAATTATTTTTTTTACTATTATAATGTACTTTTTGCAATGACTTTTTGATTCAAAATTTAAAAAATAGGTTCAAGAACAAAATAATCCTTAAGATAGTCAAACTAAGATAAATTAAATTTTTAAAATCCAAAATATTTTCTAAGATGTTTAGTTTAAATGAATGTTGTTTTTTATGCCTTGCAAGAATGGTTTCAAACAAGTTTAATATTCTAATTAAGATAAAAGTGAAATACTTATAGTTAAATCCAAAATGAATCTCTTAGTGGTCTACCACTCAAACTAAGATAATTTTCATAGGTTCTAAAATTTTCTCCTCTTCTTCTTTAAGTTCAACCTTGAACACGACATTAACTATCAAAAATTTAAACATTTACTCAAATAAATTTATTAGAAATACTTAGAGTTTGATATCACCAAACAAAACAACGTAGATGTGGGTAAATAACATAACAATATCTCCATTTTGATGATAAAAATACAATTAATTAAATTGATAAAAAAATATAAACTATTTACAAAAGAATAAACAAAACAACAAAAGATGAACTCTCTCTACATATATACTATTACTGGAATAGGATGCCTCTTTAATTTATGCTTATTTCTAACAATTTTTATTCTCTCTTCATTTTTATGATCACTTAAATAGATTTAACACTCCTAGTCTTAATCTAAGTTTTATAAATTATTCATTATCTATGGGTTTTATGAAAATATGAACCAATTGATCATCAACAAGAAAAAAGTATAATAATTCATGATTAGGATCATATGCTCTCTTATAAAATGATATTTAATATCTATATGTTTTGCTCTAGAATCATTAGCTATTTTTTATTTAAACTTATTACTTATAATTATCATAATAGATGAAACTTTTACCTAGTATAACACGATAATTTCCTAATTATTATTTGATTCATAACAACAGTGCTACAAAACTAATTGAAGCTATATATATTGATTCTCTTGTGGATAGTGTAATATAATTTTCTTTCTTACTAAATGAGATTAATGAATTTCTTAAAGATTGGCATGTTGTTTTTCTATATGTTTCTAGTTTCAAAAAAAAACTATGCATATGAGAATGCTCTTAAATGAAAATTTAGATCATCTTTTGGATACCAAAGTTCTAATTTATTATTCTAGCTATGAATCAAAATATGTGATTTATCACTATTAAAAGAGATTCTTTGAGATAATCCTTAAACTTAGAACATACATAAACACGATAGATT
This sequence comes from Vanilla planifolia, assembly GCA_023846275.1. Lineage (NCBI taxonomy): Eukaryota > Viridiplantae > Streptophyta > Magnoliopsida > Asparagales > Orchidaceae > Vanilla > Vanilla planifolia. The sequence goes on along the minus strand of CM043875.1, from coordinate 10,234,598 downwards.
ATAACTTTACTTAGTATAAGATATATAATTGAAACAATTAAATCTTTATAAATTTTAGTATCTACTTATTTTGTTTTTTTTATCTTTATATAAATGTGTGTTAGTAGTCTAGGTGTGTTTTTAGGTTCGATATTATTAAAACCATATTTTTAAAATACATTAAGTTAGTGATATGAAAACACTATTGATGGTTTATTTAACTTGATTTCCTAAAGAGAAAGTAAAATCTCACAATAAATTTATTTCAAATTCATTTTTAATTAAATACAAAAAAAGCTTTGCACTAGTCTCCATTATTAGCTTCAAACAATATGTCATTTGCATGTTTTTGACATATAAGTTTATGTTCTCATTTGTCTTTTATAAATAATGTATTATCTATATTTCTTATAAAAATATTTGAAACTAGAAAACTATATAGTCCATTATACCATACTCTAGATGCTTGCATAACTTTATACAAAATTTTAATTATTTTTATACTTGGCCTAATTTATCATAAAAGTTAAATCCTAGAATTATTCTACATAAACTTTTTCATTTATAAGATCATTTTAAAAATAACTTTTAATATTAATTTTAGAAGTTTGAAGTTCTTGTAGCAAGCAAAAACTAACAAAATGTTTATTGTCTCAAGTATCACTATTGGTGCAAAGATTTCTTCAAAATCTATTTCTTTAATTTTACAATAACACTTTGTAACTAATCTTTCTTTATTCTTAATTACGTTTCCATTTTCATCATGTTTATTTTTAAAGAACCTTTTATTCCAATTATACTTATATTTAATGGTCTTGAGGTTAACTTCCACACATATTATTTGAAATTGAGTTAATTCTTCAATCATAACTATTACTCATAATTTGTTATTTAAGCCATCTTTTATTGTGCTATTTAACAATTTATCATAAAGATAGAGTGGTTTTGATAAGGTCTAGTTTTAACTCCATCCATAATTTTATCCACTACTTGATCTTTTGGATGATCCTTTATAAATTATATGGTTTTAGAAATTATGTACTTTTCAACAACTTATTTTTCTTATTTATTTTATTTAAATATTTTAATCTTAATTTCTCAAATCTATTTGCTCATTTTCTATGTTTACATTATTTCATCAAAGTTTACAAGTATAATTCTTCTTCATTGGTGCTTTTATTATGAACTCTATAAGCTCTACCATTAAATGAGTATCCTAAGAAGATTCTCTTATCTAATTTTGGATCAAAGATTCCTAATTCTCTCTTCTCGTTACTTAGAATGTAACATATACAACCAAATACAAGTGAATGAGTAATCATTAGTTTTTTATATGATAATTTTTTTAATTAAGGCTAAGAAAGAAATCTATTTTAATTATAACATGTTATAACCATGGCTTTTGCCCAAAAGAATTTTGTTATTTCATACTCATTCAACATACTTCAAGTTAAATCTAATAAAGTTCTATTTTTCCTCTCGATTATGTCTTTTTATTGTGGAGCTTTAGGTTTAAAGAATGTGTGAGAAAGTTTATTATTATTCAAATATTCAAGAAATTAACCATTCCTAAATCGTTCTCTAGTATCACTTCTAATGGAAATTAAATTTTATCAAAAATCATTTTATAAAATAGTTATCAATATTTAAAATTATTTACATGATTCACTTTTTTGTAAAGTATATGATCCATGTATACTTAAAATATCATTTACTATAACAAATTCATATTTTTTTCTTCCTAAGCTCATAGGAAGTATTGGACCAAACAAATTTGTGTCAATGTTCTAAGATTCTTTTAGAAGTTACATCCTTCTTTGATTTAAAACATGATTTTATTACTCTACCAAAATTACTTGATCAACAAACTAAATCACCTACAAAGTTAATTTTCGTAAGCCTCTTACTATGTTATGTTTAATCATTTTTCTTATTTTATATGTACTAGTATGACAAAATCTCTTATATCATTAGTTTGACTCATTGGAATTTGGTGCAAATTATTTGAGAATTTTTTATAATTTTAAAATCAAGAAAATTGGTATTATTTCATCTATGCACAATAATTATTTTATCTTTATTTATGGAAATTTTACATGCAATTGTATTAAATGAAATATTATCACAAAGTCAACTCATATTAAGTAAATTATATTTTAAATCATAAATAAATAAAACTTTATTAATTGAAAATATAAAGCCTCCAATGGTACCTATTTCTTTGATAGATTTCTTTAAATTCTCTCCAAGCTCAACTTTTTTCTCCATTATAAGCCTTTAGTTGGTTGAATAGTTTGATGTTTCCCATCATATGTCTTGAACACTCACAATGCAAGAAACAATTATCTTCCATAGCCTTCAAAAGAAGATATTCCTACACTCACAAATTAATTTTTGGATTTAGGAACCCAAATCTTATTTTTTTTCTAGCATATTTAAGAGTAATTAAGCTATACTTTGACTTCACTATCTATGAAGAAGTGAGAAATTTAGACTGAATAATATTTCTAATCCTACTTGCATATGTAGTATGGTCGAACAACATGCAATAATGTCATATAAGTTTGTTATTTTAACCTTGTAAGATGTCGACATTATCATTAAGCTTATGCATATTAAATCCTTTTGCAACAAAGATTTCTCTACTGATTGTTTTCCTTTAGAATGTAAACATATGGTGCAAAAAGATTTAAAATCATTGAATTCCTTAAATAAGGATACAACCTCATTACATTTTTGTATTAATTCATCGATATCCATTTTCATGTTCTCTAAATAAATGTCAACCTCATTTTTAATTTGTTCACAAAAACATAAAATTCATAATATTCCTCTTTTAATTTCAAATATTTCTTATGCAAATTTTAAACATTTTTGCAAACATGTGTAATTGTTGAGCTAATTATTCATTGGAGTAATTTGCCTCTTCCTCACATAAAGATAAATTCTTTTCTTCTCCTTTTATTTCTAGCAATTATGCAAAAAAACCCTTCATTATTGTCTTTCTCATCACTTGTATTGGTGTCTTCTGAATCGCTCCAAACTGTTTAAAATTCTTCCTTCTTCTTCTTCTTTTTATTCATCTTCTTTTTATTCTTCTTCATATCATTCTTTTCCTTTTTAACTTCATCTTTCTTCAAAAGATATGTTGGTCTGATATGTCCTCATTTACCATATTCTTAATAAATATTCTCCTCTTTCCTTCTTACTCTTCTCTTAGACCATTGATTTGTATATTTTCTTGCAACACTCAGAAATTTTGACAAACCTTTAGAGATTAAAGTAATACCATCTGCATTGTTGGACTTCTATTTTGAAGCTCCTTTCATCTTTAATGTTATTATTTGCTCTTTCTTATTTATTTGGTTCTACTCAATCAAATCTTTTCTTCTTTTACCCTTCTCATTTCTTGCTCGGTAGTCATGATCTCAACAATCAAGTCATCTAATGTCATAATGGTAATATTCGTAGCAGTCTTAGTCATAATCGTTAATGAATCACACTCTATTTGTAAGATTATAAGTATCTTCTATATTTATTAATTCATAAAAAATTAACTTTCAAGATTAAAAAGTCTATTAGAAATATTAATCAAATTGGCTTAATGGACTCATTTGAAAGCATCATAAATAACTAATATTCATGCATCATCATGTTTATTTTATTTTCTTTAACAAAGCAAGTTCTTTAATATGTTTCTTTACTTTATGCCAAATTTTATAAGCCATTTTAAAGTCATAATTTTATTAAATTCAATAACATTCAAAGAATAGTATAAAATATTTATGACGACTATTTAACACTACTTTAGTTTTTTTATTTTCATCCATATCACCAAAAGACTTAGGTACTAAATACCTTACGTATTTTTCTTAGCTAAAAAATCAAAGGGAGTTTACATTAATTTAAACAGTTCTCTATCAATAGATTTCAATTAACTAGAGATTTTATGCTTCGAATAGAGATAATAATTGTAACAGAATGATTCTCCTTCACCTAATCTCCCTAAAGTATAAATTTCAACCATAAATCTCTGAGTTTTTCTTCTTATAAGAAAATGACCATGCTGTAACACCAATTGAAGAGTAGTTCAACAAATATGGGGTGAATTATTAGGAATAAAAATTTAATTTATAAAAAAATACTTTAAAACCATTTTAAAGTAATTTTTAATGAGTTTAAGAAAGTCTTTAAAAATGATTTCATAAATTTTTTAATTTAGTTTAAAAATAATTAATTTCTTTAAAAAATATTTATTTTATTTTAATAATATAGTTTTGTAAAAAATTTGAAGTAAAAAAATCAACAAAAATTCAATATATACAAAAGTTATTTTTAGGTAATTTATCTTAAAATAAATCCTACATCCACCCTTAACAAATGCAAAAGCAAGAAAAAGATTATCAATACAACCCTTTTGCTAAATGATGAGTATGATAAACTCTCATAATAATAGAATGGAAAAAAGATAGGCTACAATGGGCTTACAAAAAAATAAGACTGGCAAAAACAGGAAAAGAAAGAATTAATATAAATCCATACTTAATATAAACTAACTTCCTATATTTGATGAAATGCTTAACAAGGCACAAGTCTTTTAATTTAATACATTAGAGAATTAGAAAAATAAGAGTTTAGATGAATGGTAAAATTCAAAGTTTGATGATGAAGCTTGTAGTATAAGAAAGTCATGATGAGCACTGACATCTAACTTCTCTTATCTCATGACAGGAAATTTTTTTAAGATTTTATCAAAATTTTATCAATCAATTATTTCAAAAGATCTTTAATCTATAAATATTTTCTTTTAGCTAATGATAGTTATCAAACAATTGAAAAGAATCGTTATTTATTTTAATTCATGGAGATTGACGTAAGTTTTTTATTTTAAAACATAAAAGTTTTTAAATAGTAGTTCTAATGGCTCATAAATACTGGCTAAAATAGATGTTATATAGAGAGTCATATGATTAGAAAGATTATTGATTGTTTGTTCATGAAAACTACATGATTGGATGGCTAGAATTAAATTGTTGTTATTTGAAAAAGAGGATATGCTCAAATCATTAGATCATAATCATGATTGGATGATGGATCAAGATTTGTACTTCTTTTGAAAATCATACTGCATATGTACTATTTAATCATAAAATTATGTGATCAGATGACTAATTAAGGATTAAAAGAACAGGATTAGCTAGTGACCAGTTGATCACAAAATTGTGTGATCAAATGATTCGTGTCACTTATATAATTTAAATGTCAGCCACATGGAAAAAGCCTTACATGTTAGTTCCATATGGTGTATTCAGTTTCCTTTTCTCACTTTGCAATACTTTCCCTATGCTTAAGACTTAGCCTTAAAAATTAGTGTTAGTTGCCTCCTAATTTGTTTGAGATTTGATCATCTGCATTGCAAGTAATATAATAGATTAACTGAAGTAGAAGTGACACCCTAATCCAATACTCTTCCATCGGGGTTTAGAATTGATGCCCAGACTAGGTTATTGTGGTGAATGATTTCAACAGTGTTGTCTTAGCTAAAAAATTAGATTGAAGCATAGAAAAGGTTAGGATAAGTAAAATTATGTTTTTTTGTTAATTAATTATCATTAATATAATGTAATTTTTAAAAAAAGTTATTAAAATAAAATTTTCAAAGATAAAAAAAGAATAAAATGATTTTTATAATAGTTAAGAGAAAATTGATCAAAGTTTTAGAACCATAAAATTTTTTAAGATGTTTAATTTAATTGAAATGTAATTTTTATGCATTATAAGAATTATTCAATCAATCTTAACCTTTTAATCAAAATAAAAGTCAAATATAAACTAAAAATAATTTTCTTAATGGTTTACTACTACAACTAGAATGATCTTCATTAGATTTGACATTTGCTCCTCTTCTTTTTTGACTTATCTTACGAACATGAGTATCCATAATCAAAAATCTGAAAGTTCATTAAAATAAATTTATTAAAAATACATAATATTGTTATCATCAAACAAAGCATTATTTCTAGATGTTAGCAACATAGCACACCATTTACTCATTACTATCTTGAAATCTTTGAGGAGATAATTCATCATGTTAACTAAGGAGGCACTTATTAAACAACTTTCTCCAAAATATGTTTCTATATATATACATATGCAACTATCCCCATATAGCCTAATTAAATTTTTAAAAGCTTATGATATTTTTGTTACAAATCCAGAACCATAGAATGATGACAACTACTGGCCAATTGAGCTATTGGATAAGCCATAGCTTTGGCTTCTTTTAATAGCTTTGTTCATACCATTGAATAGGTTTCTTCCCTTGCTTGTGCTTCATGTTTTGAACTTTAATAAAGAATATTTTTTGGTAAGTCAATCTATAAACTTATGAAATGGTGAAGCTTAGTAAGAAATTTCTTAATATTTTTAATAAATTTTTTTCTCCTTTAAGGAAGAGGATAATGTTATCAACAAAACCTAAATGGCTAATGGGTTGACAACCTCTTATAGTGGCATAGTGATTCACTTCACCTTACATATGTAGGTCTTTTAAACTACTCAGTACTTCAACTATGATAAGGAATAGTAATAGAGATAAAAGATTGTTAGGACACCTTTGTAATTGATAAGTTAAGCCTTAAATATTTAGTATTTCATTCTAATAGATTTGTATAGTATGAAATAGATTTAGTTGTAGAAAATAATCTATGGGCTTTTGAAAATGATGGATTAGTGGACTTCAAAGTACCTTGGCGTATTCGATGGGCTTCAAGGATAGAATACAAGAACATCAACTTTGAAAATTCTTTCCTTTAATTATTAAATAAAATATTAACTTGTTGATTATAAGGCATATCTTCATTTATCTCAATTTCAAAACCTAATTTAAGCATCAAATTTATTCATCCTTTCTTTGATTGATAAAAGATAAATGATTCAACTTTTCATTATATCCTTTTTTGATTAAATCTATCTTATGTATCTTTGCCAAATTTTATGTAAATTATTAAACTTTAGATAAATTAAAAAATACTAATTTTTATAAATTTTCTTATTTGTAAAGAAAAAAAATAACAACACCCAAAGCATGGCCCAAGAATAGTGCACTCAGGTAGACCAAGCGCAAGTGAGCTTAAAAGTCATAGGCCAAGAGACTATCTACAACCAAGCTAGGCCAAGCCTAATCTTAATCAAGGTACATTCTAAATTGGATGTGTAAGAAAGAGAAAGGATCAAGCTGAGCAAAACTCAAACTAAGTATTCTAATGGGTTAGGTTGGACCATAATCATACTAAACCTATATGCATATAAGTAGACAAGGACATCAAATCTTAAGAACTCAGGAGGGAGCCAATCCTATGTTTCAACTTGAAATTCACTTGTGCAAAAGTTCATGTAAATAGAAAAGAAGCTAAATTTCATGTAATGTAAGACTAATGCTTTGATGCCAATATGCTTCCAAAATTGGGAGTGGCTCAGTGCCAAACAATCCCTTATTTTCATGATCAAAAGGTAGAGATTATCTCCATCTTTTAAATAATGATCATGGTCTATCTTATAGTCTGTTCAATGAGCTCGATTAGGGATGACCATGATTGATTTCTGCCTTTTGACTTATCCTTGATCTATTGATCCAAATTTCTCTAATTTGATTCATATGATCGAGATTATTCCTGTCTTTACCATTGATAAATATAGCAATCCAGATTTCATTCAACATGTTCAGATAACCCAAATCTAATTTGTCGCGGTCCAACATTCCATAATTCATCAACTTTTATAGTTCTTGATCTAACAATCTATATCTTTTTTGTTCATCTTCAACGATCGTGATCAATCCTACCTAATTACCATTTCTATAACTGTTATATGTGTCATTGTAGTAGTCATTAAGAAAAGTTTTTAAGCAATTTGAAAGCAGCTTTTAAAAGTTCTTTTATTTTCTAACATTTATGATCAAAATGTTTCTATATAAATCCAACCATTATGAATGAAATGGCTAATGAATGTGAATAAAATTTTAAGATATCACAAAAGCATTATATCATATTCTATTAGTGTAAAATATCTAGGCAACATACTACATCTTAATACTACTTCAAATACTAAATCCTTCTAACTAATACTAAATATTCTAAGCTCTCATTTTCCTACTTTTCTTCATAATTTTTATATTTGTGTGCCTTGCTCCATTCATCAAAAAATATTGGAAACATTGTATACTTTTATCAAAAATTTATTTCTTATTATATTTTTGTTTTTTCATTTAGGTTAAGTGGCACAGTATTTTTGAAAGCCCAAATTCAGTTTGATCTTATAAAAAATCTAGCTATGATTGAGCTCATAAAAGCTTAAGTTATAGTTGAACTTGAAAAAGTTAATTGGTTGGAGGTGAACTATAAAGAAAAACTTCAAGTTGTAATTCTCTTAATAGTAGAGTTTTTCCAAACAATGGTTGAGGGTGGACATATATTCTAGTTTGAATCAAACTATGTAAAATGTTTTTTGTATTATTTTAAGTTTTATTTTTATTTTTTTAATCATAAAAATTAAAAATTGATATATATATATATCAAGGTTTTCTATAAACATAAATTGTTTTTATAAAAAATTTCTAAAAAATAGATACAACCACAGAAAATAGCAATAACTTTTTAAAATCTATAATTCGCCCCATTTTGTGGGATTCACACACTAATTTTAATTCAAGAGTTACCTTGCTTTAGAACATAAAGCAGTTGGAAGAAGCCAAAGCATTTCTTATTAATAATAACCAACAAATAGCTTTTATTATATATAGTCACTCCTAAATGAATAAATCAACTATTGAAGTTAAATCAACCATATTTAGCAACTAAGGAAATCTCAAGATGGATTATGAAATGCTTTCCTAAAGTCCAACATAATAGTACAATTATTATCTCGTCTTACAAATTGTAACATCAATTAGTTCTTATGTTAGAGGGATATTTCCAATGATTTTACTTTCCTTAATAATAGAATACTTGATCAATAAGATAAGAAAGGAGATGAATAATTGTAGTCATACTACCAACTTTTTAGATATTATTTCCTTAGTAATGTTATAGAGGAAAATTGGATTGAAAATGTCAAATAATGTAGCAGATCAATCTTGGCGATCAAGATAGTATTAACACTAGTGAATTCTCTAAGAAATGGGCTACCAACAAGTAAATCTTTATCACTTCATAAACTGTCCTAAATTATGGAATAATGTTGGTTGTGAAAGAGCCCATTCAACCACACTAGTCCTAGAGCAATTGAATAATCTATTTCAAAATAAATTTGTTGTGCTTCCTCCTTGTTAGTTGACTGAATTAACATTTGATTATTTTCCAACAAGACCAAGGAAGGAATAGAGCATAGAACATCATCATTCTACCTTTTAAGAAAAGAAATCAATGGGGAGTGAAGTATTCCACTATTGCTTTGGCAATTAAGTCCTTCTTTGAGACTCAATTCCCACTTGCATCTTTATATCACTATATATTAAGCCTTTTTTAGGTTTCTTTGAGCCTTTTTCATAGTATTTTGATTTCTTATCTCCAACCATGAGCCTCATAGTGCCTACCATCTAGTTCTAATGCATCTTTTCCAATTCAGTGACCACAATCAATTGATCATGAGCTTTAATTAATTCAAACCTTTAGTATTTATCATGAAACTCTTGGAATTAGCTTTCCTTCTCTTTAACCTACTCTTCTTCCTCTTATATTTTTTGAAATGTATTCTTGAAGTTAGTTTTTTTTTCTTTCTTTAAGGTAGGATTTAAATCTCTTCGATTTGAAAGCAAACAATTAGACTCCCAACCCAGGTTTTGGAAGGCTTCTATTCTAAGAAATGACTATAAAGAATTCTTTTCTTTCCATCATTGCATTTTGGAAGCTAAATTGTCTTTGTGTTGATTTAATTGCTAAAGAAAAAAGGATCAAGAAAGGGGCATTATCTGATGGAGCCATATTCAAGTGTTCAAACATAATGAAAAGAAATAAGTTGAGCCAGTCTTCATCCATCAGAGCTCTATCCAGATGTTTCTAGACACATATGCCTTTTCTTTTTTTAGACCAAGTGAATTGATAAAAATTGAAGTTGAGCTTTATTATTTTGTTATCATCATCATAATTAGTAAATTCAATAATACTTTCCAGCTTGAGAGAAGAATGGCCAATGTGTTCCTAAACCTTAGTAATGACATTACAGTACCCCCCCAATCATCAAGAGACAATTATTAACCTTCACCATCATTCTTATATCCATCCAAAGTTTTCTTCTATCAATAAAAGTGTTCTTAGAATACAAAAATGAATAGCACATCTTCTACAAATCATTATCAATCACCATGTATGGTCATTATTCCTCACTTTTAATTATTCAATAAAGGAAATCCTATATCTAGAACACTCGCACCTTTTTGGAGATCTCACTCTCACTTAAATCAAAATATAGCCTTTTGTTAAGGAGGTCCATTTATCTGCTACTATCAAAATGTTTTAACAATGTACTTTTCTTTATTTAGTGAAGTTTGAAAATGTTCTCAAGGTGTGAAACTACTACAAACTAATGACCCCCTAAAGTTCCAAATCAAAATATTATAAGGACAATCACATTCCTTGTATTTCTTTTATTGGATTATTTCTTCATCTTGTGGATAGTAACCACTATAAAGCCATTTGGATCCACTTAAAAAGTTTGAGAGCATAACCCTTTCCTAGAGATCCTCACTAAAGCTTTTGAGTAATTGATTTTTTGGTGCTAGGTGATCTTCACATGCTTTCATACTTATAATTCAGATTGTTATTATTTATTCTTATACTTTATTTGTCCACTAAATTTTATCTTGCAATCAACAGAGAGACAATTCATTATATGATTAAGTTCTTTCGCTTTAGGCTAATGTTCAATGCTACAATTTGAGTTGTTAGTCATTTCTTTGCTTATTTCAATTGTGAGTTGTTGCTTCTCACTAATTAAGCTTCATGTCTTACCGTTTTGAATTCTTTTATCCTTACTTTGCCTCATTAAGCTTCTATCATTTTCTAACCTCTGGGTGCCAAAACCAACATCAACCAAAGCCAGTGGTTTCACATTACACACCACCAAAATCGTCATATTTGTCTCAACCTCTTTAGCCAACAAATTTAAAGGTTAGCAACTTTTATCATGCTTATGCTAGAGTACTCAATGTCCTTGTTTATAATTCTTGAGACAATAACTTGGTAGATGTTTATTCTTAATCCTCTACCAAAATTCATTTTTACTCCCAGTGTTTTTTGAGATTCTAATCCATGAAGGAAGTTCTTTAGCAAGATGAACTTATAAGAAGACCAAAGAAATGAGATGCCTTGTTAAACTTATTGTGATAGAATCTACTTTTAATAGGTACTTAACTATAAACATAATTGAGAAAAGGATCTACTTGTTAAACAAGTGAATTAAAAGGTGCTTCAATGAGATCTACATTGGTGCTTATAATGGTTCAATATCCAACAAAAAGTCTAGGTGCCATTTTAAGTCACTCATTTGAAGTTCTACAATTTTCCAAATTCTAGGAATCCAGCAATTGAGGTAGTCAGATTCCAATGAAATTCCCAAAAACATATACCTATTATCCAAAAGCCTTGCAGTGACACATCCAGTGAGCCCAATTTTTTGGATTTTAGCTCTTTATGATTTCCATGTTATATTTTTTATGCAAGGACTTCCCTGTTAGAGTTACTTTAAAAGGAGCTACCATTTTGGAGACATCAAAGATTATCTCTAATTTTCCTCTGAATAAAGATAATAGCTTAATCTTAATTGGCATGGTAGATTTTGTTGAACCGAACACCTTTGCAAAGGAGGAATTTAGGGCGTAAACTAGTAATATTAAGATTCATCAGATGATGGTCTTGCTTATACGATACAAACATTGAATTCATTTGGCACGATTTCTTTCTTTTGTAATTTAAGTTATTTATGAAGTGCAACATTTTTTTTGGTTCAACATTTTTTGTCAAATCATATTAGTAATATAATTTAACCATTTAGATTAGTTCCACTTCTATTTTAAAAGATTTAATGGTATAGGATCTTATATGTGTTGCAGCACAGAGATGTTTCTATTTCTATCAGTTGAAATTGTTGTACACTTTTGGTGCCTCCTCTTACCATTGTTGTTTACATTTTATGTAACCCTATTAAGCTATGGTGAAAGCGATGTTCTCTGGGGAAGCTCAAATAGGTTCATTAGTGGTATATGTTGGTACGAGTGAAGCCAAAGCACTTGAAAATCCCGTGTTTATTATCTATTTATTGTGTTTTTCTTATTCTATTTGGTTAAGTGTTGTAACAAATTGTTTTCCTAATTGGTTAAAAAGTAAGTTCAAAGTTGTGTTATATCTTAATACATTTTATTGAAACAATAATTTACCCCCTTCTTATTGTATTGGATTCTCATTAAAACTGATAAGTGACATAAAAATGAGGTTTTATCTTTAGAAGAGATTTTTGTGATAAGATCCATATGGCTTATGCTTTGGTTGAGAATGCGAAGGAGCACCCGCTTATAATTCACCTTTATTCAAGGGTGAATATTATTTATATTACAAAAACTAAATACATATATTTTTGGAATTTGTTGATTGAGAAATCAATGATGTTGATGAAATTCCTTTACTTATCCTTTTTTTATTTTTTAAACCTTATTTTTATGCAAAACTAAAAATGAAGTACCAAACAACCCAACCATACAATAAAAAATGTTGGGACTACCATTAGTACAAAACCCAAATTGGGGGAGAGAGCAAAGGAGCATCTCAATAACATTATCCACAGCAAGTCAAACCATCTAACTACTTATTGAGGGTGAATTGAAGAAGAAACAAAAATATGATCTTTGGTAAAAATCACCTATTCACCATTTGATCAAGTGCTTAATCTGAGAGTATAGAACACTCTATTGGTCTAGGTGAACACAACCCATGATAAATTAAAGAAGTTCTTTAGTTTCCAATAATTGACTTTGAGATGAATAACTAGCTAATTGCACTAAGGCATTTTCTTCCACATTTCCTTCCCTATAACTATGTTGTAGTTGGAAGTTCTAGACATGCAATATGTTTTTTTTGTTGCAATTAATGGGAAAAATAGACCAAGGAATGGATGAATGCCCAAGAGTAATATTAAGAAGCGCATTAGAATCACATTTGATCTATAGATTATAGGTACCCTTGTCATGATAATGCTATAACTCCTAAAGAGAGCTTGTCCTTTTGTGTCCATGTTGGATTCAACTTTGTAGAATACTAAAAAGTCCTAAATAATCCATCCTCTACCATCTCGAACTACCTCACCACTACCCATAACTCTCAAGTTTCCTTTCATAAAATCATTTATATTTAGCTTAAAATGATGCAATGGGACAAGCCAATAAGCTTTACTGATTTTCTTATGCATTAATTTTGTGAAGCAGTATAGAGACCCATTAGTCACAAGTTTAAGATCATCCAGAAATTTTTGAGTGAAGACCAAGTTGTGGATTTGAAGATAGGCATTAGCACCTATTCTTTCCTAATTATACACTTCTCTTCAAAAAAGGCAAGGTTCTTATTTTTCAATAGCTCTAAACAAATAAGTCTTAAAATCATTAAGATAATCTCCCTTATAATAGTTACAAAAGCACCATTGTTCCACTAATGATGAAAAAGGTGTTTTATGTTTCAATATTATTGATCAGGAATAGATATGATCTAGAGCTTAATTGTAAGTTCACTAAATCATTAAAAGCCTATAGTTGAGAATTCAAGAGAGAAGACAAAATGATAAGTTTAAAACAAGGTGACATGACACATACTAATGGTTGTGCTTGGAAGCATACAATAGTGCATGGAAGCACAAGCTTGTGCACAGAAAGGCACAACATCTAAGACAACTATACACACATAACATACTCGACAACGTGAGACTACTACACGTGTGCCATGTTCAAGTGAACATTGGCACTTATTGCCACACATAGTTAGCACACAAGGCTATGGCAAAAGGGAGTGATTGATTTAGTAGATGCCTATTCATTAGATTATGGGTGGATATAGGTGTTAGTCAAGATGGGATTAATGCCAATGGAATTAAAATCATGCTTTGAATTACAAATCAAATCATGAAAGAAAAGATGGGAGACCTTGAAATAAGAATATTTATGTCATTTGTACATGTATGATACACCTCATCATACAGTCATGAATCATTCTCATGGCTACACAATATTGTTTAGAGTGCCAAATATGTGGTACATGTACAAACAACTCATCATCCAAGTCTGGCTCCTTCATATCAATAGTTCATGAAGTAGACCTTTTATCAAATTAGTGTGATATAGGCAACTCACATGTACAATATAATCAAAGCTATTAAAAATAGATACTAATTATAGATTAGACATGTACAATTTCATAATTATAACATCTTGACTCATGAACCTCAGTTATACACATAGCAAAAGCTTTGAGAAAAAATCAGACATGTATGATACTAAGATTTTCCATGTATGATGTATATGTCAAGTTACTGAGTAGTTTAACAATGGGTTGCTATCTTATTAGACTTGTAATAATTATTAGATCATATATATATATATGACTAAACCTAGTCCATATAGGGTGATCTAATAAGGCAAGTCATAGGCTCAACAGTAATTGTCTTAAGCCAGGTAATAGGAATTGTCACTTGGTATCCCCTTTTACAATCACCCAAGAATATTACTAAAAACTTATATTTAGGTTGGAGATCAAGCTTTTTTGGGTAATCTACATATTTTGAAGACTTAGCTAGCTAATTTGGATCATTTGACAACTTGACTCATCATCAAGAAATGATTTTCTTGTGCTTAGATAAGGTAAGGAAATTTATATTATATTGTAGATAAAACTTACTTTTAGTTCACATATTTATTGTGTAAATACAAGGTTCATATAAAATAAGATTAGCTATGTCATAGCCTAATGAAATGTATACAATGCTCAGAGCCAAAAAGCTAACTCTTAGGATGTCTTATCAATTCACAAGTTATGAATTTAATGAGAACCTCTTTCAAAAGTGAATATTGAAGCTTATGAATTTCTCGAGGTTTGTAACTTGGATATACAAAAATTAATCATTGTTTCACTTTGTTAGTACTAGTTTAGAGGATGCTTTACAATTTTGATAGTTCTTCGATGGTAAAATGATAAAAGTGTTTCTATTGTAATAAATAGATTTGTGGGGATTATAATGCTATAAAGTCTTACCTATGTAAAACCTATGTTGAAATAACTAAGAGTGACCTACATAGTTTTTTTAATATTCTCATTATTGGACCATTCTTATGGCCAAGCTTGAAAGTTCTTGCTTTGAATGTGAGGAGATAAATTGAGTCTTGGCAAGTACTCCATGCAAGACCCGCATTCAAGAAGTGAAATACTTAAATTTAAGAGCTTATTTAATTTAGCATTTCTTAAGATGTATTATAATACCAAAGGGAGGAATTTACAATGCAACACACCTTTGATTTTCCTTTTACTTGAAAAGTTATAGCTTTTATATGGCTGAGGTCATCTTAAGGTTAATGAAGAAAATTATTGCAACCAAGTCGGACTGGAAACCCAAAGTACTACAAGAAAATAAATCACATTTCAGTCATCTAATTTCTCCTATTATAAACTATAAACACAATATTTGAGTTAATGATATTGATTGCATTCTAAGAACATTCAACAATATCAATATGAAAATGTTGCAATATTTTGCACAAAATCATTTGAGACAAGTTAACAATGTTGTGGGTGCATCTGATTAGTTAGCTATTCAACCTTTTGTGGAACCTCCTACTTCTACAACTCAGCAACCTCATGATGAACCAGGTGTACATTCATCTTCAATTACTACTCCAAAACCAATTACAACTTGTCATTGAGCAACATTAACAAGAATTTCTACCCTAAAAGCTTCTTTCCAATAGCTCTCTTAACATATGGATCATAGATGTGATGAGGTGATGGGGTCAATTAAAATTATACAGGAGTAATCTTAGATGAAATATGAGTTTCTAACAAATGCTTTAAATGACTTTATGACTAAAATAATAAAACATGCATAGAAAGGATTTAGGAAGCTTACTAAAAGCCTAAGTTTATCTTGTTGAAAGGGTTGTTTTTATTCCTAATGTTACTAATTTACTCATTTCTATTTACTCGATTTCTATATGGTTTAACCCCAATAAATGATTACAAAAAGGAGAGGTGATATTATGAGAATTCATGATTTAGGAAGAGGCTTTCTTTTAATGGATCCTGATTTATGCATTTTCTATTTTTGTTAAATTGCTCAAGTACCTGATACTATGTTGTGTTATGCTATTACATGATTAATAATCATAAAGTGGTCTACTATTATTATGTTGTTATTCTACATTTTTATAGATTCCACCATAAATTACTTACTAAGTTCATCTACCTACAATCATGCTTAAACTGCTTACTAAATCATCTTGAATTACTAAAATGATGAATGTAGATGCTATGATGTCTAAATTATCATGTTGTTGTATCACTTATATTACTTGTTGTACCATTACTACACATCAGTTTTTTCATACTAGCATTGGTTTTATAATCATCCAAAAAAAGGAGATTGTCTACTCGAGGTCTTGTGATGTTTGATGTTAATAAAACCATACATTTTGTCAACAAATCATTTATGAATGATGTTGGGGTATAGAGACTAAGTATTGAAGAACTTGTGGCATTTGATGTTAATAAAACCATACATTTTTTCAACTAACCATTTGTGAAATATATTGAAGTGTAAAGACTAAGTGTTGAAGAATAGATAAGGGAGGATTGAAGACAAGTTAAGGATTGTTAAGAACATTTCTCAAGTGCATGGATCAACTTTCAAATAAAGGAGTCGAAGGACTAAGCTTTATGGTGTGGTTTCCCATTCAAAGCTTACCATCTACCACTTAACTTGGTTAGCTATTTAAATATTTCACTCAATGCATAATAAGGTGGCATATATCACATCTCATGGTTAATCCTATGTAATTATTCTTGTTTATAAGGTAAAATAAAAAGCATTTCTAGGTAACATTCAAATCTTGAGGTCTAATTATTTAAATTAGAAATAACATTAACATTCAAAGCTTTAGAATTAAACTAAAGAGCTGAAAATGAAGATTACCTATGTTGTTAACTTCACAAAGCTTAGAACTTTGCAAATTTTCAAATGAAGGATTTTGAATGGTAACTTAATTTTCACTTAAACACAAAACCATCTATGGCACTGGTGTCTCTTAATTTTTTCTTCAAAAAAGTAGCACTATACTTATTGGCTTTAGTAATTGGAACCCCATTGAAAGTGGATGTTATCGCCATGAATCTTACCCAACTAATCATTATTAGTATCTATGTTGATGTGGATTTAACAAAAGACTTTCCAAATTGTGGTATGACCATAAAAAATGAAACTCCAAAGGGTTAAGGCAAAAACTTCAATACAATAATCTATCCAATCACTATTATGGCTATTACAAGTAGAGACATAATGCATAGTTATATAAACAAATCAAAATGACCTCAAATTAGCAAATTACAATAGAGATTCCTAATGATTCAATTGAAATGGATGAATTGAATTTAACAAAATTTGTTATGATGAATAAGGTAGAAAAGTAAAGTGAAAAGATATAATAATACAACAAATTAATGTCAAAATGGGACCCTACATGCAAAGTTTTTTAAGCTCAGACATAATGCCCAACTCCAAACAAGGAACAAATGAAAGCTTCATCAAGTAATGCATGAGCAAAGAAGGCTCTTAATAATTTTCAAGAAAGTCAATCAATAGTCAAAGTGCCAAACATAACCTTGAACCAGATAACGGATAAATACTACTTAAGAAAGCTCAAAATAAAAACCGACAAGTCTCTTCAATTTTTTATATGAAAACATCACAAGAATAAAATAGATAATAATATGATTTTTAATCTCTTACACATGCTCAGGCTGAGTTGCATGTCAAAGTTAGGAGTTCATTGCAACTACAATTTGTGGAAGAAGAGTTTGCCCTTATTTTGTGAAACATTCAAAGAGGAAAAAAGGCCAACAGAAAGCCATTAGCCGTAGCGAAACTCACAATAGATCTCAAGCCATACAAATTATTGAAAATATTTCTTATAATGAATGGTATCCTTGTCTTGAATAATAGGGTGCATCAAACAAAAGCTTGGTCAATCAACTAAATTATCAAGTTAAAACAAAAAAAATTCTACTTGCACTCATGAAACCAATGGCATAGAAATTAAATGCATTAATTAGAAAAGATCTTGGACATTGATCTCTATATAAGCAAGATACCTAACAAGATTTGGACATTATCGAAGAAAGAATTTAATTGTCAAAAATTAATAGAAAAGGAGTTGTTATTCATTTTCTAGTAGATAATTAATTATGGAACACATCTACTAATTGCTCCTGCATTTATGTTAAAAGCTTTTGTACAAAAAAGGGCACTATGGAATAGTCTCATCCACATTACAAAGGGCACTAATAGGTTGTGGCTTATAAGAGAAGACTTCAATGAAATTGCATCTATTAACAATGACAAGGGCCATTCTCGCCCACACTAAAAGCAATTACGAATTCTTATATTGTATTAATTAATGTAGTATTCATGAACTCCCTTTTATAAGTCTTACATTCACATGGGCTAGTAAAGAAAGGGTATATGGATTTGGAAAATGCTGGACAAATTGTTAGTAAATAAAGCTTTCATCAAATTCTTGTAGGTATAATGAAGCATTTATGTAGAACAGAATCTAATCATATACCACGTTTTCTTCATTTTATAGAACAATTAGCTCCAACTCTTAAACAATTTAGTTTTCAAAAAATTTAGCTAAAAAATCTAACATTCATCAAATAATTGAAAACAATTAGTCCATCTTATTAAATTGCTTAGGCATAATGGCTTTTCCTATCAAATTAAAAAGGTTGGAGGATTCCCTTAAATAGTAGGATAAATAAAACTTTAATAGTATCCATGACACAATCAAATTAGCAAAAAAATATAATTAAAAACAGATAAGCATTATCTTCTAGCCTATCAAAATAAAGAAATAAGAGGTAAGCTAAATAAGGATAATGTCTCCCTTCTAATTGTAACTACTAAAGAGAATCAACTGATAGCAAAAGGAAGGCATTAGATGGCTCAAATAAGGTGACAAAAACACAAAATGTCTCATGAAATATGAAATTGAAGAGAAAAGTTGGAAATTAACTACCTAAAAGGCTATATAGGTAATTTGACACACAAGAAGGAAAAATTCAACAAGTTGCAATCCACCACTTCTGGTAGTTGTTATCATCTATCAATGTTATAAAAAATAAGAAGCTACATAATTGCCTTGCCCTTTTCATCACATAAGAAGATGACTATTGGATGATGAAGGAAGTCTTAATGGAGGAAGTTAGAGACAGTACTTTTCAAATAGATTAACACAGTGCTCCAAGACCATATGCATACAATGCGGTAATTCTCCACTCTGTAATGGGACATCATAACAAATGATGTACTGGTGTGGTTATGGACTACTTAGTACGAAAACTATCTTAAAGGGATATCTAGTAAAAATTTGATTTTAATCCAAAACAAGAGAACCCTAAAACATTCAATAACTTCATGTAAATTTGCTTGTGCAATTTTAAAGATTCCCCAAGCTATTAGTAGAGAAGCTTCAAAGTTTTCATCGTTGGATCATCTCTCTAGAACATGTCAATTTTGTCCAAAGAAGTCGCATAACTAATAACATTTTACTAGCTCATGAATTGATGGCATCACTGATCGTAAAAGTGAGGTGATAACTGTGTAATTAAACTAAATCTTAGAAGTCTTTTTGATTCCCTTTCATAGGAAGTTGTTAAGTAAAGTACTTGTAAGATTCAGTGATATGGATCAACTCATCAAGAAGTTTAAAAACATATTTTGAAACACTTGGATCTCAGCATAACAAATGATAAGTCTAATTATTTTTTCAAAGTACCTTAGGGGAGCAAATAATGGAATATAATATCATCATCTATTATTCATCCAAGCATTGCTCAACCCAAAGCTTGTCCAATGATTACTCATATAAGATATGCAGATGACTTCATTATTTTTTGTAAAGGTGATATGAAACCTATATCCAAGATCCATAAATTATTAATTGCATTTGATTTAGTAGGTCTTTAAATTAGTAATAAAAAAGCACGTTCTTTCCAAATAAAAACATTGAGGTACATTATCATTAAACTACATAAGTTGTCTTCTTTTTGTTGGTATGAAAAAAGTCAATTACTTTTAGCATGTAATAGAAACAATTTAGAGGAAAATGGGAAATTAGAAGAAACAACTCCTTACAATTGAGGGAAGACTCGGCTTTTTTATATGTTTTGGCCTCAATTCTAATTTACTCTATGATGATAGTTCATCCATCGCCAACATTTTGAACAAAACAAAAAAGATCATGAATGGCTTTATATAAAGTTGATTTCTACAATGCACAAATGTGTCATAAAACTCACACAAGAAAGATCAATTTACAAATAAAGAAAATTGTTTGGGACAAAGAAAGCTAGAAGATATTTTGACAACATTCTCAACAAAACTAAACAAGAAACATCTGTTTGGTAACTAACTTTGAAATAACTATATGAAAAAAATATATATAAGTACAAAAAGGAAAGGAAACAAATTAAATACTTGGAAGCACAAGGATAGTACAAAGGAATTAGTCACAAAACATACTTATTTATGTAACATAATAGCAACTTATCATTGGACCTTAATAGTGGTTGGAAATTTTAGCATTTTTTTTGGCTTGGAATATTGTTACAAGCAAGACTTTCATTCATAAATCAAGGAAAAGCATCTAGAATTCTAATTGTCCTATGAAAATCTCAATTTTGGTGTGCAGAATATAGAATAGCTTCCTTCATTTTCAAAAATATTAAGGAATTATAGCTTTCATCTTGCCTCTAAATGTCCCCATTACCCTAACAAGGATTCATTAGGTCATGCATTTGTTAACTATGGAAAAGGAAGCAAAGTGTGCCTTATCTTTGCCACTACTCAAAAACAATTAGCTAGCATATGCAAATAATATAACTAATTTATTATTCAGTTGGTAGAAGTAGGTTGACAACCATTCTACTAAAAGTGAAACCATTATCATTCTAGCTCTCATTATATGTTGTAATATATGAAAAGCAAGAAACTTAAAAATCCATAAGAAATTAAATTAGCTAGTTGTGATAATTATAAATAACATGATGCTTTATAGCTATAAAATATTTAACTACTTTCCTCTTACAAAAAAAACTTTGGAGGACTTTCCTTTACTCTAGCTTGGCTTAGCCCTAGCTTCCTCTTAGATGAAGTATAGAATCTTAAATGGAAAAATAGATTCCTCCACCAACTCATATATGGAAGCTAAAAAAGTCCATGGTTATCTAAATTATAATAATGAATGTGCAGGTTGTGGTGGGATTATACAAAACTATAAAAGCCACGAAGCATTTTTCTTGTATTGTTGACAAAAAGTCGCAGAAAAAAATAGTTAGTTTTTCCTGATTCATAGTTTTAAAGTGTGTAATAATAGAAAAATTCAAATCTTATAATTGAAATGGATTGCATTGCTCAAAAAGACACAAGGTCACTGATACATCTCTTGAAATATGTCTAATATTTATAATAGATCAAATATTGAAATGAATTCACTTATAGATTACTAATATTTTATTCACAAGGAAAGCAAGAAAGTGGCCAAGTATCTAGATAAAATGGTAGCAAAGTCAACCAAACTAGAACTATGGGATTCATAATGCATGCCAAATTTATGTAAGACCCTAGTTAAAATCAACAAAGCCTAAATTCCATATATTTGATCATTAGAAAAGGTACAAAATATTGTTCTAGCTAATCAGACCCAATTTGATGTGAGAATATTAGTCTTTCAATTTCACAACAAAAGTTTTGTATAATACAATCTTTGTAACCATACTATGTAAAGACTCACCTACCAATATATTCATAACTCCATCTCAAAATGAACCACTTCTATTTGGCATAAGTCAATTATGATCAACAACTAGGATAAAGTAGTATTTTGCTGTAATTCAAATTTCACTATTCACGTGATAGTTTCAACATACAAAAACGAAAATCAAAGCCAATTCATAAGGTAGTTGTGAATAGTCAAAAAAGACACTGTTCGTATTTGCTCTATATTGTACCAAGATGTCCCTTTCAAAACTCGAGTCAAATTAGTATATCGATGGTGTTCACACTATTCACATCAAGCCATGCTCATCATAACTATACAATTTCACTTACTAGTTGGGGAAGTATGTGTTACACCCCATTTTTCCTAGGCTGATTTTTGGCATATATTTTTTTTTTTACATATAGACAGCTCAGATCGTCCCATACCAACCTGAGTAGCCTACGAAAAACATAGGATATAACACATCATTACACACCTACTTTCCTTAACAATGTGGATCCCATCTCCCGGGTACACCGTCAACTCAAACTTCTCCTTCAGCTCTTCATCACAAAGCTGAAGATCACGCATCTCAGATAACCAGTCAGCCCAAATAGTCAACGAGCTGAGTCTGTGAACTAGTCTCTGAACAGACAACTGTTCCTGACATCTTTCAACATCCCAATCCAAGTCTAGTATAGAGTCACAGACTAACATAGTATGCATAACTACGTGCCTGCTCAAAGCATCAGCAACAGGATTAGCCTTACCTTCGCAGTAATTTATCACCAGCTCATAGTCTTTTATCAATTCCAACCATCTCCTTTGTCTCAAATTCAGTTCCTTCTGAGTGAATAGATACTTGAGACTCTTGTGATCAGAGAAGCAATCTACGGATACTCCATATAAATAATGCCTCCATATTTTTAAGGCAAATATGATAGCAGCTAACTCCAAATCATGAGTGGGATAATTCTTCTCATGATCCTTCAGTTGTCTCGAAGCATACGCCACAACCCTACCATCCTGCATCAGTACAGCTCCCAAGCCTATATGTGAAGCATCAGTGTACATCTGATAAGGCTTCCCTTGAGTAGGTAAAATCAATACTAGAGCGGTACTAAGCCTCTGCTTCAGCTCTAAGAAACTGTTCTCACAACTCTCTAACCACTCAAAAGATTTTCCCTTCTGGGTCAGCTGTGTCAGTGGAGCGGCCAGCCTAGAAAAGTGAGGAACAAATTTCCTATAATAACCTGCCAGACCAAGGAAACTCCGGATCTTAGTGACAGAAGATAGTCGTTTCCAATCAGTAATAGCTCGTATCTTGCTAGGATCAACAGCCACGCCTTCTGCACTGACAATATGTCCCAAGAATGCTACTGAGTCTAGCCAAAAAGAACACTTGGAGAATTTTGCATACAGCTCATTCTCCTGCAGTGCTGTGAGCACTGTCCTCAACTGATTTGTATGAGCCTCCCTATCTCTGGAATAAATCAATATATCATCTATAAATATGATCACGAACTGGTCCAAGAAAGCATGAAAAACTTGATGCATCAGATTCATAAACACTACTGGAGCATTAGTCAATCCAAAAGGTAACACTGTGAACTCATAATGTCCATATCTAGTACGGAAGGCTGTCTTGGGTATATCAGAATCTCTAATCCGAATCTGGTGATAACCCGAACGCAAGTCGATCTTGGAGAACACAGTTGCCCCCTGCAGCTGATCTAGTAAATCATCAATACGTGGTAAAGGGTACCGGTTACGAATCGTAACCTTATTCAATTCCCTATAATTCACACACAGTCTCATACTACCATCCTTTTTCTTGACGAATAAGACAGGGGCACCCCAAGGTGAACAACTGGGGCGTATGAGTCCCTTGTCTAATAGGTCCTGTAACTGAGTCTTCAACTCTGCTAGCTCGGCTGGAGCCATCCTGTAGGGAGCTCTAGCGATAGGAGCTACTCCTGCCTCCAAATCAATCGAAAACTCCACTTCCCTAGCTGGTGGAAGTCCAGACAACTCCTCTAGAAAAACCATAGGGAAGTCTCTCGCCACTGGAATATTTGACAAAGGGGTAGTGGTGGCTTGGCTATCTGCCACATAAGCCAACCAACTAGTACAACCCTTACTCACTAGCCTCTCTGCCTGAAGAACTGAGATTAGGGGAATCTGCCTGTTCAGACCAAAGTATATCACATCCTCCGAACCAGGCACCCTGATCCTAACCTTCTTCTCCCAACAATCCAGAACCACTGCATGGTAGCACAACCAATCCATCCCTAAGATGATGTCGAACTCTGTTAGTGGTACACATATCAACTCTGTCACGAACTCGTGTCCACTAATCAGAATAGACCCATCAATCTTCTGAACAGTGGGAATCTCTTTCCCATCAGGAAGCCTAACCAGTAAGGGTTCTTTTAAATAACCCTTGGATCCTGATATCTGATTCCAAATCCTCTCAGCAACAAAAGAATGAGATGCACCAGTATCAAACAAAGTCACACACTGCACGTTGCCAAAATAAAGCATACTTGTGATCACCTCTGGTGACTCTGAAGCCTGCTGCTGAGTCAATGCAAATACTCTGGGCTGTCCCCCATATGAACCAACCGGTCCTGTGATCCTCTGTTTCTTCCATTCTGGGTAGTCGTACCTTATGTGTCCTGGCTGCTGACAGTGGTAGCAAATAATTCCCCCAGTCCGAGTACCTGTCTGCTGCACTGGCCTCTCGGAAATAGGCCGTGGCTAGAACACGCCCTCCTGAGTACCACGATGGCCTCTTTGTCTTTTGCCCTTTTTGTTCTGTTGGGCATTTCTGAATTCCTTCCTCTTGTTGTGATCCCCTCTCTGGGCCTCCATCCGGATGTCAATAAGCTCAACGGATCTCGCAGCCTCCACCAAGTCACGAAATCTGGCAAACTGGCTCACAACCAACTGACGCTGTAGCATAGGACGTAGTCCCTCCAAGAACATCTCACATCTGCGCTCCTCAGATGGTACCAGCTCTGCGGCGTACCTCGCCAGATATGTGAATCTCGATAAGTAGTCGTTCACTGACATCTGGCCCTGTTTGAGGTGTATAAGGTCCCTCCTGAACTGAGACATGGCAGAAGCCGGAATGTAGCACTCCCTGAATGCCTCAACAAAGTCCTCCCAAGCTATCTCGCTGTTCTGGACCTCCCCAAACACAGCGCACCGCTGGCCTCTCCACCAGGTAGCAGCCTCTCCCTCCAATACTAGAGCAGCAAGTACTACCCTCCTGCCGAACGGACATCCCAAGGCATCAAACAGCTCAAGCATATGAGCCATCCAGTCATCTACCACCGCTGGGTCAGTCGACCCACTGAAGCTCCGTGGACGCAACCGCATAAAGGCATCGATCCAACGATCCACGGCTGGCTCAACTGGCAATGCTGGGATCGTCTCCGGGGTAGGAGTAGCAGATACAGGTCTGCCTCTAGCTGCTCCACGAAAGGGAAGTCTCCTGGTACCAGCCATACTGTCAAAAGCAACTAATCTGGCATTAGAGTCGTCATTTGGCATTTGGCATACGGACTACCATAGTATAATAAAATGACCAACAGTTCTCCCCACCTTGTTTCTCCTTGATCTCGGTCGCCGGAAATCGACGGGGGAAACGGAATTTTCCCGGAGGAATCGTCGGCTAGGGTTTCGCGGGCGCCGGGCGGAGGAAGGAGATGGATTAGATTAATTACGGTTTAGTTAATTAAGTAATTGTAATTATTCAATATTTATTAATAATTAAATGCTAAACGTCGGCTGGAAAATTGGATTAAATATTCGGCCGGTGGGTTCTCGATTCAGCGCGAAGACCCGAACCGGTGGCGAGATCCGGTTCAGGAGATTCGGCGCGGACGAACGGCGCGACGCGGAGGAAAATTTAATTTCGGAAATTAATCCGAATTTTCGGAAAAAGGATATATGTGGAATTTAAATTTTATTCGGAAATTTATTCCGAATTTCGGAAAATGGATAAAGGGCGGAAATTGATTTTGGAATTTAAAAATTTCCTGAAGTGAGAAAAAGGTGATTTTTGGAAATCACATAGCCAAGTTAAATTGACTGTTGGAAATTATCCATAAATTCAGTGCAGCTGGATTAGTTGGAAGGAAGTGTGACACTTGGGTAAGTGCTACCAGAATAGTCAGAATTTTGGTACAGTTTGTGTTGCTTGGATGGCAATGGCATGGTTTGAGTCAGTTTACTCAGTGTTGGCATATTTCACGGATTGGCATATTGGACCGGACTACTATAGACCCTATATGATGTTTTAGGGTGGTTGTGGTAGGTAACTGTACGGTACAGACTTAGCTTCCACAGTATACATGTGGACTGGTATGCGCCTTGTTGTATCTGGACACATGTTCCCGAATCTTGGAGTTATAGCTTAGCAATGACTGTAGGGGCGTGGCTTCTATGGAAATTGTTGGGAGAGGACTTCTTGGGACGGTGGCTGAGTCAATCTCTTCTGGTCCATGAGTGTAGGCCTGCGCGCCTGAGAGTGGCAGTGGCAGGGGTGACTCGCCGTGGCTAGCCAAGTGTGTAGGCCTGCGTGCCTGAGGGTGGCAAGGGTGTCTTACGTTGGCTAGAGATCTATGTGACTGGTTCTGTCTATAGTCTCCAGAAGATTGATTGACGAGAGACGCTGCGGTGTCGGGTGCTAGGCGTTGTGATGCGTGGGCAGAGATGGGCGTGTCCCGCTGGCATGCTTTGCCTAGGCACCATGCGTGCGCAGAGATGGGTGTGTCCCGCTGGCATGCTACCTGGAAACCCAGAGGAGAGCTACTCTGGTGTGACTAGGGGTGACTGTGGTTGGTCGGAGTCTGGGACTGAGAGTGCCTTTCCACCATACATTGTTATGCTGTATTCCTATACTCTTGCTATTATCCTTCTCTTGCATGTGAGTTTTACTAGCTGTCTTTCCTACTGGGCGTAGCTCATTCCTTTATTATCTATACTTTTCCAGCGGCTCGGCAGACTTGACGCCACCCAGATTAGGTGGGATCGTGGTCAGCAGGCTAGTGGAGGATATCTGATCTGTGATTTCTGAGACATTTGGTTAGTGTGATTGATGCTATTATTCTTATGTTAGGTATTGTGTGAGGATGAATCTGACTTATGTATCTAGTTGGATGATGTTGCACTTGTTGGACTTGGATCTTATTCTTGTGATGTAGTTTCCATTCACTGTCTTATCTATTGTTTTGGTGCTATAGTGTGTGGAGTGCTATATTTATATATTTATTCTGTGGATGTTATATATTTTTTTTTTGATGGTGAGGTCATTACATGACTATGGAACTTACTGTGGGGGTTCAGACTTCTATTAGATCGGTTCTCCTATCGGTATGGGATAGGAGTATTGGGTCTAGTAGGAGTAACATTGCGCGAGTCCATCTGTTAATTCAGGAGTCATAAATCCTGAGTTGACAGTGTACCCGGGAGATGGGATCCACATTGTTAAGGAAAGTAGGTGTGTAATGATGTGTTATATCCTATGTTTTTCGTAGGCTACTCAGGTTGGTATGGGACGATCTGAGCTGTCTATATGTAAAAAAAAAAAAAATAATGTATGCCAAAAAAAAAAACAGCCTAGGAAAAATGCGGTGTAACAGTATGTCCACTGTAACATGTCTTTATGACATCATTCTTTTGTAGCGACGTGTCCTTTCATGCACAAGTTCAATCTTATTATTAGACAATGTTTATCCTAATGCCTCTTTATACTTCAATGATAGACCTATGGTCACAATCAAACTAATATTATAAATCATCCAAATAATTGTTCAATCATAACTACAAGATGACACATTGAAATGAATCAAACTAAATATCACTCACCCTTCTTAGTGGCATTTAATTACTCTATCTCTTCTAACATGAGCTACATTAGATCAATAAACTAGAACCAATTAAACACTTTGAAAATTTTTTTTTTATTGGAGTGTCTAAAAGCATGCTTAATTAGATTAGGAGTATAATAAGAAAATCTAACAAATTATAGTAGACTAATGAACCTAGCAAATCCCTAAGAAAATGAACAATATTTTGAACCTACGTATTACATTGATTTAGTGAATGATCTTTAGAACCTATTATTTGTTGTTTCTTCAAAAGATCTCAAATTTCTTGGTAACATCTCTCCATTTAATTTAGTATTCATGTCATAATGCTTATATAACTATAGGGTATGGCATTTATGACTTAAATTTTTTGAGTGTTGAATATCTTGTTATTGTTATTATAAAAATTCTTCTGGTTTTGTAGTGCAGTTGTTTCACAAAGTTCATGCTTGCCAGCTACAACAAAAGAGAATAGTTGATTTTTTGAAAACTTAGTCATTGTTTAGAACAAATCATCTAAAAATCATGCATGATTTTTATCTTTGACTTGATATTTCATAGTTTACAAGTTACACAAAGATTTTCAAAAACTAACACACTATTTTCTAATCACATTGATTTGAAGTTGCTACAATAATTTTTTCTTACTATACTTAAAGTTTCAAAAGCTTAAAATTCACCCTCCTGCATACCCAACTTGTGGGCATCACACCTCAAAAGCCCTTGGTTAACAAGTTTAGATACTTACAGACAAGAAAGAAGAAGTCATCCACCAATTCACTTGAAAAAGAAGATGGATTCCTGTGTCCTAAATGTGTACAAGGTTTCCTTATTTGCTAAGGCATGTGGTAAGGATTTAAAATAAGATACTATTTATACTCAATAGCTTTGACTTCAATTAAAGAAATATTTGCATATCACCTAATAGAATTAGCCTTAATTTATAAAACCTAAATTGCTTGCACTTCAAGATTTTGACTTCAAATCAACTAATTTTGTGGAAAACAATGAATGAGGTTATAGAGAATGGTCAACAAAGAATGATAAAATTTTAATTTGAGACAATTAATTATAAAGTGGTTAAAATTGCATTGATCATATGTTAAGAATCCTACTTCATATAACATGATTAGCATATCTGTAGTATATGATAAATAAATCAAATAGTATAAACAAGATTTATCACTAATTCATTAAGAAATTAAGTGATATGACCATATGACTGGACATTATGATATGTTCGAATGAACCATGTATTAGTGATCGAATAATTTAACTAGGCATGCACACGGAGCAATCTATAACGAATAGAAATATAGAGAATTTCACGTGTGATATTATTTATTGTACAAAATCATTAATTTAAAGGAAACATAACATGAAAATAATAGAATATTTAGATTATAAAAATATCATTGTATTCTATGAGCTAGTACATTGTATAGTTCAAACAATAAAAGGGAATATAAGTATTAAAACTAAGTATTATATGTGCACAATACAAAATATTCTTATAGTATGGTGATTTATATTGTAAAGTGCATTTGGTTTTGGGTGGTCTGAATAACAAAGGTTTGGAAAACCCAGAAGTTTCATATAATACAATAATATTCTAATGAATTATATGATTAATTTAATATATAAGCTTCATATGATATTATCCACCTTTCATATGGATAAAACAATTGTGAATGTTAGAAAATAGATAGTTCAGTCATAGAATAAAAGCATATTTCCTTATTAGAGATCTATTCATGGGCATGTATGTGGGTCCTACGTAGTGTGATATATAAACCCCTTTAGAAATAAGATTGCGATTGATTAATAAGTATTAAGGAACCACTTAGCATAATGTGGAAAGTAAAACTTGGTTAGAGTAACTAGTTTCAATCAGAGAAATAAATAGAGATGGAGGTAATACTTCTCAAGTTCTAACTAAAGAGCTTTCCCTGTGAAATCTAGAATAGTTTCTTACAAAATTAATTTTATTGAGAGATAGAAAGAAAAATTTACAAGGAATATCCACTAGCATTTACAAGTGTCACCACACAAGTGCTTGTTCAAGTTGTAACTTTATTTTTACAATCCAGTAGATTAGATGCTTGTACTTGTACACTTAGTTGACATTCAAGTGTGTGGCTTGTACTTGCTTCTTTTATTTTTCCTTTTATGGCCATGCTCTAAACCATAAAGTGTGTGGAGTGTTGTTCATGCTCTTAGCCATTGAGTATGGAGAGAGCTGATCCCAATCATATCTCATGGAGTGGTTTATGGGATGTGTTTGATGAAAAACAAATCATGGTTGTATTGGGTTGGATGTAGTCTTGGGCATAAGTCATGCCACCTAAAAATCTAAGCTCTCCTTTGCTTGCTTGACTTGCTTCAACTTCTTATGCATTTCTTATTATTACAATTATAGCCTTAGAGAAGAAAATTGAAATAAGAATTGTCATCAAAGTTTTGTTTAACATTTTCTTAGCTTAAGAATATTGAAAAAGGTGTTGATCAAATATTTTCAATTTAAGAAAGCTTTAGTTGGATATTATTGTTTGAAAGATTTTTGCAAAATGTTTATGTCATCAATTCACTATTACACTCTTGGTATGCCATTTATCTCCAATAAGTGGTACTAAAATACGGTTCTCATTTAAAAGGCTTATCATCTTTTAGTGGATCCTTTGTTAGCCCTTCTAATTTTTTGTTGCATTTAGTTTTCTAATTTTTATTTTAGTGAAAGCTTTATCACTGAAACCCCTCCATTATTTGTCTTAACTCATTATCTTCAATGGAAAGTGAATTTTAAAGCTTTTATTAGAAGAATTGATTTTTAAATTTGGTATTTATTTGAAATCAATCACGAAATACACTCTTCTAATTTGTTTAATGATGAAAAATTAATTAAATTAATGCAACAAATTCAAGATATGTACACATCTTATTTTAAGCTTTTAGTGAAGAGATTAGCAAGAACATTTTTGCTTAGTACTTGTTTTGAGTCAGCGTAAGTGCAAGGTAGTTTTTATGATAAAACTAAACCTCAAATTTCTAATACAGTAAAGAAAGAGAAGAAGAAGATGAAAAACTAAGAAAAAAGGATAAGGTACAATTCTACTAGCACCTTAGTTTCCACTTTTCTAATGGTAGTTATTCATAAAAGGACCTCTTTAAACAATAAGGTAAGCTCTTCCATATTTGTTAATGATGAACTATCGCAATCTTATGATGAAGTGGTTGATGAACATTTGAAATTATTTGCTAAATATGCTAATTCTAAAGATCTTGTGCTAAACATAAGCATCATATTCTTGAACAATGCGATCAAATTAAAGAAGAGAATATATCTTTATTAGATGATGCTAAATTATGCATTTTTAACTTTAGTAAATTCCATGCAACTATTAATGAATATGAAAGTATTTTTATTAAGTGTGCTTCTTATGTTACTGGTCCATCAAGAATTGTTTTAATTATTACTCATATTTTGGTCGCATCTCTATTAATTTCTCATTTAATATGTCTACTACTACAAAAGCTAATAAATTTACAAGGATACCTAAAGGAAGTATTTTTTGTGCAAAGGATTTAAACTATGATCTTTGCACATTAAAACACATCTAAAAACATGACTTGGGTTCCTAAATTTGAAGCCTAGGTCAATGTGTGGATGTGTCTCAATGACAAGTACCCATGTAGAAAAGCCCTGCTTGATGATTGAATTCTTTGCTCACTATGATAAAATTGATAATTATTTTTATCTTTCTATTAGTTCTTAAATTTATTTGAAAACTTAAACCATTAAGGAATATAATTTTCTATTCACTAGAAAATGAGCTTAATGAGACCTAAATAAGAGAATTAGATAATCCTATAGTTGCAACAATGTGTACCTAGAAACTTTATTTACAATCCATCTTCAAACATGATTGAAACTGCAAATCATTTTAGAATGACAAAATATTGAAAATCAATGCTTATGATAGATAGTTTGTTTAAATAATTTCACTAAGGATTAGAATTAAAAGCATCATGTTATTTTAAAGGATTAATTGGAAACAAAATTTGAGAGAAAGAACTTTTGAATCTATCAATGATTAAAAATTAACAAAATATTAAAAAATTAAACATAAAAATTAAAAAATTAGTTAAATTAAGTTTTAAATAATTATCATATTGGTACGATGGAGACCATTGCCTGTACAATTTGGATTTACATATCAAAGGACATACCCAAGGTATTAGCCTAGAAACTAAAGAAAATTGAAGGAATGAAAACAATTATTGTAATGTTTGATTTTCAAAAGATTATTGAGCTAGAGAGCATCTAATTGTACCATCATGAGGTTCATATAATTCGATATTGTCATGCTAGATAAGGAGACCCATCATTATGGTTTTCCTACTTTATGATTAAACACTCCAACTAAGGAAGATAAAGCATTTTAAAGAACACTTTCATGAGGATTATGGGCCATTAGCACAAAGCTTGTCAACAAGTGGTGGTTTCTCTAGTGAAAATCATGTTTTCACCTTGGTTCACTCCTTGTCCACCTGCTTACTCGACCTTCTCCATCATCCATATTACTTGTATCGAATGCTGTAAGGAATGAATTCAACCTTCTAAGTAAAATGCTAGCTTAATCTATGAAATTAAAGAAGATTTTCTAATATTTGGTTTTGAATGTTTCGTGTATCGATAAACTTAACCAAACAAATTATTTACCTTAAGAATCAATTGAACTTCCCATTGTTGAGAATAACTTATTATATTTGCATAAGCAAAGTGGTAAAGCATACAAGAACATTGTACAAATGATCTAAAACCATAAAAAAGGCATCCACAAGTTATATAGTTAATGGGAAGGTTTTTCACTCTAAAGTAGATTGTGAAGATATGAGAACATGGAAGTGTGCATGATGATCATAGCCAAAAGAATTCTACCTAAATTTGAGTTATCATTCATTGGAACCATTGTTGCAAATGTTTTATGGAATAAGAAAAGAGAGGGTCCCTCAAATCAACTATTCATTAATTTAGAATTACTAAAGCATTTTTATAACAATCTCATAGTTGGTAAAGACTATAGTTTAAGCACCTCTTATCCTTAAAACATTGAAATTGAGATCATAAAAGATTATCTAAATGGATTCTATGGCATACCCATCTTTTTAAACCTTCCTTATGGCCACGTTTTCAGGATAATGTTTTTGACTATAGTGAAATAAACAATTTCATAGCATGATCATCCTCCAGGCTTCCAAATCAAAATGTAAAAAAATTACTTTTTAAAGTATCTATGATGCCAATGGTAGGAGAAAAACAAAATGTAACCCCTTGGATCTCCATGGTTACATAATACTACTTGAAAGGGGATTTGTTTCACTTGGGTTAGGTTATCATTAGATTGACTGAGATTATTAAAGTCCTAAAAAGCCCATCTTATAGAAAGAAAATAAATTTTTCTTTTGGATACTTTATTGCCACCATACATAGTGTCCAATACAATGTGAGAGCTACTCCAAATGATTTTATCCAAAGAACCTTAACAAAGATTGATATGTTGAGAGTTCTTCACTAACTCACAAGGAACAACATCCAACTCTTGTGGCTCACGTAGCAACAAGACTTGAGGCAAGTGAGGTTGGGTTTAGAACTAATGATATGAAAATTGAGAAATTTAGATGAGAAATTTCATAACATCAATAAGACTTATAAGCCAAATTCAAGGAAAGTGCAGTACAAACCTAGATTAGCTTTATGTTTTGCCATTTCTAAACCCTCCTCTAGAATTGACTAATTGAAAAAAGATGACTAATTTATTATTTTAAAAATTCTTTAAGAAAGTTTAGATATTGTAATGTGATGTAGAATCCTATGATGTTATTTCAATGCCTCTTAATTTTTTAGAATACTAGACATAGCTATACTATGTATTAATGAAAATGAAAAGGGATGTTTCTTTGCTTATTAGATAACTTTTCCCTAACATGTAGTAGTTTCCAAGATATTGTATATCACTTTTATTTAAAATTATAGAGTAAAAGAAAATTACAATAATATTTAAAGAAATATATTCTAACAAGTGGTACCATCATGCTAATAAAGGAAGATTTTAAGGAAATATATGTACACTAATTAGAAAGTAATCATCAAAGTAGTAATATTACCCCATTAACTAGGTTGATTTCCTCTAAAGTTTATTCCCACTTTGATGATATCAAAGGGGGAGAAATATGTTATTAGAACTAAAAATCAAATATATTTGTATTGGTAAAAGTATAATAAGAAAACTATTGAAATATATATAATACATTTTAATTGTTATACTCTTATGCTATTGACATGCATGTTCTTAAAGATGTTATATTATTGCTAATTTTTATTAATTAATTACTAAAGATGTTTGTAACTTATAAGAGAGTTTTTATTTTGTCTTTAAATCTCACACCTAAAAGTTTTTCATCATCAAAATAAGAGAAATTGTTAAACTCCATTGGCCATAATATATTATTTTGATGACAAACCCTTTAAGTACTTTATTTCTTATCTAATATATCTACTTAGTCTATTATAGGTTATTTTAAAGAAAGGAATATGAAGTGGATAACTATTCATGGTTTGGATGGATGAATCTTCTAAATTAGCAAGTTAAGATACGTAAAGACAAGATGATAGAATTCATCTACCAATACACTTTAATAAGAAAAAGATGGATTCAAGTGTTCTAAAAGCATATCAAGTTTCACAATTTCTTGAGGCATGTATAAATAATTTAGAATAAGTTATTTCTTTATTTAAGAACTTGCATTTCACTCACAAAACACCTTATACATCACTTAGGAGAATTTTCTTTAATGTCTAAAATCCAAATTATAAATAATAAGATTTTAAGTTCAATTCAACTCATTTTGTGATTAAAAATATGTGAGGTTATAGGGAATAATTAATCAAAAATGATGGAATTTAAATTTATAAATATAATGTGTAAAATAGTTAAAATTGCATTATTCATATAATATAAAGCTCACTTCATACAATAAGACTGACATATCTTTAGGTTTTGATCATGAGATCAAATGGTTTAATCCAAGTTATCATTGGCACATCGAGTGATTGAATGTATGATCATTTGATTTGTCTATACAACGTATTCGAATGGGCTATGTATTGATGATCAAATAATTTAATTAGGAATGCACACAAAGTCACCTATATAATAGGAATCCCATGAGTGATGGTGTGAAACAGTTTATCATTTAGTACAATTAATTCAAAGGAAACATGCTAAAAAGACATTGAAATACTTGAATTATAACAATATCATCATACTATATGATCCAATATACTATAAAATACAACCAATTAAAAGGAAATAACTATTAATACCAAACATTGTATTTGTAAAATTCTAAATTTTCATATGCTATAGTAATTTTTATTGTAGAGTACATTTTGTTCAAGGTGATCTTGGTAGCTTTGGTTTAGAAAACCTAAGAATTACTTATAGTATGCCAAAGTTCTAATGCACCATATATTTAGTTCAATAAATGATCTTCATATAATATTATCCATGTTCGTATAATATGAACAGTTATGTAAATTGGTTAACAACTAGTTCATTTATTGATTGAAGGCAAATTTAGCCATTAGAAAGCCATTGGTGATCATGTTAGGGTCTTATGCAACGTAAAAGTTATAAAAAACCCTCTAAAATGGTAAAAATAGCATGATGATTGATTAAAGAGTGATTAAGGAACTAATTAGCAATGTTTCAAAAGGAAATTGTGGTGCTAGTTATAGTAATCCATTCTTATATCCATTTGTCAATGTTGTATGAGTGCTAGGAGCTTATCTTTCAAAATTAATTTTATTTAAAGTATGAAATGCTTTCAAGGAAGAATCATCCAATATTTGCATATTTTACATAATCTCTTGTAAAATTGATAACTTTGTTTTCATAATCCATTAGAATGTGTGCTTAAAATTGAATATCTAGTTCACATTCAAGTGAGCTTGTAGCATATACTTGTTTCTTTGATCATGCTTTCAAGCATAGAGTGTGTGGAGGGTTGGTTGTGCTCCCAACCATAAAGTAAGGAGAGACTTGATAATGTTCCTAATCTTATCTAATTGAGTAGTTTATGGATTGTGATTTATCATAGATAGTCATAGTTGTATTAGGTTTCTCCATCTAGATGTGGAAAAAGAGTAATTTTATTAGTGATGTTTGAGTTGATTGCTTGGGGATCGATGCAGGGGTTTGGGGTAAGCCAAATCATTAAAAATGGTATATTTCTTAATAACTTGACTATAGCCTTACAGAAGCAAATCAAAATAGTAATTATTATCAAAGTTTTGCTTAACATTTATTGGGGATATTAAATAAAGGATAATGTTTAAAATAAATTAGAAAGACACTTCACAAAGCTACAATTATTCATTTAAAAATATAAAATAAACTAAACATCAACTAAAATATCATTAATCTAATAAGGATATAAATCATGAACAAATAAAAATTGCATGATGTCGTAAGCCTTGGCCAACTTGACTTTGTATTGGGCTTTAATAGCAACCTATATCCCTTTTGGTTTTTTTTTTTTTTTTTTTTGTTTACAAATTGAAAGAGTTTCTACCCAAAATGTGGCAACCAGTCTTAACATATGGAGCTATTCCTCCGATGTCTTATTCTAAAAAGCTTGTAGAATATTATTTTTAATTTAACTTATTACTTAAACAAATAAAAAATTGTGTATAGTACTAGACGACAATGTTAACCTCACTTAAATGTATTCATGGGTCTTGTTTTTCTTTAAGAAACGCTTTTTAAATCCACAAAATATAAATCGGCTGACGAGGATGACATTGTCTAATAAACTTAATTATATCACAATTAATCAACATTTTGTTGTTCTAAACGCTTTCCGATTATCGTCGTTCCTTTCTTATAAGATCATGGATATTCAAATGTTATGCGACCTAACATTTCATGAAAAATGCTTTGAAAATTTAATTAATAAAATTATATTTGTATTTTAACCGCAAACATTTTCCAAAAAAAATATTGAAGAATTAATTTTTATTTACTACAATTATTTTTCATGAATAGTCTTTTTATTGTTTTTGTTGAGTTTTATCTACTGGCATTGGCATGTCCAAGTAAATGTAAATTGAGACAAACACAATGGCTAATAAATTCCGATGATAAACTTCCATCGATCGACAAATGGCTTATGCATGGAAGAAAAGGTCACGAGCTTAATTCATCGCGTTTAATTAAATATTTAATTTTTGGAGAAATTTGATATATAGATGTCGACGTGTTTTCTGTTGACACGAGTCAACCGTATGGTATATTAATGTGAAACATATATAGAATAATAAAAAGTCTAACTTGGCCAGAAATTTGGGCCAAATTAATATATTATCTTCCTATATTATACTCTCACAAGGGTTTAAAGATAATTTTTATATCCATTTTAAAATATATTATGAATATATTTTAAAATTATGTAACGATGACCTTACCAATCGGGCTCTATGGATGTCGCTTTGTGCAACTCTGCATGGGTGATCTACATACGGCCTTTTTCTATTAAATTGCAATTCAATTATGAACTGTTACCTTTAATTGTGCATCAAGATTCGTCCAGCAGATTGCCTATGCTGTTGTGTTTGCTTAGTTTAATTCTTCACTGAGCAAATGTACATTTTAAAAATCATAAAATATGTGTGCACTTCCGCCAAACATGTCGAAATATCTTTTAAATCCACAAAATATAAATCGGCTGACGAGGATGACATTGTCTAATAAACTAAATTATATCACAAATAATCAACAATTTGTTGTTCTAAACGCTTTCCGACTCTCGTCGTTTCTTTCTTAAAAATATCATGGATATTAAAATGTTATGCGACCAAACATTTCATGAAAAATGCTTTGAAAATTTAATTAGTAAAATTTTCTTTATATTTAAACCAAAAAATATAATAGCAATTAACATCTAATCTAAGTTATCATCTAAACAAGAAATCATAAACTTATATTTTATAATGATTCTATTAATTACCTTACTATTGGTTCGTTCATCCTCGTTTCATCCGTTCTGGATGCTAAAAGTGCGGGGATAACTCGTGAATAAATACTTTCTTAGATTGGTCTCTTTTTAAAGTAGCTCTCTTACCTAATGGCCTAACTCGATATAAGCCTTTAGGTTTAGCCCCTAGTGAGAAAGATTAGGCAAGCTCGCCCAAGGAATTAGATCAATCATATGTTATAGGTCCCACATGGGAGATAGTGATGGGTAAAACGTCTAAGAAAATGTTGAAAAATTCATTTAATATGTGTTGTATAATTAATGGTAGGTCTAGTAAGGTGGTGGTTATCTTTTGAATTATAAGAAACTAAGTCTCCTTAATAAATGATCTTCATAATCTGGGATAGTATAATCAAGCTTCAATTCTTTGTCTTTCCCTTTTCTTTGTCCTTGGGCTTATAATTTTTTATAGATTTGTTAAGCTTAAATACTTAAGGTTTCTAGTGAGGTGGGACAAGAAGTAATATGATAATCTTTCCTTCATAAATAAAAGAATACGTGTTAGTTTTGTCCTTCAAGATCATATCTCTATCAAAAAGTCATGATCTATCTATGATAAAATAGCCTACTTGTATACGTACAATAACACATAAAACCTCATCACTATACTTATCTACTTTTAATGGTACATAGTATCAATGCTTAATAACTATAGATATTTTATCGATCTATGACACATAATAAGGATTTGGGTGTTCTAATAAGAAAGCTTCTATTCACCTACCAACTTTAGGAGATATTGCATCGTTAAACCTATCTTTATCTATGAACATCCAACGTGCTTATTCCTTAATTTTTAAGCTGGTATTAAAGATGTTGATGAGCCTCTAGTTGTCTCATAATTATAGGGTTGTGAGGATGCACATAACCACTAAAACCATAATTTTTTTTATATTTTTATTTCTTATTAAGTTTTCTCATTAAATATTATGTTTTTTTCTTTCTCTAACTCTTCTTGTTTATTATCACTATCTAGGTTCATAATTATAGCTCTCTTTGGATAGTTAGTGACTACATGTCC
This sequence comes from Vanilla planifolia, assembly GCA_023846275.1. NCBI lineage: Eukaryota > Viridiplantae > Streptophyta > Magnoliopsida > Asparagales > Orchidaceae > Vanilla > Vanilla planifolia. The sequence continues at coordinate 10,195,567 of CM043875.1, read as the reverse complement.
TTTTTCATAGCACTTAAAATAAGTTATTCCAAATTGGGTGGTTTGGAATTTAGTGGCTTGGTTTGAAGATAGCTATGAGGAAGAGGACGGTAATGTGGGTTTAGACAACTTAAAAACTATAATGTATAGGGTAAATGAAGCATGATTGTGAGTGGTTTGAGAAATGATAATATGAACCTTTGGATAGATTAGTTGGTCATTTCTCTTAAAATAAGAACTCCTATTTTTTTTTCCACACTTTCAACTACGTGATAGACTTTCTATAATGTAATAATATTTCTTTAAGTTAAGATTAGCATGTACGTATTCTTTTAAACCTATCCTAGAATGGGAAAGTACTACATGCTTGAGTGCATCTATATCGCACTTAGGTTTATAATCCTCAAAGTTGTTAATACATTCCTCAATAGGTCTACCACCTTGGAAAAATATTTTTTATTCATTTAATAATTTGGCATTATATGTTATTGAAACAAACCTATTATACAACTTACCCTTAAGATTTTTCCAAGTTTGAGATACCTCTTCATCATTATCAGCCTATTATCACTCTTAGTTTCTAAAGTACCTATAGGTAATACAACTGAGTTTAGTCTCAATAAATTGATATTTTCTTTACAAAGTTATTTAGTGCTAGTTGAAATAATCACCTATATTAGTTTATAGTATATGCAAATCTTAGAATCAAAATTATCATCAAAAGTTAAGAAATCTAGTTTTACATTAAGGATATGCTCTCTCTTAATGCCTCTTAGGTCTTTCTTTCTTACTAAACATATTGAGGTCATCATTTAGGCCTAACTCATCAAAAGATTTATTTCTTCTTCTATAGTTCTGATTTCATTTATAAACACCTTGGTTAGATTCATTAAAAGAATGATAATGTCTTCTATAGTTCCTTTATTTCTTAGAATTTTCTTCTTTTTGATAATCAGATGTGATACTTTTTTCTAATTATCCCTTTCTCTCCTAAGATTTGGTTCATATTGTTAGTTTAAGAGGATTTGTCTAACCATTTGGATGAATTGGGCTACTAATCAGATTATTTCTGACATAGGGTATTGGTTTGAGTTTTTCTTCGATTTTGGTTTGATTCATGATTTTGATCTATCATTTTGTAAGTCATACTTGACCTTGTGGTCATACAAGAGGTTAACATATAGAGGCATATAAAGGAAGGGAAGCAATATGAAACATCTTCTTTTTTTAAAACAAAATTGTGAAAGCAAAGTGACCATACCTATAGACCATCAAAGTTGACATGGAGTGTGCTTCTAGGAATGATGAGTGATCAAGGCCCACTTATTCTAGACTACCTCCTAAACACAACCAAATGATTTCCAAGAAAAACGATGGGGAGTCGTATCACAACTTTCAGACCACCTTATACGATAAAGTTACCAAAAACCTGTTACAAGCCCTTAATCAATACATTAAGCAAAAAGAAATATTCTTTTGTTTATTTTATGTAGAAAACTATGAACTTTGATACTAAAGTTAATACAGATGAAATTAGATTTTTATTAGGGTATTATTTGGAGCTTAAAATACAAGAGATTCTTAATAAATTATTAAAGAATACTAATGGATACTATATACTAATTAAAGCTAAGTGATATGTGTGATATTTTAAAATTATTCAAAGATTGGTATCAAAAGTTCTAGTATCGGTTATTTAGTAGAGTATGTGACAATATATTAAGTATTAAGTATAAAGTTCTACTAACTAATTTTGTCATATCTAATTACAGACATATAATATTAGAGCATTAAAGGCAACTCTATATAGAGTAATTTAATAAAACAAAGAGTAACTCTAACTTTAGTTTATTATCAAAAAAATAAAATTTGTAGAAAAAGTTCACTTTCTTTAGTGATGAAGGCTTATAATTTCTTTTAGAGTTGGCATGTAGAGCACCAAAGATGAAAAAGGGCAATAAGGTATGAGTTTGGATTAATGGGGAGTTTGGCGGGAGTAAAAAAGTGGTTGACTAGGATTTGAAGCATTGTTAAGGAGGGTGGTAGTTTTGTGGTTTGTTCGAGAAAGGGAAATGGTGGACAAAGACTTGGGGGTGTTTAAGAAAGAGAAAATTTTGTTTATTTATTGATTCTCTCAATAAAAATTTCTCACCTTGGATCCTTATCTCTCATAAGAGGGCAAAAGATAGAATCTCTCTAACTAAAGTTGTATATAAATCTTTACTCACAAAAGTAGAAGCATATAAATAAAAGAAATTTTATTTATCAATAATAATATTATATCGGGATATATGTAGATGAAGGAGAGCTTAATATGCATGAAAAAGAAAGAATTAAATTTACATTGATAGTAAATCATAAATATAGAACAAGAGAATAAAATGTACCTTAGAATATAATATAAGCAAGAAAAGGATGGGAAGTTAGCATATGGAAAGATACATTTAAAGTTAAATCACTTGAAAATCTAAAAGATATCTTTAGAATTATAAAAAGTTAACTCCAAGTGAATCAACCACATTAAATGAAAAATATAAAATTACATGAAAAGAATTATAGTATAAAAAAATTATGTAATCATGCACCATGATGATCGAACGTTAATGATGATGCAACTAGGATGTCAGTAGTGGATGAGAGATGATGGTGGCCTATCATGGTCAATAAAAGTCATAGACCAGGTAGCTAATGGAGGGCCAAACGATAGTGGGAAGTTGGGAAGCAGTGGTGAGCCTTGCAATGGTAGGTGACGAAGTGACCTTGGGCAACTGAGAGTGATAGTGGTTAGCCAATGATAATAACGATCAGAAGTAGTGGATGACCAAGTGATGATAGACAGCTGATGATGAAAGACAAACTATGCATAGGAATTGACATTAATATGAAGACATATTTTACTACAAAATAATTCTTTGAAGAATAAAAGAAAAATAGTAAGGATAATCATAGGAAAAAATAAAGTGTTGCAGTTACCTTTTATAGTTGACAAATATAACTAATTAAAATTGGATTTTTAACTCAAGCATGGTCCTAAGTTTCAATGGGACTAGTGTGACATTAACGTGAGTGTGTTTGTCAGCTAACATAAGAAACTCTTGCTTCAAGTTCATCTTGCACTAAATCAATAGAACAAATGAAACTAATGAAAAATAAATAAAATGCATCAAGTAGAAAAGATGTTAGATATTGATCATTATAATACCCAACAAGATTTGGATACTATGGAAGGAAGATTTGAGTTTTAAAAAACTAATGGATAAGGAGGAATTATTCATTTGTTAATAAATCATCCACTATGGAGTATATCTATTAATTGCTCTTTGATTTATGTTAAAAGCTTATGCACAGAAAGAAGAGCACTCTAGAATAATCTCATCTACATTACAAAAGACACTAATAGGCAGTAATTAGAAGCAATTATGAATTCTCAAATTATATTAACTAATATAGTATTAAGGAACCCTCTTTATAGGTCCTACATTCACATGGGCTAGTAAACAAAAGGCTATGAGGAACTAGAATAAGTTGGATAAAATGTTAGTAAATCAAGCTTGGTTTGATCTAATTCTTGAAGATATAGTGAAATATCTATGTAGAATAGAGTCTAATCAAACTCCACTTCTTCATTTTATAAAAAAACTTAGCTCCAACTTTTAAGAAATTTAGATTTTAAAATATGTATATTAAGAATCAAACATTCGTTCAAATACTAGACAATGATTGATCAATCTTCTTAAATTACTTAGGCATTATGGCCCTTTTCATCAAATTAAAAAGGTTGAAGGACTACCACAAATAGTGAAATAAAGTAAAGTTTGACAATATCATTGAAGGAATTAAATTGACCAAAAATCTTGTTAAAAAGAAAGAAGTGATATTTTCTAGCTTATTAAAGCAAAGAAATAAAATGTAAGATTAATAAGGCTAATGATTCCCCTTTGGAAATAAATGCTAAAGAGAAAATTTATTGGCAATAAAAGGAAGGTGTTTGATGGCTTAAAAAAGTAGCAAAAATACAAATTTTTTCATGCAATAATGAAAGAAAGAAAAGCAAAGTCTAAAATTAACTACAAAATAAACTTCACAGATAGTTTAATAGACCAAGAAGGAAAAATTCAACAAGTTGTAGTCTTCCACTTCTAGGATTTGTTATCTATTATTGTTATAGATAGGGAGAAGATACTTAATTTCCTTCCTATTTTGGTCATAAAGGAAGAAGATAGTTAGTTGATGAAGGAAGTCTTAATGGAAAAAGTTAGAGAAGCAACTTTTCAAATAGAACAACACATTGCTCATAGACCACATGCATACAATGAGCAATTCTTCACTCACTATTAGGACATCATAGCAAAATGATGTATTGAACGTGGTTAAGGATTTCTTAGTAAGGACTCCATTCCCAAAGGGATATCAAGTAAAAAATTTGATTTTAAACCAAACAAAGAGAACCATAAAACTTTTAATAACTTCATGCCAATTTCCTTTTGTAATTTTATAAAGAAGCTATTCATCAAGAGTTTTGTAAACAAGCATTGGATTTTCCTTCCTAGGCTCATCTCCCCAAAACAAGTCAATTTTGGCAAAAAAAGAGATAAGCTAATAGAATTTTACTAGCTCATGAAATGATGGTGTCACTAATCGTAACACTCAAACCTAATTATTGTGTAATTAATTTGGTTCTTAAAAGGCCTTTTGATTGCCTTTGATAAGAATTCTTTAAGTACTTATAAAATTCAATGTTATGGAGCAGTTTATCAATGAGATTAAAAACATACTTTGAAGCATCTTGTCTCAATCATAGGAAGATGTAAGCCTAGCATTTTTTTAATGCATCTAAGGGGATCAAACAAGTGAATCCAATCTTCCTATCTACTATTCATCCTAGTATTGAAAGACTTTAGTCAAGCATTAAACAAGCTCATTAATCATGAGAAAGCTTTACACTATGCTGAACCCAAAGGTTGTCTAATGATTACTCATATCGGATTATTTGCCTCACAAATCAATTCTACATCCCTTTCTTGCAAATAACTTATTATACTTGAAAATACTTTTTGAAATATGTTATAGAAGTTTGAAAATTAAACATAATTATTTTGGGAGAAGTACAACAAGGAAATTGTTGGCGCATTTAAAATGTCTTTTAATTATTATACTCTTGTGTTATTATCATACATGTTCTTAAAAATGCCTTTTACTAATCAATTAATAAATGTGTGCATAAATTATGGGAGAACTTTTATTTATTTTATCTTTTGGTTTCACATTTAAAAATTTGTTATCATCAAAATAAAAGAAATCATTAATCTCCATAAGCACCAATATATTGTTTTAATGACAGACCCTTTAAGTGATTTATTTGTGATATAATATATCTATTTAGTGTATTATAAGTCGTTTTAAAGAAAGGAATATGAAGGGGGCCACTATTCATAGTCAAGTAAGCTTGTCGCTTGTACATGTTTTTTTATCATGCACCCAATCATAGAGTGCACGGATTTATCCTCCTAACCATAGAGTATTGATAGTGTTTCAAGTTGTATTTCATAGAGTAGTTTATGAGTTGTGTTTGATCATAAAAAACAATGGTTACATTAGATTTCTCCATGTAGAAATGGCAAAAGGGTAATTCTATTAGTGATGTTTGAGCAGATTGCTTGGGCATGGATGCACACTTAGCAATGAGCCAAAACATTAAAAATTGCACATTTCTTAATAGCTAGATTTTAGCCTTGCAGCAAATTATTTCAAGAAAAAAGTAAATGAAGTATAATTTGGAAAAATAACTTATCACTTTTTTGGCTTGGAATTTAATATGTTGAATAAATCTTGCCTGGTAACAAATTGTAAAAATAAATTCCACACAAATAATTTTGGGATTGTAATAAGAAAAAAAATATTTCTAAATAAATCGAAAAAGCTTAAAATATTTTCAAGTTTATGCTCATATCATATAAACGTTAAAATTTTAATAAAAGAGAATTTAGCAAAAATCTAATTCTTTCTCACTTGCCAATCCCCAAATATACAAAAGTCTCTACCGCTTTTAGACACAAGTTAACTATGAGATTAACTTAATTTAACTCTACATTGATGGTCAAATGGTCTCTTAAACTTACTCAAGGTTAAGTTAATTCTAAACCCCCATCATGCTAGCTAGCCTCCTTAAACTCATCTCACCTGCTACACATATTAATACTTGGTTTCTCTTCTTTCAATCAATTTAATTTGTCATTTTCTTCTCTCCATTATGATTGTCCCATTGTCATCTTATCATCAACAAGTAGAATTATCTCCCTACTTGCTTTTACTCTAATAATGGTGATCCCAAATTTTTTTTCATTCTTGATGTCATTGAGTTCATTTGAGCCCTAAAAACTCTATCTTTAGTTAGTCATCGCCAACATCAACTTTAAAGTAAAGTTTGGTTTATGGATTTGTGTTACATGATGTTTGCCTAATATCACTATTTTCTATTCAAGAATTTGCAATGATCTCATTTTAGTTTCCTATAAGTATGTAACCTTATTGTCTTTGATGTTGTATCAAACTATAGTAAACATTTACCCAACAACTTTAGAGTATGACTTTGGCAATCCATTGTATTTGATTAATTTCAGTAGTGGCAACCTTTGGATTTTGAAGAGTTGGAATGCACACAAATTCGTACAAACAATTTTGTTGAAATATCACTTACCAAGTTTGATCCATTTGAATTTGAAAATAAATGACTAGTATGTTATGTTTTTGCTCATTCCTTCATCTTAACGTTTTTTTGATGCAATAGTATCCAAAACATCATGCAAAGGTCTCACTTAAAGGCATATTAATCCTACGCAAACTCATAGTCATGCTAGGAATTATTTCTATACTTCTCATTGGTCTATGTTATCATTAATTTTGTAAAGATAAATAATAGTTGACTCTTCTTTATTGTACATTTTAGTTTGTTTTTCATTAGTCCATCTTGTTATTCATATCAATATTTTTAGTTTAAGTTGTTTGAAGATAAATTGGTAGCTTTTTTGATATTTTTAACTTTATATTCAATAGAAGACATCCTTTCAGTTGTCCCATAATTTCTTTGAAATAAAATGTGATTGAAAATTACTTTAACAAAGCTAAAAATTAAGCTTTTAGGCTTTTCACCACAATTCGTCATCGTCTATCACCATTACCATCAATATCAACAATGATAGCCACCATCCACGCCAACTGATGTAGGACAAAAAGGGGTATGGCAACACGAAAAGATACGGGATTGTGTGTGTAGATAGAAAAGGAAAGGAAAATGGTAAAAGCTTTAGATTTTGGGATTTTGGTGGAGGGGTAGGAAGATGGATAGTAGAACCAGTGTCGGGGATAACTTACTGGTGTGGCATCTCACCACTTGGGCCTCGCACCCCTCCTCCCAGTACCAGAGCTTCAGCGAATCAGCACGCCAAAACTGGAGTGGCGTCTCACCACTTGGACCTCACGTCCCTCCTCCCAGTATCAGAGCTTTGACGAGTCGGCACGTCAAAGACACTCAGAGCACTCACGCTCAGAATGGAAACAAACAAACTCAAAAGCTTGTATTAACTATTCAATCTCATTTTCAACAGATGAGGACTTCCCCTTATATAGGAATCCATAAGGGTACAAAAGACATTTGACTCATAATATGAGAATACTAAAGGACACATGGGTAAATTAAAAGACACCTAAAAATAGACTCTTAAAATTCTGAGAAAATTAATGAAAATTCATGTATTTATCCCTAATTTCGGATGGTTGGAGGCGCGGCGACGTTTCGGCGGCGGCGGCGGCGGTGCGGTCGGCGCGGGCTGGCGTTTACTCGGCGCGGGCTGGCGTTACTCGGCGCGGCTGGCGTGGGTCGGCGCGGGTCACAGTTCGCGGGTCTGGCGTGGGTCGGCGCGGGTCGCAGGTCGCTGGCGCCGGTTGGTACAGGCTGGCGTGGGTCGGCGCGGGTCGCAGATCACTGGCGCGGGTTGGTGCGGGCTGGCGTGGGTCGGCGCGGGTCACATGATTGGTGCGGGTCGACGAGCCCGGGCGGGACTTGGGCGCGGGTTCTGGCTCGTCGGTCGAACCCGGGTCTGGTTCGGCGGCGGCTCCGGCGGCGGACGGCGCGGCAGGCGGCGGCCGTAGGCGGCGGAGGGAGCCGGCGGTAGGAAAAGTGTTTTTCGCGCTGTTTTGGCTCCTGGGAGTCCGTTTGAACTCCGAATTCGATTCCGAAAGATGTTCCGGAATCCATGTTTTGGCGCGTACGTCACTGCATCATTTTTTACCTCATAATATTTCAAAAAATATTTTGAAAATAAAAATTGTTCCCCTGTTGTTCGTGCAACGCTAAGCTTTGATGTCCGCATCATTCTCCCGATGCAGGAAAAACTCAACTCCGTTGAGTTTAAGGATTCTTTCTCAGCGGCAGGAATATGAATTTTTGTATCTTCTTCGTCACTTCTTTCTAGTTGAATCTCTTCGCATATGTGTTCTTCCTCAGTAATTTCTTCTTGTTCATAATAAGCGAGACATAGTTCAATTGGGGCAACATACTCGTCAAGATCTCGATGCACGATTGATGGATCGACTTGAATAGGAGATGTAAAATTTTGAAAAAGTGATTTATTTTGAATTTGGCTAATAGGCTCGCAAATAGTTTGAGGAAGTTTAGCAACAGCTTGGTTTGTAGGTATTTGAGTAAGTGGAGAAGAAAAAAGTGAAATAGGATTTGTAGACTTTCTATGCAGTTGTTCTAAGCGATTGAATCTACTATTTGATGTTTCGGCAAAGATTTGTAAGGTTTGTTGCAATAGTCGCATTTGGGTGAATAAGTCTTGCATCTTGGTTTCCATGATATAAAAAACTAGATCGTCGCAACGATAGAACGTCGCGAAACTGGCTCTGATACCAAATGATGTAGGACAAAAAGGGGTATGGCAACACGAAAAGATACGGGATTGTGTGTGTAGATAGAAAAGGAAAGGAAAATGGTAAAAGCTTTAGATTTTGGGATTTTGGTGGAGGGGTAGGAAGATGGATAGTAGAACCAGTGTCGGGGATAACTTACTGGTGTGGCATCTCACCACTTGGGCCTCGCACCCCTCCTCCCAGTACCAGAGCTTCAGCGAATCAGCACGCCAAAACTGGAGTGGCGTCTCACCACTTGGACCTCACGTCCCTCCTCCCAGTATCAGAGCTTTGACGAGTCGGCACGTCAAAGACACTCAGAGCACTCACGCTCAGAATGGAAGCAAACAAACTCAAAAGCTTGCATTAACTATTCAATCTCCTTTTCAACAGATGAGGACTTCCCCTTATATAGGAATCCATAAGGGTACAAAAGACATTTGACTCATAATATGGGAATACTAAAGGACACATGGGTAAATTAAAAGACACCTAAAAATAGACTCTTAAAATTCTGAGAAAATTAATGAAAATTCATGTATTTATCCCTAATTTCGGATGGTTGGAGGCGCGGCGACGTTTCGGCGGCGGCGGCGGCGGTGCGGTCGGCGCGGGCTGGCGTTACTCGGCGCGGGTCACAGTTCGCGGGTCTGGCGTGGGTCGCAGGTCGCTGGCGCGGGTTGGTGCAGGCTGGCGTGGGTCGGCGCGGGTCGCAGATCACTGGCGCGGGTTGGTGCGGGCTGGCGTGGGTCGGCGCGGGTCGCATGATTGGTGCGGGTCGACGAGCCCGAGCGGGACTTGGGCGCGGGTTCTGGCTCATCGGTCGAACCCGGGTCTGGTTCGGCGGCGGCTCCGGCGGCGGACGGCGCGGCAGGCGGCGGCCGTAGGCGGCGGAGGGAGCCGGCGGTAGGAAAAGTGTTTTTCGCGCTGTTTTGGCTCCTGGGAGTCCGTTTGAACTCCGAATTCGATTCCGAAAGATGTTCCGGAATCCATGTTTTGGCGCGTACGTCACTGCATCATTTTTTACCTCATAATATTTCAAAAAATATTTTGAAAATAAAAATTGTTCCCCTGTTGTTCGTGCAACGCTAAGCTTTGATGTCCGCATCACCAACCCACATGGCTCTCTCGACTCGCATCAACCCTCTGAACTGATTGATCTAATTGACCTGCACCTAGCCATCAACACGTATAGACCATATCACGAACATGCTAGACCAAACAACAAACATCGGTCGACCAACTGGCATCGATTTTCTCTCACCTATGCTGACCAAAATATGTCTCTTAGTATTCTTAAATATCCTTTCAAATTTCTAAGTTAGCAAACTACTATCATACGTTTGAGGTCTTTATAAATAAGAATACATGCCATATTCAATTAGATAAATGTTTGAATGAAGTCATGAAATGCTATCACCAAGCTTATTTAATACTACTAGCATATTATGTGAGAACAATTTGACAGTGTGATTTTGAAGGTGTCCTAAATAGATTAGTGAGAACCTAACCCACTATCTGACATTCACAAGAGCATCAAACACCAAGAAAGCACATCACAATTTTATCTCAACCCTTGAGAAATTTAATCATTTCATCTTACTTTCTTATTAATGAAAATGATTGTATGATTTCTTGTTTAGCTTTCTACAAACTTTACTTATGTGTGTACCTTATCACTTCACCACAAATATGAGTACTTGGGTGTTTTGTTAAAATTATTTTTTTAGGTTGAGATCCCTTATGTTAAAAATTAATACATGTTATTAGATTTTGAAAAAGTTCTTGCTTACCTGATGATCATAAGAATTTTGATTCTAAACTTTTAATATCTTTTGATAAACCCTTGTAAGGATACATTGCTTGAACCTATGTCATTCTCAATTGTCTATAAACTAAAGTAGGATTTAGTATATCATCCTACATCACTTGTATAATATTCTTCCTACTGCAATATAGACAATGATAAATGTTGCATAATATTATTTTGTTATATTTGATGTTGCAATACTTTGAATGCATGTTTAATTCCTTATTGCAATGCTTTTTTAATAGTTTTAGTTTTTCTTGTGAAAAAGGTTGTCCATAAGATATTTAATATTCATAAATACCCAAATAATACAAACAATCACTCAAATGGCTAAAATTATTAATGGTCATGATAAACGAGGGTACAATTGCATCCATATTTCTAGTCATTCTTCTTTCCTTTCAATGATTAATAAACTTGTGGATAGATCTTAGTTTGATAATTAATAGAAAGTACATGTCTATAAATAAACAACTTGTTGTATTCATATGAGTGCTTACATTAGCATATAACTAATGATTGTTTATTACTTGTTCCAATGCTACTTAAGACTATAAGCACAAACATCTAGTAAGCACTTTGAAGAGTATTTGCACTCATCTCAATAGTTACAACACTATTTGTTGAGTAAGTAGAATTCTACAAGCACATTAAAAATAATACAAACTTCAGTTGTACTTCCAAATCTTTATTAAAGCCTTAACGGACATGCATGTTAACCATTGTAGATAAAGACAAGTAAAATCAATATTATAATAAAAAGGACTTTGTGTCTACAAAAGTTATTGTAGTCATTAACTTTGAAAGATTTGTTCATTGTTTTAGGCTGGGAACAATTCACTAGATATGCATGTGTTGGCATGGGCAATGGAGCTTGATAAGCTCATTTTACCAAGTAAAAAATATTGTGTAATAGATTCTATTTATGCCAAAATTAATAATTCTCTTATTCTGATAAAAGGATTTACATATCATCTTAATAACTATTACACAATAAATTATTGAAGATATGTTGGACCATAAGTGTGACCTTTTTAAGATGTAATTATTATGAAAAATCATAATCATAAGATTAATTATATATTTAGACATTTCATGATCAAGTAATATTTATGTTTTAAAACATAATATAATAATTTTATTTTTACATTGTCTTAAAGAATGTAAGATTTTGTAATGTTGTTTTATATGTCAAAACAAATATATCATTAAAAATACTAATTTAAATGAACTTTTTGGCTATAGGAGAATCTTCAAGAACCTTCAACAGATAAGAGAGAGAATCTTGAGGAAGTCAAAATAGAAAGAAAAGGAATAAAAGAGGAGCTCAAAATGAGGATAAAAGTAATAACTATATTCCTTGAGGATAGTATGAGAGAAAGAGAATGTATGAGTTAGGGACTCCCAATTATTCTTAAAGTCTAGCACAATGAGAAGTAGGAGGAATGAAGGTTTATAAAAACAAGATCATGAAAAAAGCAAGTTGAAAATGATTATGTTTCCTTGAAGACATTTTGAGTAATGTTTTTGGAGGTTCAAAAGACCCTAAGAGGCCTTGGTGTCATGCTTTTGAAGATTAGGTTAGAGTTTAGTGAAAAAGGAGTACTATTTGACTCAAATAACTATATTCTTAATGGTATGGTAAAGTATGTTGGCATGTAATGTTTTTTATGTTAAGCATAAAAGTGAAAGAATCTAGTTGTCACACCTAGCCTTTTAACCAATTTCTTTTCAAACCTTAGAGAGCAACAATCCACATAGTCATCATTAAACTTGTTGAGACACTTGTTTAACCCTTGGGTTTAATATTAAAACAAGTAGTCATGATCTCCCTACTTGATCACCAAGCTAAAAAAGTGCTACCCACTATGAACCATGCTCCTTTACCAAATGAACATCCACATGACTTAGGATCCGGTTCATACAAGGCTACAATATCTTTCCAACCACAATGACATATATATAGTACCAACATGACATGCAATATAATTATACCATTGACATGCTCAAACCATAATATCCATCAACAAGATTAATAAAGTAATAAAAGAAAATAATTATAAAATGTCTAATAATAAAGTCCAACAATACAATATAATACAATTTAAAGTCCATCCATAAAATATAATATAATATGGATTCTACCAATTATAATAATAAAATCAAAAGAATCAATAACAATACCATAAGAAAAATCAACTTATTGAGAAAATGCTAAACAATCAATCAGGTACCCCAATCACAGGCTTTTAAACAAGCTCTTATCTCCTTGATCCTTCATATAAAAAGAAAATAGAGCAAGCAAAACCTCAGTAGGGAATCCTTATGATATCCTACAAAAATAACATACAAGAGCATGGTACTATAATAACTATGTAAAGGAGATATAAATCAATATCACGATCATAAATGTCACATAAGAAATATTAAGCTATCAAGTTTAAACTAGACTTTCATTAGTCTCATTTATTAATTTATTTAACATTGTTACTAGAAACACAACTTTAGTAGGCATTCACTAGCCTCTTTACTTGATCAGCATAATAATGTCTTTTATTAATATTTATTTATTTTTCATCTAAAAGAAGTGACATTAATCTTTCATAAGCTCATAACATTGCGCTCATCATAGTTGACCACATTTCAATCTTATACGTATGGATTGCCTAATATATTTTTGCAAACATCTAGAGATACCACTTCATAAATAACATAATCGATGTTGTCCTTAGTGATGTCAATTTTCTTACTATATTATTTTTTAACTCTTATTTCGAAGTCTTTATGATTCCCTTCTAAGGAATAGGGTCTTAAATGTAGTGTTGTCTTTAATTTTGAAATGTTAATAAGATTTTTTTAATATTAATTTCTTCTAAATTTTATGTCAATTATATTATTAATAAGCTCTTTCTTTACTTAACTTTTGGTGGTGAAGAGCTATTTCTTAGTTTTGTTTCATGAGATATCTCTTTTAAACTTGTCATAAGAGATATGTTATCATCAACTTGAAGAGGGGATTACATACATTTTTAGTTAGAGATGTAATAAGCACTTTGTCTTTCTTGAACTTTTTTGTAAATAGTTTAAGATGTAATTTCTAGCATTTTGTCATCCATGTCATCTCTTCTTTTCGTGATAATAATACTTATAAGTTTTGCTAGTAGTTTTTAAAACATATTTTGTTAGATAATACTTTTTCTTTTGATGAAAAAGATCAAACTTATACTCAAACTTCTTGGTATTTTATCCTTATGGTTTTATCTCTTTTATATTTTTTATTCCTTTTTATAGGCATTATGAATGTACTATCTTACTTTAAAAATTGAATAAGGTAAAGAGATAATTTATTATCAATAAAATAATATAGATCAATAATAAATAATTTGATATTTTTTGCAACTTTTTAATTGACATTTCTAAACTCATGACTTACCATCAAAATTCTTGTGATATATTTTTGTGTCATTTAATCTTATTGATGTTGTAGACTGATAATTTCTTTACCTCTATTAAGTAACTCATGAAGTAAAATTTTTATGTGACTACTTTCTTAACTTGACTCCATATCACTCATATAACAATACTAATTTTTAAGTGAGCATTATACTAAGCTAATGCATGACTCATCATTTTTAATTAAGTATACACAACTTTATCAGTTGATGAATAGTCATATAAAAAAATACCTCTAGTTGTTCCAATCAATCATCTAATATTTCTGCATCTTCTGTCTTAGCAAATTGATAAATCAAGTGTAACACAACTTAAATGACATTATTGGTTCTCGTGTGTTGAAAGGGTGAGATTGATATCATTCCTCATTTTCTTCCAAATTATCTTAGAATTACTAATTGATCTTGAATTCAATAAATAGGAGTATTTTTTTTCCAAATTATCTTTTGTATCCATCATAGGAAAGGAATGGGATTTAGCATTGTCACCATTAACACTAGTATTTATTGATTTAATAGCTCTACTTGAGCTTTTAAAATTGATGGAAAAATAGCATAATCACCTTCACTAAAACCTTCTTAATCTTTTTATTCGATTTTATGGCTTGGCCTTCAACTACCTTATTCTTAGCTCCTACCATGGGTTTTAAATTGAAGCTTTCTAATACCAAAAATAAGATGATTAGTCTTAAAAATGTTCTCAACCCAAGCTCTTGATAATAGAGATTCTTTTTAGAGTCTTTACAATGAAAGTTGAAGTATGAGAATAGAAAAAAACTAAGAAAGAAAAAAAGAGAGAAGGGAATTATTTCATAATAAAATAGAATTCTTCTAAAGTTTTGCATTAAACAAGTTATGAATTACTTCACTCATAATCCTTATCCCTTTTATATTGGGGTTTAAATACAATGCTTTATTATAAAATACATAATATTTTAATTTTTACAAGAAAAAGAAAGATTGTTCATGCTTTGAAGTAAGGAAAGATCTTACAAAAGAGAAGTCCTCTACATGATTTTTCTAGGTAGGATTATCCTTGAGTTCATGCAATATATTTAATAAATATATAAGGTAACAGAAAAAAGAATTAATTGCTAAAGTGCATGTAAAACCTTGAAAAATTTATTTTGATAATAACTAGTCATTCCTCTTCATGAAACTTGCTTAGGAAGGAGGAAATTTCTTCTACTCAAGACTAAGGAAGATTTAGTTTAGTAAATAAAAGGGTCAATTATTATTCATTTTTAGGCAATGTTTATAATAGAACCACGCCAAAACTTTATATTAATATTTTCTTATGAATATAATGGAGACATCATGATCACATGTTGCTTGTTTGGCTTTAATCATAGATACATATAAAATGTGAATGCAGAATAACAATTTTTTGTTGTAGAACATTTTTTAATCGAGACATGATCATGTGGAATAAGTTGAAAGCATGTTAATGTTTATGCCTTGCTAGTTTCCAAGCATTGATTATCATGACAAATGTTAAAAAATTGTCAAACTATGGGGAAGCAAATTTTATTAAATGTAGCCCTCATAGCCTATACAAGATAGCCTTCATTTACATATTATATCTTGTTGTTAGTTAAGATGCTTAATACAATTCCTCTTCTTACTAAGCATAATTGATGTATGATAATGTAGATTGAGAGTTATGCTTACTTCTTAATTATTTTATGATTAAACGTAGTGTTTTGTGGCATTATGAACCAAGAAATGTGTAAAATAGAGAATTGATGTCATGTTTTTTATATGAATTGATTTATTTGAAATGCATATTTGACAAGAGTCACTAAGGTTGTGCTTAAAAATGCCTACAATTTTAGTTTATAGTATGAAAAAGTAGAAATATGTGCCTTATTATCAAAATAATGGATGAAAATATATGAAATATCATGTGATATAATTTTCACCTTTGCTTAAGTCTTAAAACAGTTAATAGAACTAGGAAATAAAGCCAAAACTCTAGAAAATATTGCGACCAAGCATCCCTTTGCCTTGGGTTTGCTTCGAAACCATGGATTTCCTATGTGGAGGGAAGCACTGGTTCAATCCTGACGAGAACCTAGATGATTTTACTGTGTATTTGGTCCTTATTTCTCTTGAAGTGCATGCTTTAAGGTTATAGTAGAAGGCTAGGTTAAGTAGGGATATAATTAGCAAGCATTGAGTTTGGTTATAGCTAGAAATGATAAGATTAAGGTTAGACTTCATGGTAAAAGTTTTATAGATAATCAATAATTTTTAGTAGAGTTAAATTTCAAATTTTAGGTTCTTAGACAAGGTTATGTATGTTAAGCTTAGCCTTAGAATTAAGCTTAAAGGCTTAGGTATAATCCATAGGAAAAGAACTTATAATAGATGGTCCTTATGTTGAGCTAATAAAAAAAAATTCATGAACTTTTATACACATTGTAAATTAAGCTTTGATTAGTGAAGCTCCTGGCCAAAACATTGAAAGAAAGTAGAAGTGCTTGGAATAAGACTTAATAATACTTTAGTTTTGACCAAGAATAAGTTAAAAATGTTGCCTAGACCTTCAAGTTGATAAGATTCTTTGGGTAAGACCATGAATGGCTCTATTTAATATTTTAAGCCACTTAATGAACCACATAGGTGATGATTTACCTCCATTGGTTTCTTGTCATTGCTTTTTTTAATGGAGCAAATATTAGAAAATGGCTTCAAAAAAGCAAATTATGATAGATCCTCCAAGTTATGTAAGCATAGTGGATGAATTGCAAGTAACTAAATTAGTTTGAGTGAATAACATAGCATTGAATGCTTAAACATAGTAACAATTAGTTAATCTCATGTCAGAGAGCTATCTTATATGAGAAGCCCTTCAGTCATAGTTGTAATACCAAACTTCAGTGAGCGAACAAATTAAACCTTCATGAGATTGGACATTAGATAAGGAGTCTTTTAACAAACTCCAAATAATTAAATTAACAAATATATAGCCACACAAAACCTTATATTAGATAATGAATGATTACACCATACTTATGAAAGTTTAAAGGAAAAAAGTCCATTTTCCTCAATGTTTGGTTAAAACGTTTCAGACAATAAAGTCAAACAACAATTGAATATCAATTGCTTAAAAATTTAGGTGATAAGATAGAGGATTGAACTAAATATTTGGGTCTACTCCAATACAAAGAGGAAGAGTTGACTCATGTCACAAGAAAATGTATAAAGAGGAAATAAAGAAAAGGTTAAGAAAAACCAAACAACTTAAGTGGTACCCATAGAAGCCACCAAGCCATTCAAGTTGTTGATCAAATTACTTATATTGAATGGCATCCCCATTTGTAATACAAGTAAGGCATCAAATAAATGATCAATAGCCAAGTTAAATTACCTAGTTAGAAAAAAAAATCATCCTTCTTACATTAATGGAACCACTATGGCATAAAAAAATATTCTCAATTGGAATTGAAGCTAAATTTTGACAACCATGCATTCAATATGTCCAATAGGACTTGTGCATTTTGGATGAAATATTTGAGGTATCAAATGTTAGTGGATTAAGAAAAAAAAATCAATTTGCAAGTAGATAGTTCACTATGGAATAGATCTACATTTTTCATCTTCATTTATGTTAAGAGCTCATGTAGAGTTGAGGGAACTATAAAATACTCTTATTCACTTTATAGAACTTACGATTTGGTTGTAGCCTTTATGAGACAATTTTAATAAATTTACATGTATTAATGACTAGAAGTATTATTTTTCCACAAAGAGGGAAAGAATGTATGAAGTTTCAAATTTTATAAGACTCTGGAGTTTAAAGGAACTTATTTCTCTAAGCCCCACATTCATAAGGATTGGTAAAAAGAAGGGAAGATGGATCTAGAAAATGTTGGATAGATTTCCAGTTAATCAGTAGTAGGACATGATGATATCCCATTACCTCTTCATTCCATAAAAGAATAAGTCTCAAATCTCTAGCAATTTATATTTCAAAATCATGGGGCTAAAGATTTAAATATTCATGCAAACTGTGGAACAATAATTGGCAATTAATATAAATAGCTTGTGAATTTTGACTCTTGCTTTTAAACTAAAAAGATTGAAAGATAATCACAAACAATGGAGTAAACAAAAGTTTTGCAATATTTTCAACACAATCAAACTAACCAAAGACCTAATAAAAGCAAAAAAAACTATTTCAAACATGCCAATATAATGAGATATGGCATAGGCTAAACAAGGTTGATGATTCCCTTTAAAAGATTAGGGAGGAAATATATTTGTAGCAAAATGTAGAAATTACATGGCTATAAGAAGTTTTAAAAAAAAGTCTCTCATATAATGGCAAAAGACAGAAAAGAAAAAAAATGATTTGGGAAAAAGATTGCATGGTAATTTCATAAACTAAAAGCAAAAAATGCATGATGCTACTAGTTAGAACTTTCAATAGTTTTTATCATCTATCAACAATACAAATGATGAGAAGCTACTATAGTTTACTCCCACTCTAATCATAGAGGAACAAAATAGGTGGTTTAAGAAGATGACAACAATGAAGAGGTTACACTAATAATGGATCAATGAAGTTCTTAATGATAAGAAGGGTATAATGGACAATTATTCACTAGCTATTAGGAAATTATAACACTTGATGAATTAGATGTTGGCAAGGATTTCTTAGAAGGGACCCCTAGTCCTAAAGAAATGTCAAGTACAATGCTAACCTTAATCCCACAAAAGAGAATCCTAACAAATTTAGTGGCTTCAAGTTGATTTATTTATGCAAGTTTACAAAGAACTTATTCCCCAAATTGTTGGTAGTAGGCATTACAATATCCTCCCAATGCTCATCTCTTTAGGATAAATTAGGTTTTGCTAAAGGAAGAGAAATAATAAACAATAATCTAGTGGCCTATGAATTCATTCATTCGCTAAGACAAACTATGTTGTCAAGTTGGATCTCAAAAGTGCAGTTGATTACGTTGCATTGGAGTTGTTATGCAATGCACTTACAAGATTGAACTTTATGGAGCTATTAATTAAGATTATTAAAGAAAACTAGGCAGCACTTTGATTTTTAATAATAAAATTGGTAAGCCCAATGGTTACTTGAATGTATCAAGTACTCAAATAGGAAAATGTAATATTATTCATTCTAATAATTGATGTCGTCAACTTGGCATTGAACAAGCTCACAAATTGTCATAACCTAGTGCATTGTGCTTAATACAAATGATGTTGTATAGTTACTCATCTAAGATATGTAGATGACATCATAAACTTCTACAAATGTCACTTGAAAAACATGTTTAATATACAAACACTACTTTATACATTTCAAGAAACATTAGTTGCCCAAATTAACAATCAAAAAAGCATGTATTTTCTCAAAAGAAAAAATTGGAAATTGGAATGAAGAAAAAATAATGCCAAAAACTCAGGTTTCAAAATGTTAAGTTCCTCCTAATCTCCATACGTTTCCCTCTTTCTATTGAAAGGAGAATCATAGCCTACCTTCAATGAATAATAGAAAAAATCGATAAGACAATAGTACGTTGGAAGAAAAAACTTCTTATAATGTCGAGAAGACTAACATTAATGAAGTATGTTTTGGCCTTAATGCCAATGTATTCTTTAACGACAATCAATTACCTATCCACAAATTGCATAGTGCAAAAGATTATGATTGGCTTCTTATGTGGTGGCAATAAAAATGTCCATAATTTTGACTAAAATAAACAAGAAAAGGTTAGCTATGTAATGAATAAAAATGGTTTGGACCTTAAAATGTTATAAGACATTTTCATTGCTTCTAGCGTATTAAACTATAAATTATTATTAAATAATGCAATTTGGTCCATTAAAATAAGTAATGAATATTTTAGTTTAGATAGAAAATGAAATAAATTAGATGCTTTGAAAGGAATAAAAAGTTTAAAGTATTTGGTTTCAAAAAACACAAAACTATGCATTATTTTAAGTGCCTACCATTGGACTCAAATTTTGGATGGAAACTTTAGTATGTAGTTAGTCTAGAAAAATTTCTAGAACAAACATTTATCCACAAATCAAGGAAAATGATTTAGAAGGATAAATATCTAGTGTAAATCTCCTTTCTTATGTGGATTATACTAAATTTCTCCTTCCATTTCTTAAGAAATTTTAACTTTTAGCAAGAGCATAAATTTCCTTACAACCACAATGAGGATTGATTTAATCATTTAGTTGTCAATTACAAGAAGGAAAAAATAATGTATCTTAGCCTTGCTATTTTTCTCAAAATTTAGTAAGAGAATGCAAGTAATAAACTTTTTCTATTGCTAAGTTGATAGAAACATGGTGACCACCACTCCACTAAAAGAGAAGTCATTACAATTCTATAACTTATTATTTGTTCAAACATATGGAAAGTATAGAATTTGAAAATGAGGAAAGAAGTTAGTGAGCTAGTAATGATAATTTTAAACAATCTCATAACTAACATCTCATCTTTAAATAATTTTCACTCATATAACTTTAAGAGGAGGCACTCTTGGTTCTGCTAAGATTAGTACCACTCTATTCCTTGATGAAGTACAAGAGCTACAAAGTGATAAACTAGATCCCTTCACCAACACAAAAAATGATGGTAAATATAATTGGTTATATGAATTATAAAATGGAATATGCTTCTTGCAAGGACATTATTCAAAACCATATTAAGTAAATTTTAGAGTCCTTCTATTATGTATCCAACAAAGAATTAAAATTACAATTAATAGGAATATCTTTAATTTTATGACTAAAAAGATGCAACAACAAATAAGTTCACTTGATTGTGGTTTAATTGGATTGAAATGTGATGCTCAAAATGAGATAAGGATAATGGAAGATACCATGGAATATGTTTAGCATTAAATATCCATTTTTATATTTTAGAAATAATATTTTTTTGAGTAATTTAGCATGCTTTATAAGATATTTTTATTTGTACATAATTTAACTAATGAGGATGTTACACTAAATCTCCTTAATATATTTGAACATAATTTATCTTATTTTTTAAAAAGTTTTTGCTATGATTTGTTTATATTATTATGTAACACTAAATCTCATCATGTGTCACATTTATAGTGTCTTAATTTGGTTATATAATTATGTATTACTAAATATCATTTGAACTTTAATATATATATAAAATAATATTTTACATTTATTTTTGTATATTTACTTTGATAATCATTAGTAATTTCAAATAATGTCTGATCAAGATAAAAGAAACATCATTAGACTCATCTCGATAAGGTCTATCCATTTTAATATTTATTTTTATATTTTAAAATATTATATTTTCTAAGGTTTTTGTATGCTTGATAAAATATTTTGATTCATATATATTTTATCGATTAAGGATGTTACACTCGATCACCTTTACATATTGAAATGCAAATTTACTATATAATTTATCTCATTTTTTTAAATTATTTACTTTGATATGATTCTATTAGTAGGAAACTCTAAATATCCTCTTTAGTGACCTTTACATAAATTTTCTTTTTTACATTACTTTTCTTTAACTTGTCTAATTTTAGTTTTAAAATATGTTTATTAAAAATTAAAATAGCAGGTTTTTATTTTTTTTTTATTCTTCAATTTGGTAATTCATAGTAATTCCAAGTAATATTTGATCAAGATGAAACAAAAGTTGATGAACTCATCTCAATAGCTATATCCAATTAAATATTTAATTCTATATTTTAAGTATTTGATTTTTTCAAGGTTTTTGCATGTTTTCTATGATGTTATGATTCATACATAATTTTATGAAAGAGGATTGTACATTTGAATTACATAGATTTTTTGAATATAATTTTTTCAAATAATTTAAATAATTATTTTAATTTTTTTTTGTTTTGATTTGGTTTTATTAATATGAAACACTAACTCTACAGATTTGTGACTCTTACATCAATTTGATTAAGTCATATTACACTGATTCAATTTATTCCATTTTAGCATCAATATCTATATTTAATATTAAAATAATAATTTGTTTTTATTTATGATTATTTAGTTTGGTAATTTAGAATAATTCTAAATGAGGTTTGTTAAAGATGAAACATAGTTTGACTCAACTTGATGACTTCTATCCAATGAAATATTTATTTATATATAACTTTTAAATATTTTTGTTTCCATAATTTTGGATTAATTTATAAGATATTTTCGTTCAAACCTTACTTGAATATTATGAATTTTATACTCGATCACCTTAGTATCTAGTTATTCAACTTTCTAATATAATTTATTTTATTTCCTAAAATATTTTGGTTTGATTTTCTAATATTATTACAAAACTCTAAATGTCGTAAGATGTTATAATTATATTGTAATGATTTGGTTACATTACATTATTTTAATTCATCTTATTTTAGTATCATTATATACTTAATATTAAAATAATACTTTATTTTTTTATGCAAATCTATTATGGTAATTGGCAAAAATTAAAAACTAGACTAAATAGAGGAAAAAAATATCATTGGACACTTCTTAACTATCTTTATTAAATTAAATATTTATTTTTATATTTTTAAATATTTTTTGTATGATTTTGGCATGTATTCTAAGCTTTCTAAATTTGTAAATATTTTGATGATCAAGAATGTTATACTTGACCTTTGTAGTATCTTGGAATATAATATTTTTATATAATCAATCTCATTTTTTTTTAATTTTTTTTACTTTGATTTGGTTATAGTATTGTAAAACTTTGTTTCTTCTCTCCTATGATCTTAACATTTCTTTGATTTGATTATATTACATTACTTTAATTTATATAATTTTAATTTCATTCTATATTTATGTAAATTTTAAATAATAATTTATTATTTTTTGTTCTTATATAACTTGGAAATTTATACTATTTTTAAATTATCCAATTGAAAATTAATTTTTTAATATTTTTAAATATTTATGATTTACAAGAATTTTTTATTTGTAACTAATTTAGCAATTAATGATGTTACACTTGTTCTTCATAATATCATGATATGCAACTTTCTCAATCAATTTAACTCTTTTGTTCAACTTTTTTTCTTTAGTTGAGTTTTATTATTATGAAATTCTAATTCTCCTCATTTTAGCTTTAACATATGTTTTCTTAATATTTAAATATTTATTTATTATTATTTGTCATTATTTACTATGGCTATATATAGAAATTCTAAACAAGTTTTGATTATAATGAAAAAAAAAACATTATTGGACACATCTTGGTAAACTCTATCCAATTAAATATTCTTTTTTTGCATTTAAATATTTCGTTCTAGAGTTTTGGCATGCAAGATTGTACATTTCACCTCCTTAGCATCTTAGAATGTAACTTTGATATACAATTTATCTCATTTTTTCAAATTTTTTGTTTTGATTTGATTATATTGCTATGTAACTCTAATTTTGCTCACAAGTGAAATTTACCCAACTTAAATTTAATCATGTTATATAGCTTTAATTTATCTTATTTGCACTCTAACATTTATTGTTACTTAATATTAAATTATTAATTTACATATCTTTTATTTTGTTAATTACATTGCTTCAAATTATCTCATTTTAGCTTTAATATATTTCTATAATATTAAAGTACAAATTATTTTTAATTAGGCTTAGTTACTATGGTAATAAAATATTATTGCAAATAGTGTTTGATTGAGACTAAACAAAAGTCATTAAACTTGTCTCGATGAGCCCTATATAATTATATTCTAATTTTTATATTTTTAAATATGTTTTCTATGGTTTTCACATGATATTCAAGAAATTTTTAATCGTTTCTAATTTGATGATCGATGATGTCATAGTAGATCCCTTTATTTTCTTCAAATACAACTTTCTCAAATAATATATCTTATTTTTAAAATTTTTAGCTTTGTTTTGGTTAAATTATTTGAAACTCTAGTTCTCATCTAGTGTGAGCTCACATTACTTTGATTTAGTTATATTACATTACTTTAGTTAAGTTTTATTATATATTTAATTAATATGAAACAAATTTATTATTATTTAAGCTTTTTTAATTTGGTAATTTGTAGAAATTCTAAAATAGATTCAATAAAGATGAAATAAATGTCGTTAGATTCTACTCAAAAAGTTCTACCAATAAGATAATCATTTTTATATTTTTCAATAAATTTTTCTATGATTTCTACTTGGTATTCAAGAAATTTTAAATCATCTCTAATTTGATGAATGATGATGTTATAGTTAATCCCCTTATTTTCTTGGAATGCTAATTTCTCAAATAATTTATCTTTTTCTTTAAATTTTTAGCATTTTTTTTTATATTATTATGAAACTCTAGTTCTCCTCTAATGCAATCTCACATTACCTTATTTTCATTATAATATATTATTTCAATTCAACTTTATTATATATTTAGTTAATAATAAAAAAATTATAATTTTAGCTTTTTAATTGGTAATTCATAGAAATTCTAAACAAAGTTTGATCAAGATTAAACAAACAACGTTAGACACTACTCAACAAGTTCTACAAATAAGATAATAATTTTGATATTTTTAATAATATTATATACTTATAATTTGGAATGTTTTACAAGGTAATTTGATTTTTACCTGATTTAACAATTGAGAATGATATGATCGATCTCTTTAGCACCTTGTTATGCAACTTTTCAAACAAAATTCACATCATTTATTTTAATTTTTTTCTTAGATTTTGTTATGTTATTATATAACTCTAAATCTTTCCTTTTTTAACCTTTAGATATGTTTGATTTGGTTATATTAAATTGGTTTAAATATTTCATTAAATCTTTAATATGTATTTTCTTTAGTAATTCATAATAATTTCAAACAAAATCTCATAGAGATAAAATAAACATTATTAGACATATCTTCACAAGTTCTATCCAATTAATTGTTCAAATTTATATCTTTAAATACTTTTTTATAGTTTTGGTTTGATGTACAAGACATTTTTCTCTCAACCTAAATTAATAATCGAGGATGTTATGCTCGATCTCTTTAGTACTTTGTAATGCAACTATTCTGACCAACTTTTCTCATTTCTTTAAATATTTTTTTATTTGGTCAAAATGCTGTGGAACTAGAAATCTTCCCTTGTGTGATCTTTAAAAGTGATTAATTTTCTTATATTTATTACCTTAAAGTATCTCCTTTTGACTCTAATATGTATTCACTTTATATTAAAATAATATTTTATTATTATTTAAGCTTATTTTTTTAATTAACTCATCAAAATTCTTAAAGAGATCAAATCAAGATGAAATAAAAAATACTAGACTCATCATCGATGAGCTTTATGCAATTAATTTATTATTATTTATGCTTATTTACCTTTTTCTCATTAATAATTCCTAACGTGGTTTGATCTTTAACTAGGAAATGTTGTTGATCTCATATCAATGAGACTATCAAATGAAATACTCTTTTTTATTTGTAAATAGTTTATCTTTTATGATCCTACTATATTTATAAGACATTTCAAGTCATACCAAATTAGGTGATCCAAAACGTTATCCTCAATCTCCTTAGTATCTTGCAAATAAACTTTTCCAAATAGTTTATCTGATTTCTTCAAAAGTTTTGTTTTGTTTTGATTATATGACTATAAAACATTGATTCTCCTCTTATGTGACTTTTATATTACTTTGATTTGATTATGTTTCTTGAGTTTCTCTCTTTTTCTTTTTAGTATTTGTTTATTTAGTATTATAATAATATTTTGTTATTATATATACTTATTAACATTTGTAATTTACAGTAATCCAAATGATGTCTTACAAGACAAAACAAAAGCTATTGCATTCATCTCAATGAGCTTTATCTCATCAAATTTTTATTTTCTATAGTTTTGGTACACTTTTTGGAACATCTTGATTTTTCCTTAATTTTAGGAGTTACAAAGTTACCTAGATCTATTTAGTATACTAGAATTTAACTTTTCTATATAACTTACCTAATTTCTTCAAATTTCACTTTCATTTTATTATATTTTTATAAAACTCTAAATCAACTTTCATGTTACCTTTACATAGCTTTGATTTAGTCATATAACATTGCCTTATTTAATCTTATTTCAACTCATACTTACTTAATATAAAAATATTTTTTTTTTATTATTTATTTTTATTTACATAAGTAATTAGTAATAATTTAAACTAGATCCAATCAAGATGAAACAAATGTCATTATACTTGTTTTAATGAGCTCTACCCAAATAAACATTGATTTTAAATATTTTAAAAATCTTATTTTTCGAGGTTTTAGCAAGCTTTATATGACATTTTCATATGAAACATATTTGATGATCGTGGATTTTATACTAGATCTCCTTTGCATTTGTGAATTCAATCTTCCTATGTAATTTTTCTTATTTTTCCAAATTTCTCATAGAAAGATAATTAATTTGTGGTTGGTACCTTTGTGTTGAGGTTGTGTAGGTATTATTCCAAGTTATTTTTTTTAGATTATAAGTTTATCAAGAGGTTTTAAGGATAATAGTTTGATAATTTTATCATTAAATATGAATACATATGTATTCTCTCTTCCATAATAAATGACACTCATATCATAAAGCTATGATCTTCCAAGTAAGATATGTGTTATATCCATAGAGAGAATATCACACCACACATTATCTTCATAACTGCTCCTTTTTAAGGAAACAAGATATCTAAATGTCATAGACAAGGAGGTTGTGTTGGCCCAACTCACATGAAAAGGATTATGATGGTGTTCAACCTTAAGGTTGACCCTTATTGAAGTATGTCAAGAAATGGCATTCATAGCATTACCATCATTTATTACAAATTTACATCTCTTTTCATTACATATAACAAACATGCTAAAGATGTTTTTTCTCCTCCAATCCTCTAAATTAGTTTTAGATACTAATAACACCTCATAATTCTTAAGTATTCATCATTATCTACTCCATGTTCTTCATTAGATAAAATTTGATCTTCATCTTAAAGTTCTCCTAATTTATGTTCAAGAGAAGCATTGTCTTATATTTAGAAGATTTGTGTTCAACATTGGTACTACATGCAACCAAGTTTATGATATTTAAAGAAAACTATGCTTTGTCTTTTTCATTTGAATTTTCAAGATAAGTTTTGAGAGGCAAGATGTATTTTTTGTATTATAAGTGTTTTGGTATATTGCTCTAAATTTGGAAGTACTTTTATGCATATATGAAGAAGTATGATATTTAATACTGTTTGTGGAGGATGTAGGCCTTTTGTACCTTCCTATTAATTAGGAAAGGTTAAAAAATCTTCAAAAGTTTGTGGGTCATGAAGTTCTATTTATTATATAATGTTTTGTATATAATCTTAAGATGAATTCATTTACTAATTATCAATCATTATAGTTATGCACTATCCTTATAATTAAATTTTTAGATTGATTCAAGTAATCAATCATACTTAAAAATGTTAGACATAAAACTAAGAATTACCCATGAAGTTTCTAACAATGGTGTCCTAAGTAATATTTTATTCTTAACATTTCTTTTATTACTAGATCACTCATTACTCTTTTACTTATT
This sequence comes from Vanilla planifolia, assembly GCA_023846275.1. NCBI lineage: Eukaryota > Viridiplantae > Streptophyta > Magnoliopsida > Asparagales > Orchidaceae > Vanilla > Vanilla planifolia. Next base: position 10,167,856 of record CM043875.1, on the reverse strand, counting down.
CTTTTTTACAAGAATATTCTACCAATAAATTTTTACATGACCAATAAATTTTATTTTTGCAAAAATAACTCCTTTGTAATCATTTATTTTATACCAATTGAAAAAGTATTTTATTTGATTAAGCCAATCTATGAATTTGTTTAAGTCTTGATTCTATCAAAATTTAATACTTTTATATTAATCTTTTTGTAAAATTTGAAGTTAAAATCTTTGTTGTATGGTTTATCATCATGGTCCCTTTTAAGCATATAATTCTTATGTTAGCTATTAACATTCCCTTCATATGATATAGAATGATGTAGTTTAGTAGGGGTATTTGATTTCTTTTTTAAGGCTTACAATTGAGTGTCAAGTTGAGTAATTATTAAAAAAAATTTATTAAAATTTTTAATTTGAGACTTTCCTAGTTGTTTAATCTTAAGGTTTGTGGCTTATTCTAATCCATCTAAATGGTCAATTATTATAGATTTAGAAGGCATTCTACAACATGAAAAGCAATAAAAAAACAAAACAAATTTATGCAAAAAAAATTGAAATAAAATCTAAGCATAACAAGAAAGATGGATTAGAAAAGAAACAAAAAAATATATCCTATTATATTTTTTTAGATTTTGTTTTTACAATATTAAGGTAACAAATAAGGAACAAATTTGAGTAAACTAAAACAAGACATAGTATTAATAAAATTACTCCCTTTGGTCATTCATTCAAGATTCCATGCTTGAATTACAATTCAACTGGAGGGTTAATGAAGTAGGTCACTTTCTCACAAGTTACACTCAATAAGAATAATGTATGTCTAAAGGACAACAACTTTATTTTATAAACTAAAGTTGTTATTATTTTAATGATAAAATCAAATGTTAAAAGAAGTGTTACAAGATAGACTAATCCCTTTTTAAGGAGAACGTTAAACCAAATAATGATCTGCAATAAGAAAGGGTAATATCCTACCTAAACCGGTGCATAATAAATAGTGAAGTACCAATAATTAAGCCTTGATTTAACGAAGCTATTAGGATCTCTTCTTTTTCATTGATGTGTTATATCTTTCTAAGAAAATGATGAGGAACTTTACTCTGACATCAATTTATATAGATGGTGAGAGGATTGGGGTCATGGGATGGAATGAAGCAATTACTTTAATTAAATAGAATGAATAGTATGAAACAAATCTTAAAAGAAATAGAGTATATTTTAGAAGATAAAAAAGAAAATGAGAATTCACTTGAAAATGTAAACCCAAGAGGAGGCCATCAAACCAACTCAAGTACTTAAGCTATAAAATGATAACTTTCTTTAGTAACAACTAATTCACCAACTATTCATTCATAAGAGGTCCTTTAAATAGGAGATTATAAGTAATTATTTAATAAAAAAAAGCTTTATACCTAATTGTTGAAAACTTTCATGCCCATAAAAGTCTTTAATATAAAAGCATACTTTTTACTTATCTTTTGAAAACTTTCATATTCATATAATTCCTTAATACAAAAGCATACTTATTACCTACTTCTTAAAGAATTTTATATCAAAATAATAAAAGCATACTTCCTACATACTTCTTAAAAGTTTCATCTATATCTTTGAAATTTCAAACACATTCATTAATGTAACACTAGCTATGCACTTATAATGATATATGGATGAAACATGACTTTTTAAGACTATAATTTGCATATTCTCCAAAGTGGCATACATTTATTAAATTTTGGAGAGCTTTAGTTTGATTAATTCTAGTTTGAGATCTTATTATGGGTTTATGTTATTATTGTGCCACCATTTCTTTTTTTTTTTTTGCTACATCACATATCATTATAAAGACATTGAAATATATGTTCATGTAATTTACTTATGATCCATATACATAACAATGTTGTTTCGCATGTGAGGTCCTTCGATCTTTAAAATTCTCTATGCACCTAAACTCTTTTAAAAATGATAACATGCATGCACTAATAGCATGGCTTTTCTCCATAATTTGCATGCACACATATTAATGTGCATGTTCATGCTATGTTTCTTATGTTATAGTTATTTCCAATTGGACAATCAGTTAACAAGAAAACACTATAATTGTTTTAAAAAAAATAATATCTATTCCTATTATCATGTCCCATCTCAAAAACTAAAATAAACCTAATAAAATACTCAAAAATAAAAGAATAATAAGTTACTACAAAGCATATAACAAAATCTCAAGCACACGACTTAAAATTAAGCTTAGGTGATGAATAACAACACAAATCATTTACCAAAACAAATAAATCAAGCATATCAAAGCATCTACAAAAACAAAATAATGGTTATATATAATAATCCATCATAATAATATAAACTAGATTCTCTTATACATAATTTTTTAGAGTTTTTAAAATAAAATGCTCTCTCTCTCTCGCTCTTAGGGTCTTATAAAATGGATCACTAAAAACTCATAGTTTTATATATATCTAAATATTATCATATAATATAAGTAATAAGCATAAAATACTTGGCACATAAATGAAAAGCAATAAGCATAGATAACTTAAGTAGTATAAAATGCAATATGTAGCATGTAAAAACAGGAGAGGTAATAAGAATACATTATAAAATACACATAAATACAATGAAAATTCTATATGTATGCTCATATGCATCATTTTTATGTATGGATATAATCATATGAGCATTACTTTTCCTATATAAGTCTCACTTTATAGGATCCTATTTTATATCATATTTTTATGACATCCATTCTACCTCTAAACCTCGATCAATAGCTAACCAAACCACCAAATCATCTCTCTCCCATCTAACACCACCCTGTACTTAAGTAGTAATAAAAATATGTCTTGTCTATCATTGCTCTATAGTAAAGTACCAACATCTATAAGAATAAGGCATGATGTTGTCATAATCATAGAACATTCACTTTACACTGTCTTATATGAAGTACTAATGATAATAAGTTGTCTATTTATTATAACTTAAGGTACTAATAATAGTAGTGTTGATTACATCATATCAAGTAGTTATGGGATAAGTTTATGAAAAAATTTAAATGATTTTTCAAATTTATTTTCTTTTGATCTTATAGATTTTTATGATCATATAGCCAGCATTTCTCTTTTTATTTAACTTTTATATTTTAGTTTACTTTCTTATTTCATGTTGTGATATTTATAGTAGTATATATATATATAACTTATTTTAGTATATTATTGTATCAATCAAAGCATATTAAAAAATAATAAATGCCATGCAATATACTTATATCACATCTCATCAGAATAAACTTCACAACGATATTTAAAAGTGAATAACAAACAACTTACTTATATTTTAATTATCTCAATTTGTCTCATGATAAATCTAATTTATCTTTTCTGTAGTTTTTTTCTTTTCATTGCCTACACAAATTATATTTCAATTTTTAATACATTGTTATTTCTCAATTGTAAAGTATTCACAATTCTCAACTTTCTTTAAGTTTCTTTTTTTCTTAATTATTTGATCATTATAAGATATGTTTTCTTAAAGCATTCAAAAACAATGTTGCATAATTTCTAGAATTCTAGCAAAATTGAATGTTCACATCCTTCAATACTAGACGTCAGCCCTTCACAAGGTACCACACATGAATACAAACTAAGTTTTTGTTTACTCGCTTCACAAGCTAAATGTATTATACATTAAATATCAAACCATTTTCCTATTTTCATAAGAAAATAAGATCTAGTATTTAGTCATATTTTTTTAGCTTGAACATGTGGTGCATTAAAAAATAATATTATCCATTTTCATTAGGAAGTAGTTGGTCTTATACAACTTTCTTGGCATACCCTTTATTAGTGCTCAATTTATGTTATCTTTGGCACTAGTGTATAGTATGCAAGACAAAGAACAAGCTTCAGCTTCATCTAATTCAACTACAAACTTGTCAAACTAAAATCAAACTCTTAAGCAACTCAAAATATATCTCAATAACAATTCTAAAGAAGGGAAATGACAAATAAAATAATGCATTCACTCCAAATTTTGATCTTAAATGGGTCAGGCTCTTCTTTCCCAAGTTAAAGAGCTTATACTAGAACTCTCTTGACAAGTTTTTTTACCCACAATAGCTCTCAGAGTTCTTCCTTTACTAATTCTCCTCCTTTCTTATATTGAGCTCTCTTCTCCTCTAGAGAGAAGAGTTTATATATTTTTTGATATATCATCTTTGTTCCTTGAAAAATTCTAAAAATTTTAAATAATTTTTAAAAATTACGAATTATATATCAATGAATTTTTCATGTAGATTTTCTTAACGGTATGCTGAAAATATCATTCTAGCTAAATGGGATATGATATGTTAAAACTTATCAACTTTAAAAAAAATAAAAAAGATACATACAACAAAAGCTAGTATCACAACTTGAATACATATAGATGTTTCATATTTACATATTTGGGTCATCACACTTGTAGTTTGTAAAATGTGACAACATATTATATGCACTTCCATCATCTCCATTATCAAAATTAATATGTTCATCCCACTCACAAGAGTCCATGGCAAAGCAATCGTAGTTGTCATGCATGGCTACTTAATGCACACATTAGCTATAAGTAATTGTATAATTCATTATCATTTTATCCGCAAGCTACTACTAATCAATGTCCTTCAACTCCGTTATGCTCCTTCAAGAAATGGTCAACTTTTTGTTAAATTGTCATCCTTCATTAGCCCTCATAAAGTATCCTCTTATGTCGTAGAAATTTTCAAATTATACAAAAATGAGAATGAGTGGGCACAGACATGCTATGATACATGTGCGTAGTAATAGAATGAACACTACTATTATAACTCCCAATAAAGTATTAAGCTATGTACCACTAAAACAAACTCTAACAAACGATTACTTAATTAAACTATTTCTTTTAGAAAAAATTTCATTAAAATGAAAACATTTTCTTAATATGCATCCAAAAATAATACATCGTTAAAGAAATTTTAACTAAAATTCATTTATTCAACCATGCTTAAAAAAATAGTTTATTAGTTTGTTCAACCCATCCGAGTAGCTATTCGACCTCGAACTCCATGACTAGACTCCTATCATGGTTAGTTTGCTTCGGAATTTGCCGATTTAGGCATATGGCTGAGTCCACAATCCCAAACCAACCAACCCAATGCAACGTTATTGTCAAAGCGAGCTAACAACTACATGTAGAAGATAGGTTTCTTTTTTTTCAAAATGTAGACTTTGCTCTTTTGCTTACGTTAAATTAAACATCTTCCTTTCCTTCAAATGTTTTACTGAACTTCAGAATAAAATAAAATTAGTAATTCCTTTTTAACTAAAACTAGGACTGTTGCCATGTGATCGGCAATGATTTAAGTTGGCGTGAATAGAACAGGTCTTTTCTGCAGAGGCCCCTGCTGTAGTCTTTCCACTAAATTTTACTAATAAGATTAAACAATTTAATTTCCTTGAAAAGATTAAATGCTATTTTGGAACTAAATAGTATTTTATCGGAAATTAAATATGTTCCGGTAACGAATAAACAGTCCACCCAAATTTATTAATATTGATTACATCTCCCAGTCTACCCATCATCTTCATCAACTGCTTGACTTGAAAGTAGAACAGAGCTCCTAAGCCGTCTAACCTCCATGGCGTTGGCTTTGCTCTTCTGAGTCGTCTTATACTCCCCATAGAAGTAGGAAGCCGAGCCCCATAGAGAGAGCGCAAGGGCGACGCCCTTCTCGCCATCGAACTTCTCGTGGAAGAAGAAGACGGCGAGCACCTCCGTGATGGTGATACTCAACGAGATGATGATGCCACCGAACATTGCCGAGGTGTAATTGATGGTACCCACCGCGCCCAGGAAGAACATCTGTGTGATGACTGCCGTGAAAACCACTACCAAATAGTATTTTGTCTTGCCTAGCCCAAATTCCTTTGCCTCTTTTCCGATCGCCTACATGAAATAAAACTGCATTCAACGTATGATATTCGTGAAAACTATCCCCCAGGCAACAGGCCTGTCCCCCAAGGCACCGATGCCCGCACTGGCTGCAGTTAAGCAGGTCGCGGTGGAGGACAACGCAAAGCCCCACGCAGCAGTTGCTATCCGGGCTCCCATAGGCATAGCAAAACCCAGGATACCTGCAGCAGGACAACAGGCGCTGTGCGAAAATGGAGGAAATCGTGAGCAGTAATGCTATGAAGGTCAAGAGGGTCTTCGCCTGCGCCTTCGGCATTGCTAGGTTTTCTCCTGGTTGAGGACCTGCGGCCCATCGAGAGATGGGTCTCCCTTTTATAAGCATTGGCGTATGAGCGTTGCAGCGAGGTAGGGAAGAGCAAGCAGCTACGTATGTGTTGTTTTAGGAGTTCTCTTTGTTCAAGCTAACCACAAAAATTAGGCCGAGCAATGGGGAAAAATGGTAGAAAGTTATGGAATATGGCAATCCAAAGAGATCATTAGAATTTAATGTTTTCCTGTGGGGTTAAAATTTGAATTAGGATAATTTTTCAAGTGTCACTTTCTTTACAATATGTATGCATATATATACAAATATAACAGTAACGGTGGCTATTATGTTCTTTGTAATTATTATGTTTATCATTAGTTATATTTTAGTTAAATAACAATATTATTTTTATGTGTTTAAATTCTTTTTTACATTCTTTTTTCATTTATTTTTTTAATTAATTATGATAAATTTTCTAAATTAATTTCAAAATTAATAAAAAATAAAATTAAATTAACTTCAATATAATATTTTTTATGATAAGTTTTTAAAATATTAGATAAAAGGATTACTTATTGTCACCCTAGATTTAGGGTTAGATAAATTTTCACTATACAAGCTAATAGCCTCTTACCTTTGCATTAGCTTCTTCAGTAATCTTTTGCTTAGTTTTTTTCTAGCTCTTCGAAATAGGTTTACGTATCTTAGGTTCTAATGCATTATTAATTTGCCTTTTTTTGACGTGGATCTAAGTACTCATCTATTGATCATAAGATCAAGATGCTCGACTATCCCTTGGCTATCAAGGAATAATACTTTGTTGTCTCAAACAAAACATATTGTACCTTTTGATATGATGATTATAAAATCAAACCTACCATCATAATGGTCATTTGATCAAGCCTTCTCCTTCGAACTACACCTAAGCTTAATGCTTGTTCATGTTTTGCTTAAATTAATCAACTTTCTACTCTAGCCTTAGTTCTTCACCTAGTTCTTACCACCAAATTATATGATCATTAGTATTCTATATCTTCTAAGAACTAAAACATTGAATTCCCTCTAAAGCTTGTAAGATCTTAGGGTATTCTACTCCCAACCCTTTGTCTTACCACATGAAAACCCAAAATCTTGCCTCTTAAATCTTACATATTACAAAATAAAATTGGGTGATGAACATTAGTGGTATGTACCCAAGATTGCTGAGCTTACACCATTTTGACTAGTATCTCAGGATGCTTTGTTCTGGCTAAACTCTTTGTCAATATAGACCTAGACTCTTTAAATGGATGTTGGACAAATGAAATTTGAAGTCATTAATTTATGTTTTGATATGTTTAGCAATTGTGATTATTTAGCCAGATCATTAACAAATGAGTTCCTACTTGACAATTATAAATGATTTAATTATATTAGTAGAGTTCTTATATGATGATTATAATAAATTTAGCCACACTATTATTAGGGTCTAAGGCACACCAAGAAGAAGGAATGAATTATTATTGCATAGTTTTTAATCAAATCTTTTCACAAAACCAAAAAAAAAAAGCTTATTTTATTTGTATCACATCACATTTTAACATTCTTTTAGACATTAAAATATTATCAAGTTAAATATTTTTCTAAGACTATTATAAATAAAAATATATTAAACAAAAATAAATGGCTAAACAATTAATAAAATGAGAGATATTTTTAGATGATTCAACTTAACCTTAAGTCAAAGTTTACCACTAAACAACTTCCTAATGCATTATTATTCAAAGCACTTCTTCACTACAACTAGGTGGTGAAACAAAGTAAAAAAAACTAAGGTTTTAATAAATTAATCATAACCTAAATATGCTCAACACTACATAACCATGAGCTTGGCCAATCTTAGCATACATCAATAAGTCAAAGTTGGGCTAAAAAATCATAACACAAGGATTAATATATTGCATAAGTTCACTTAATGGTGAACCAAATATACAATTTAAGATTATAAGCAATCCAATAGATCATCAAGATAGAGATATCAATTTAACTGAGATCTTATGATGTAGAATGATCCATGTTGTTTAGCTTAAGATGTTGTCTCTCTTAACCTCAACTAATAGGATATTAAAAATAATACTTAACTTGGAAAGATGTTTTTTTAGTAGAAGTGCAAGCTTCTATAATACTTGGCTTTAGTTGCCTTGTAATTTTCATGTCTCTTTTTCCACTTTTAACCATGTCCTTATTCTCTTGTATTTTATGAAGCATGTTTGAATTGTGAAATCTTTAGAAGCTTTAAAGGAAGGCTCAATAGCATTTATAGTAGCTAATTTTATATTTAAGATAATTTTGAACAAGTCATTATATGATTTTTGCCATATTCTTTTGGTCCAATAAATATATCATACCATCTAACATCCATATAATAAATTGTTCACACTATTCATTAGAATATTAATGTGTTGCATGGAATTTTTTTTTCTTTATATGTAGTGAATAATTCTCCTTAGATGATCATATTGTTGGTTAAAATATTGATGTACTATACAAAAATTTCAATTTAATAAGATTATATTTCTTATCGTAAACTTTATGTACATTCAATTGATATTAATATATGACATATCATACTATATAGTTTAATAATATTTTATTATTTTATTATTTAACTATTATTTTGATATGCTACCTTTGAATTGATCCAATTATGTCATAAATAAAATTGTATTGTACAAAATTCTAAAGAATACTGTGTTAACAAGAATACACTTTATACGTTATAATTCTAAACTATTTTCTTACTCATATATAACCCTTGTAAATATATTATACTATTTGATCATTAAATTATACGACAACAATTCTACAGAGTGCCAATAGTACCATAAGTCAAATAATTTATATTCTCAATTGTCTTCTTAATACAAAGCTAATTGTATCCTCTAAAGTGAGTTTCAAATCATATGATCTATAAACCTTTTAACTACCTTTGGATTTAATGTTCAATGCAAATTCTATCTTAACTCTTCAATCCATACTAATTATGAACTAATATCTATATGATGAGTTGAATTAATGTTAATAATCTTAGTTATATGAAGTTAAGGATATTAAGAAATGATTACCTAAATATAATATAAGTTCATAGTTAGTGAAGTGCAAGTTCTTATAAATTATAACCTAAATTATAATCACCATATATTTCGTAAAAAGTTTAACCCCTTTCAACATAAGGAACATATGATTCCAACTTCTTTTAACTAGAGTTATTGAATTACATCGTTCTCTAATGCATCAAGTATCTTGCACATGGTTATTTAAGGCTTCTATCATTCAACAAAGATTAAATCACCACTTTATTACCTATCTTTTGATACAATGTATATCACACTAGGTAGATAAGTTAGATCATAAGAAAAAAATTAAATATTTGTTGTTATCAAAATATTGTAGATGCCTTAAGTTCATGGGTTTTAATACTTATCAACAAGTGAACACTCACCTTCCAATAATAACTTACTTTGCTACAATGATAGAAGGCATGATCATCAGCACATAGTTAAATTATTATAATCAAATGACTAGATGATAGTTGAAGCTCTCTGCATATAAAAATATACATAGTTTATGCTATCAAGTTCATTAACAATATATAGAACCTCAAAGTTTAGCTTAGAAAAACTTGATGCAATAAAACATTGTCAGATTTGTTCCACTTTATCCTTTGGATAACTATTTCTCTTATTCTTTACTCTTAGTGCTTCTTCTAAACAAATATCTCACTTTTTCTTTAGTCATCCAATCCATATATGGATCTTACACTATCTCTTTATCTCTCTTTGTACTTTGTAAGCTCTTTCTTAAGCTATTAATAAAATATGCTTCTACTACAATAATGATAATCCATAATTTTTAACAATATATTATAATTCCTTCTATAGGAAATAAATAGAAAAACTAAAATGACAATTAAAGTAGATAAAACCTTTTTCTTAGAAGGACAATTTCATGATCTCCATTATCAAGAAGTGGACGAAACACAAAAGCCTCTACTTCTATCTCTGATTGTCTTTGAGGCTTTAATCTTATCTTTTGATCTTATCTCTTTTATTTATTCTAATAATAATAGAGTGTTTCTTAAAAGTGCTCATTAACATTCTTTCTATATTGTGGAACAACTCAAACTGAGTTGTCTCATTATAATATATTAAAAGATCACCTTTCTCATTTTCCTTCCTTACTAAACTTTATATTTGAAGCTTAGATGACCACAATAATAGTATAGGACCCTTTGTAGCTTTCCCTTCACCAAAAAGATGAGCTTAAGCAATCCTACCCCAACTTTTATTTAGCTTACAAATTGTAAAAATTTTACTCTTTTGTATTCACTAGTTTTAATCCTACTTTTTTCTCTTTTTTCATCAAAAAGGGTTTAAAGTTCTAACAATTTTATTGTCTTATCCATCTAACCAATCTACTTACAATCCATCCTACGTTGCTCTAGTAGGACCTCCTTATTGTTCTAATGAAGAATATCAATTTTTTTGAGATAAGGATGCAACCCATATACCATAAAAGAGATCTCCCACTTTTTGAAAAAATTATTTTCACTCTTTTATTATATAAATTTTTATTTCTTTTCATTGCTTTCTTTTATGAAAATTTTGATCCTATATTTTCTTAGATAATTTGAATTCTTACAAAGTTTGCATGTTGTTAATGAATATGCTAAATGTAAATTTGTTTCTTAAAGATTTTGCCTCTAAATTACTAAAGGAATTACCTCCTAGATCAATTTACTTTTCAATTAGTTCAAAAAATATTGATTTTTGAAATAGCTAATATTATTAAAACTAAAAAGATCTTTAAATCACACCTTGAATTGGTCTAGTTAGAGAACAAATCTATGCACAATTTTCTCCAAATTATCACATATGATCTTAATGGTGTATATTAAGAGATTTCTTTTTTAATGCTAATCTTATTAGTTAGTAAGACTTTTGTGATTTTTAAAAGTCTCTAACTTTCTTCCCTCTATATAAGTTTGATACATTGGATTTTTTTACAAATATATTTGTTATGTCAATTAGAAAGAGTTATTTGTCTCTTTGGTTGCCAATTAAAAAAATACCTTCTCCATAAAAGCAAGATAAACAAAATCTCATTCATCTTTCAAATGGAAGTTCCTTCACAACTTCCCTTGAAAGAATAATTATGGAAGTCATCCTTCTCAAGATCATCCAGATTCTCTTCCTTAAACTCCCTTGAACACCTCCCACAATGAGGTACTAGTTGTAATAAAAATAGAAATCTTATACTAAAAGCCAAGACCTATTTTTTTTGAAAACATAAGACAAATATATGTTATGAAAATTTTACAAAGGTCACAAACATACCTTTTTTATGAGTGTAAAGCTCTCAAAGCCTTCATTGAAAGACTATTGAAAGAAAGTCATCTTCATGAGTATTGAACCAAGAAGCTCAAGTTCGTTATGGCTCCTTCGTTCGTAAAAGCCCTAGATTCTACTTAATCCCAAACAAATTAAACAAATATCAATCCTTATACTTCAAGACATAAGCTAAGCTCTTATTAAGATCATAAATATTTTTTGATGGAATTGTAGTTACTTGAGAAAGTTTATCTTGAAATCTTCCAAGAAGTTTCTAATTGTTAATGAAACAACTTAGTGATTCAACAAAAGCTTCAATAATTTTCATTTTTAGGAAAACTACCTCTTCTGTGCAAACCTTACGATGTCACCATAAGCTTCTCTTCATTGACTTGAAATATTAAAGTTCATTATATGCTTATTGACATTAATAGCTTAGCAAACCTTTTGCTCCTTGATGACCTTGATAAAATAGGCATCAATTAAAGTCTTATCTTTCTTTTCACCACATTTGTAATCACCTTCTAAAAGAGAAAGCCAAACTAGAAGGAATAATAAAACCATCTATAATGTTAAGAAACTCCTATAGTTGATTAATCCATATAAATTATAGTTGCTTCCTCTGATATGGTAATGCTGGTCCAATTGATAATAGGCAAGCTATTCATAAAGTTCAACATTGTCATCATTCAAGTTCAAAAAGTCCTTCACAATCAAGATGATACTACTTGAATGCTATGAAGAGTACCCTTGAGCCATTATCTTAAACTATCAGCTTCTAAACAAAGTATTGATAAACTCTTCTCCTATTTTATCTATTCTTTTTTTTATCTTCCTTGTGTAAGCATTGTAAATATCATAACTAATTTTAATGAATTCCATGTTGGCCACTAATAATCTTTTTGTCCAAGATATTACACCAACAAATATGCTTGGAATAAGCAATGTTAATATTAATTTTGATCTTTCAAGAGTTCCCCAAAATAAATATCTTTAGTTCTTTAAGGAATAAAAACATATCACAAAAGGAGAAAATTTCAAACTACTTGAGAGAATTGTATTCACCTCATTTACTATCTTAACTAGTTTGCTAAGATATTTTTAATAGAGAAAGGTAATAGAACATGGAATGCATGCATGAATTATATTGATCTCAATCGTGCAAATGTAAAAGAGTTCTATTCTATTTCTTATATTGATAATCTTTGAGATTTACGTGCTTGTTTCAATTGCTCAGTTTCTTCGATGTCTTTCTAGGCTACCACAAAATTAAAGCGACTAACGATGATGACAAAAGAATCTCTTCTAACATTGGATTTAGAACATTTGAGTAAATTGTAATGTGCTTTAATTTAAAAAACCTGAGAGCCGCTTCTTAGAGGATGATCAATTCAACTTTTCGATGTTAAAGGAGCATAACTTTAGGATCCTACTTAGATGATTTTATAGTCAAAAGTGAATCCTTGCAAGTTCTTCTTTGTGACTTAAAATGAAACTTTTGCAACATATAAAGAGTTCAACACGAGATTATGTACTTTAGTGCACATCTTTTTTTATTCTAAACAAAAGCATTCTTAGCCTTCATAGTCCATAAAGAAAGGAATTTAGGTTAATATAGATAAACTCAAAGATTTCATGAACATGAATCCTCGTAGACTTATTAAGATGTTTAATGTTAAGTTGGTCAAATTATAAAGCACAACAAACTTATATCCAAATCAAAAGATGAAGTTCAACCATTTTTTAAGTAGCTCCACAACAAGTCTAGAGTTTTATGAATTGTGATCTGCAAAAACAATTTTTCAGAGATTAAAGCCTATATGTCTTAGTCTCCAATTTTAAGCAACCTAGTCTCAAGACAAGCATTGTTCATTTATCTTATTGTGTGGTCTTACATGCACATAAAGAATGTGTTTGACCAATTTCGACATTCATATATTTCTAACATCACTTCTTGAGGAAATTATTATTTCAGATATTTTCATCAATAAATCTTCTTTCTCAATTAAGTAGGCTTAGACAGAGTTTTCTACCCGAGTCAAAGGAATAATTTGACAAAATTTTTGCTATTTCAAAAGTTTTGTTAATTTATATAAATATATAAAAGCTAGGGCGAAGGCTCTTACCTGGAAGTCGTTGTTGAGCAACATGCCGGCGACACAGACAAGAGTCGCAAACAATCCCAGGATGAGCTGAATCTCCATGACAAAAGTGTTGGTGATCTCCTGCTTCGCCTTGGCATAGAGCAGTTCTACAAGGGGCAAAACAATCCCGTAGGCCACCGCCGCCACGAGCGTCATCACGAAGCCTATATAGTACTTTCCCTTCGACTCCCCCTCTGGCCTGTCCCCGTTGGCGTGCACGCCGAGGACAACTGCCCCAAAGGTGAGAATAATCACCGAGTTTATTGACTCCGCCGTGAACTTGTGCCCCACGATGAGGAAGGCAAAGACGGCGGTGAAACCGAGTTGCGTGGAGATGATGAGGGAGGAGGTAGAGACAGGGAGGTAAGACACGCCGTAGGAGTAAAAGAAGTTATCGGTGCCGGTAATGAGGCCGAGGATGCTGCTGTAGAAGAAGAGGCGAGGCGTGATGAGAATGACCTTAAGCTTGGCTGAGGCGGAGGAAGAAAAGCGGCAGCCTTGGCCTTGGCGGCGTCTGCTGAGGAAGGAAATCGCAAGGGGCACAAGGAGGATCGGGAAGCCAGCGGTTTGGAGAGCAGCGGAGAACCATTTGCGGTTTCCGCCATGGATGAAATAGATGCGAAGGATGAGGGGGCTGCCGGTTGAGCCAACGACGAGTAGGAAGACGTTGAGGGAGAGTAGGAGCAATCTGTTGACATTGCTCTTTTTTGTTTCTGGGCTGTTGGATACTGCAGGGAAAAAATCCTCGTCTGCTCCTCCTCCATGGCGTTCAATCTCCATGGCCATTACTGAAAGATGGACGCTGAAATAGTTTGCTTCTTTTTCCTAATTCGAGCTTATTAGACGTTACCCCTTTAATTTGTTTTGCTCACTCTAGCCGTGGGTTGGTTTTATAGCCGTGGGTTGGTTCAACCTTCATTCGAGAAATGAAAATTTTTCACTTTTTTATCACATATAGAAGTGAAAAAAAAATTGTTGTTTCGAAAATTATAATAAATTGTTTTAATGAAATATTTGTTTAATTCGAAATTTTCACATTTTTTTAAAAACATAGTTTTAAAACTTCTTTAGAAAAATTATATTTAAAAAATGTTATTTTAAAAACAGAAGTTTAAGTCATCCATGCCTAAAGCCGTAGCTGTTAGGAATCACTGTTTAGCACTGAATAATGTTAGTAATTTAATAGAACATTTTTGAAATTTATTTTTCCTGGTCAACTTATTGAACAACAAAAGTTCTCTTAACTTAATCTTATGTTTAGATTAAAATGATCATTGCAATTAGAACATGACATTTGAAAATGTAACAAAAGCTTAATGTGAAAGTCATAATATTTGATAAATTATGATAAGATTTTTGTGTATTTAAAAAAATTATAATTATATTTAGAGCAAAATAAAATAAGACTATGTATTAAGCTCCCAACGTATGGAGGATTATATTAATATTCAATAAAAAATAATGATGTTGAAGATCATGAGTCATAATGATAATATATTATTTTGATAATAACAAACATTTTAAGTGCATTATTTCGTAAATTAACATATCTATTAATAATTAATGAATAAGATGTCCAACACTAAGGGTATTGAATTATAAGAATTGTTAATTTAAAAATCTCAAAAAATAAGATATATATAAATAGATGATTTTTCTTTTTATTGATAACTATTATAAAATTAGTACTCGAAAATATTATTTACCTTAAAAAACTTGTGTATGGGAGAGCAATAGTAAAGATATACAAAAGATTTTTGGGTAATAAGAGAATCATACTTATAAAAAATAGCCCTCTTTTTAAAATATGAATTATGCTTATATGATAAAGGAATCATACTTCTATGAATCAAATTAGTTCAATCACTAAGTCATCAATTATCACTTTGTGTCCTATTCTAAGGATAACTAATCATAGTATATGATGAGGACATGATACAAAAATGATTAGTATACACATTTGAATTCTTTACTTAATTAAAATTTATTTTAATGTTTACTTGATTAAACTTTATAACTAATGTAACTATGAACTTAGTTCTATTATAAAGCATAAGTTATTTGTAAAACAATTTAAATGAATTGCATATCGTAGGTTTAAGTTTATATGAGTGAAGTATGGATTTGAAAATATTTAGTACTCATACTTAAACTTACTAAATCCTAGCATCTCAAGTAAATATTTATAAGTTTTACATGCAAATATAAATAAAGATAACTCAACAAAGATCTTTTTCAAGGGTCACTCAAGTTTGTGTTTCTCTTGATATCAGTTATAATTTACAATAAAAAATCTCTGATAAGATTCTTATATCAATTGATCAAACACTTCAGTTGATTAAGCTATTTGATCATAAGATGCATTACTTAATATATTTAAAAAAATATTAATAAAAAATATAATAATTTTATTATCATCAAAATAGTGGTGCCAAACTTAAAGGTTTGATAGTATGTATTTAGTATATTACTTGAAAAAATAATGTGATTTATGCTTAAATCAAATATTTTTCATTTGGAATATTTTCCAAAGATATTTTTGTGATTTTGATTTTTTATTATCTAGAACTCTTTCTTTTTTTTCCTTCTCTTTTTTGTTTCATTCTATTTGATTCCTGATATTTATTAACTTATCACAAAGATCTATTGTTCTTCTTTCTATTAATGAATCATCAACCATCAGTCAATTTAGAATGGATGATTTACAGATAATGTCATTATTTATTTTGAAATATTTTCATTTTCATTTAGTTCATGTACTTTTTGATCCCTTAGTTTTCAAAAGATAATTCGATTTACTTTTTCTAATTTTTCTATTATTGATTTGATAATTAGATTTTATTCTAAAGATAGGTAGACAATATAGTACATTGATCATCATGTTGATGAATGAAAATTTAGATTTGATGCTTAATACTTGTGCTTAGAATTGGATGATATAAGATTAGTTTCATGACATATTGATTTTACTTAAAAAATTGTGATTACTAAGGAAGGTAATAGATTTTATTCTTATGTAATTAGATTCTAAGTTTAGATCATGAACCCTTAAGTTGAAGTTTGCATTTGTAGCCAAACCTAATAATGTTTCTTGTGGCCAAAATTTGAGTATTGCTTTGGTTATGCCCATTTATCATGGTTAATGGCTTGGTTAAGGCCATGTGAGGCATGATAATAACCTTAAGAGGATCAGATGGCTTCTATGATACTTTGAGTTCTTGGTTAGGTGGGAAGCTTGAGAGGCTTGATTTAGACCTTAGAAGAGGGCTAGATTAGATGAAGATCTAAGTTAGGTTAGGATGATTGGTTGTGAGTTGGTTATGAATGTTTAGGTAGAGATTAAATTAGGTTTAAAAAGGTTATCCAATATTAATTTCCTAAGGATGGTAGATGGTGTTTTGGTTATATGTGATTTAGAGTTAGTAGATGATACTCTTAGCCATGCATGATTGAAGTTGAAGATATTAATCTTTGCTAAGCTTAATTAGATTTAAGAATAATGATCTTGATATTACATGATTCACTTGAAGGATGTTGATTTAGGTTGCTTATAATTTCTAAGAATAAGTTATATAAACCTGGTATAATAATCTAGTCTTTATATGCTCCACATAAGAGGATTGGATTCTAATAGATGATGAAGTTGAGCTCAAGTGAAGTATCAAGTTAACTTTAGTTAAGCTTGATAGTAAATTATGGCGTTGAAGAAATTCTAATGTCACACCCATGTTTTACAACATTTTATTTTCATGATTGTAATTAGACTTATATATTAGATAGAGTATTTGGTTAGCCACTTTTACTTCTCAAGCTTAAAATTTAAACTGAGAGTTATAATCTCCTAATTTGATCATGATCTTTATGGCATGTCTCTTAAAATGAACTATCTCCATCTCAACTAGTCACTCAGTTGATTCATTAATTGGCTCACCTTAAGCAAAGTAGCTTGCCAAGGTACATTAGCACGCATGCACTACCAAAGAAAACTATAGACTATATAAAAAAATAACCATATTATCTATAATATGTAAATAGCTGCTAAATGATTCAAAAGTCATCCAAAGTCCAAGTTTATCATATATAAAATAAAATACAAAAATCTAAATCCAACATAGGATATCCCATATAATGAATGGGATAGTGATCAGGATGATGAATATTATGGTGAATAGAGTGGTGACAAGGAAACAATTACTCCTAAGATTTTCACAAACGATATTTGCATGGATTGATGACATGGGTATGCCAAATGTCATACTTTAACTATCTAAATGTCATCAAAATGAGGTATTAGAAGTATGGATGGGTTGGAACTCCCATCCCTTAATCATTCATCTATGAATTCCTTGGGTGGCTCTACTTTGTGCTTTTTGTTCAAAATAAAAACTTTGACAACCTTTAAGGGGGATTTAGAAGTTATCTTTGATGAGAAGGAAATTGCTAAAATGATAGTTGACCCTAAATTGGCTTTAGTGAAAAAAGTTTCTTATGGTGGACTAAGCTTATAATTGAATAGGAATTCTTTTGTGTCTATTGGATTTCTATGAGAAGTTAGAATTGGTTAACTAGCTTGTAGTCATATACTGATCTAATTTGATAAGGAAGAAGACTTCCTCTATTGCTAGTTTCATTGCTCTTAGAATGTGATTGGATTCCAAATGAGGGTTTTTCAATTGGCATTTATATTTCCATTTGAATATGAAACTTTTGTTAGCTCTAAGTTGGATTTCACTTAAGCATCTCCCAGTAGATATGCTCAATAAACTAGTTCTTTATTTTATTGCATCCATGATAAAAAAAATGGATGAAGGTTGATGTAACCAATCTAAACTTGACATGGCAAGATGTTGATAGGGTTTGTGTGAGTTGGATTTGCTAAAGGAGCTTCTCTAACGTGTACACATAGCTCAAAGAGGTAGAAATTCAAGTGGCTTTTGGTAAAACATACATGAAGACAATTTGCCTCTTTACTATGGACACTACAGCAACAAGGTCATTACATAACAAATTGCAAAATTCTCTCATGAAACAAGAATCTCAAAAAGATTTAATTAATGTCATGTTTATGCAACAAAAATTGGAAAGGTAAGATAAAACCCAAGTTTATTATCATATTAGGCCAAATAATGGTGCAGAAGAACAAAATGATTTGCAATGTCTACTACAATAGACGTTAGACGTAGAAGTTAATCAAACACTAAGGTAGATGGAATAAGGAGAAGATTTAATGATCTCAACACCTTAGTTAATTAACTATAATAAGATGGGTAACATGCTACCAATCAAATTAGTTGATGACCTTGCAATGTTTAACAATGCTCAACAATCTTGTAAAGGATATGTTTTAGATCTAGAATTCTTAGCTCCACA
Source organism: Vanilla planifolia (assembly GCA_023846275.1). Taxonomy (NCBI): domain Eukaryota; kingdom Viridiplantae; phylum Streptophyta; class Magnoliopsida; order Asparagales; family Orchidaceae; genus Vanilla; species Vanilla planifolia. Next base: position 10,148,750 of record CM043875.1, on the reverse strand, counting down.
TAAATCTCAACTCCTCTTGGAATTTTGACATTGACAAATTTTTAATTAGAATTCCATGAAAGGCTAACAAATAAAGCCTAGTACCTTTGGAACATGATGACTTTACTAAAGTCCAAGCAAGAAGGGCTAAAAATAGAGCAAAGAAAATCATCGAGCAATGTATTAGTCCTAAAGTTAATCGTACAAGTTCTAGAATAACACAATTTGAAGAGGCTATTTTACCTAATGGATAACATGCTTATTTGGATTATAAGGGATGCTATAAATGTTAAATTTATTTATAAACTAAACAAGACAATCAATTATAAAAAAATTAGCTTACTAGCCCTATTTGAACCTATGGCTCAGGAAAGGAAATTGCAAATTAGGGTCAACATATTAGTAATGAATCAAACAAGATATGGATATTATGGAAGGAAAACATTCAAAGCTCAACTATGTATGATGATGATTAGCTCATTCATTTAATGATTTTAGGGAACATGTTGGCTTCAAATTACACAAATGTATATGCTAAAAGTTCAAAAATATTAAGCTATAAATTATGGAGCAAGATTACTAAAATTGCCACTAATTAGAGTAGTTCATGATTACTATGTGGTGATTTTTTGTTATTACTTTAGTCAAGAATACAAAGGTGCTACAAATCCAAACATGGAAACTGTGAGTGAATTAAAGAATTAAATTAATCAGTGTGGCTTTTTTGAGATTCTTTTTAAGGGCTTACCATCACATTGGTTAGTAATAGAATAAGTAAATTGGAATGGAAGATATTAGATACAATTTTGTTAAACAATCAAAGGTTGGAGTGTAAACTAGCTATGATAGTGAAGGACTTATCACTCCCCTTTGTTAATTACAAGACTTAATAAAGCAATCCCATGTCCATGGTAATTTAAATTTCAAAATATGTGGATCTCTAATCTCACCTTATAAAAATTGATTGAGTATAATTAGACATCATACTCACCTTACTAGAATGTAAGCACTTTCATTTAGGCTGAGATGACAAAAGCGTTTATAAAACATTAGAATAAAACTTCTTTTGGGATCATTTTTTTAGAACATTAAAATAGCTGAGGAGGAAGTTAGGAAGTGCAAAAAATAACTCTTGAAAAGTATCTCAAAAATAGATAATATCAAATTGAATGTACAAAATTGAAATCTTATAGAAGATGTAAGTATGGAAGAAACATTTTGGCATCATAATGCTAAGGTTAAATGGCTAAGTGATGATGAAAAAACATGAACATTTTCCATGCTTTAGTCAAAGATTGGGTCTTTAAACTACATATCTCTAAAATATAAAGGAAATATTGCACCAAAATCATAGGATTGGAACATTTGTAGAACATTTCCATACTACACTAAACAAAATACTTTAGGAAAATGGATAAAACTACTTAAGAAGCTCAACTACATTCCATCTCACAATTTATTATTAAGAAGGTAATGTTGCTTTTAACAAAGAGGTGGACCTTAAAGAAGCTCTTCAAGTCTTTACTCAGCTAAACAAACACACTACAATAAGCCAAGATGGTTTTAATGATGTATTTTCCAATACATATAGGGACATTATTACACTAAATGTTAAGAATACTATAAAAGATTTTCTAGATGGTTGCCTAATACCTAAAGGAATTATTTGTTTCACACATTATTTAATCCCAAAATTTAATGACCCATTTATCTCTTAAGACTTTAGACATATATGTGTTACTAATTATACAGGAAGGATCTTAAGAAAAATTTTAACTAATAGGTTGCAAATTTTAATCAACAAAATTATTTCTTTATAGTAGTTTGGATTTGTTAAAGGAAGGGGAATGAAATAGAATATCTTAATTACTAATGAATTAATGGGCATAATGAATAAAGAAATGAGGGGGGAAATTATATAATTAAGTTAGAAATTTAAAGTGAATTTGCTTTAATCTCATGGGAATTTCAATTCAAGTGCTTCATAGCTTCAATTTCTCAACAAAGTTAGAAATTTAAAGTGAATTTTATTTATTCTCATGGGAATTTCAATTCATGTGCTTAAGAGCTTCAATTTTTCAACTAAGTTAATCACTTTATTTAAAAATATTTTTAGTAGTTTTTATTATTTGTTATAGTCAATGGTTTTTATTATGGATTCTTCTAGCCATAAAAACTCGTTTTGTAAGATATTCCTATATCTCAAATACGTTTCAACATTGCAATGGAATATTTCTCTAGATACTAACTCTATGTTTTTTGAAGAAGCCAATTAGCATTTTACTATAATAATGGGATCTCCAGCAATTTCACATCTCCCTTATATTGATGTCATTGTAATATTTAGTAGAGAAGACTTAAAATCTTTAAAGAACATCTATAGCATGCTTGAATCATTTGAAAACATGTCGAGTTTATTATTAAACAAGGATAAATGTAAATTTTATGTCTCTTCTAAGGTGAAGGGTATTGCTAGTAGAGAATTGCCAAGGTTTACAAATTAAAACATGGACCAATGCCCTTTACTATATACTTGGGATGCCCTATTTATTCTATCAAGATAAAAGTTAGATATTATTAACATCTAAAACAAAAACTATAGAATAAGATTGCTAGAAGTAAGAAGCTATTGCTTATAGGGAACGACTAATTCTTGTAAGGAATGTTCACAATTTAATCTCTGTTCATTCATTAATAACCTTGCTTTTACTTGTTTAAATTGTGACAAGGATTGAGAAATTTATGTTTCCTTTCCTGTGGATCGACTATGATGGTACTCATAAACACCAATAGATTAATTCAAATAGGATAAATAAATAGTGGATGAAAATGGTCTTTACTTAAGAAAGTTAAATGGCTTGCTACGACATGTTATGCTAAACTAACTTAGAGACACTTAATATACAACTCCCTTTTAGCAAAATTTATAAATGTAAAATATAAGAATGCTAAATATTTAAAATATGCTTTTAAAGTATGGAAAAAACAAGAAATTTAATAAAATAAATGGTCATTAGACCATCTGATAGTAACAACGTTGTTTGGACATTGAACAAAGATGGTTTGCTCACCTTGAACTTGGCTAGGAATGGCATTAGAAGTAAAAACTTTCAAAACACTAGTAGGATGAGAATATGGACTTAAAAACATCTAACCAAATTCTCTAGCTTACTCTGGCATATGCTTAGTTAGGCTCGTCCTTTCTCATCTCATTAAGAAGATTACTAGTTTAGCATGCTTCCAAATATCCTTAGTGTTGTCACAAAGATACTCTTGATCATGCTTTTACTAATTGCAACACTGCATAAAAGATTTAAGAATTCTTTGCTACAAGTTTAGAGAAAAAAATTAAAACACTAAAAGTAATCTTCTCACTTCTAAATCAATGGTGGCAAGGGATTAGTTATCGTCAAGCTAACAAGAAAGTTTTAACTCTCATTCCCATGTTAATCTATTGATAGATTTGGAATACAAGGGATCTTAGATTATATGAAGAGAAAATAATAATAGAAGTATAGATAATCCAAAACATTTATTGGCTATGCTTTAGTAATTTAATGGCTAAACCATTAATTCAAAACAAAACCATCTGATTAGATGCTTATGTAGATAGGTTTATTACCTCCTTTTCAATTTAGGAAGGCTTAACTATCATCGAAGCATTTCATAGTCTCCTCCATCAAGTGCTATAAAGCATAATGTGCATGAGCGGTACAAACAAAACAAAATAATAGTGGCCATACTTATTTGCTATGTATATTCAAAGGTTATTTTTCTACAAGTAGTATTAATCTAAATTTAGCAATAGAAGCTCAAACATTTGGTGTTTTAATAAGTTTACAATGGTTCTTTGCTAGAAGGTTCAATGAAGTGATCATTGATCTTGAATCGTCATACTTAAGTATAATTATTTCAGGATTAAAATCATTGTAATGGAAAAATGTGAAGATGATTTAATATATCAAGAGTCTTAGAAAAGAACTATGCATTACATAGAACTATATTAAAAAGGTGAAAAATAAGGCATCAAGGGGCTTAGCTAGAGTGGTAAGCCATTGAGTTAGTGATGTTGTTAACAAATTGGAAAGATATAAGGCTATCATTACATAGAAGAAAGATTTATACCTTATATTAGGAGATTATACAACATTATTAAACTTGGTGTAGAGACAACTTGAAATATGATAATCAAATTCAACATCTACCGAAAGCATAGCCTAGTTTGTTAGTGGGCATCATTTCGTCCAATTCTTCAATTTAAATACCTGTTAGGTCTTACAACTCATTACATTGTACTACTTGGGCATACAATGTAACTTAAAATTTATTAATGTTAAATTAATGTACAACTGATTGGATGGATGAAGCTGTGTAAACAGTCACTGTTCATTATTTGCAATATTGGATTTGGCTGATACTTATATCATCTTACTATGTTTTGAGATTTCAGTCATCATTCATTATAATAAATCATTAGACACACATAATCCAAAAATTAAACTTTCATGCTTACCTATTTCTTCTATGCATTCTACATAACATACGATGCTTAATTGATTAGATGGATGATGACACAAATCATCTACTATTCATCTTATGCATCATTAGGATTGGATGAGCCTGCTTCATTGTTTTATGATTCAATCAACCTTCTCATGCAATAAGATTATATGTCCATGATTATTGTACTTATCTATTAGTCTAGAAAAATTATTTACATTGTCATGCGTGTCACTATAACTATAAGACACTTTGAATCTAGATGATCTCCCTCACACTTATTTGACAGTCTAGTTATTTTTTCAAAGTACCTTAAAGGATTAAATAAGGGAATCCAGTCTCCTCATCTATTATTCATCCTAGCATTACTCAACCAAAAGCTTGTCCAATGGTTACTCATATAAGATATGCAGATGATTTCATTATTTTTTGTAAAGGTGATATGAAAAACATATCCAAGTTCCATAAATTATTAATTGCATTTTCTTTATTAGGTCTTGTCATTAATAATAAAAAAGCATGTTTTTTTTCCCAATAAAGACATTGTGATACATCATCATTAAAATACATAGGTTGTCTTCTTTTTGTTCGTATGAAAAAAGTCAATTACTTTTAGCATGTAATAGAAAAACTTTGGAGGAAAATGGGAAATTAGAAGAAACAACTCCTTACAATAGCGACAAGACTCACTTTTTAATATGTTTTTGCCTCAATTCTAATTTACTCTCTAATGATTGCTCGCTCATTGCTCAACATTTTGAACAAAACAAAAAAGACCATGAAAGTTTCTATACAGGTTGATTTCTACAATGCACACATGTATAATGGAACTCAATCAAGAAAGATCAATTTACAAATGAAAAAAATGGTTTGGGAGTCAGAAAGCCAGAAAACATTATAACAAAATTCTCAACAAAACTAAACTAGAAATTGTTATTTGGTAACTCACTTTGGTATAACTATATGAAAAAAAAATATGTAAGTTCAAAAAGGAAAGGAAACAAATCAAACACTTGGAAGCACAAGGATAGTACAAAGGACTTGGTCACAAAACATACTTAGTTATGCAACATAATAGCAACTTATCATTAGACCTTAATTGTGGTTGGAAATTTTAGCATATTGTTGGCTTGGAGTGTAGTTACAAAAAAGATCATTATTCATAAACAAAGGAAAAGCATCTAGAATTCTTATTGTCCAATGAGAATCTCAATTGTGGTGTGGAGAATATAGAATAGCTTCTTTCATTTTCAAATAAAAAAAAGCAAATGCAACTTTCATCTTGCCTTTAAATGCCCCATTACCCTAATAGGGATTTATTAGATCAAGCATTTGTTAACTATAAAAAAGGAATCAAAATGTGGCTTACCTTTGCCACTACTCAAAAAAATTTAGCAAGCATATACAAATAATATAACTAATTTATTATTCAATTGGTAGAAGTAAGTTAACAATCATTCTACTAAAAGAGAACTCATTACAATTCTACCTCTCATTATATGTTGTAATATATGAAAAGAAAGGAATTTAAAAATCCTTAAGAAAGTAAATCAACAAGTAATGATAATTATAAATAATATGATGCTTTATTTAAACACTTTCCTCTTGCACAAACGTCTTTGGAGGACTCTCTTTTAGTCTAGCTTGGCTTAGCCCTAGCTTCCTCTTGGATGAGGTATAAAAGCCTAAATGGCAAAATGGATTCCTCCATCAACTAATATGTTGAAGCTAAAAATGTCTATTGTTATCTTAATTATAATAATGGATATTCAAGTAATGGTGGGATTATACACAACCATAAAAGCCAAGAAGCATTTTTCTTGTGTTGCTGACAAAAAATCTCAAAAGGAAATACTTGGTTTGTCTGAATTCATAGTTTTAAAATGTGTAATAAAAGAAAAATCTACAAGCTTGTAATTGAAATGGATTGCATTGCTCAAAAATACACAAGGTTACTAACACGTTCCTTGAAATATGTCTAACATTTTTTAACAAATCAAGTACTGAAATAAATTCACATATAGTTCACTAATATTTAATTCACAAAGAGAGCAAGAAAGTGGCCAAGCATCGAGCAAATACGGTAGAAAAGTTGGCTATATTAGAAATATGGGATTTAGAATACATGCCAAAATTATGTAAGGCCTAAGTTAAAATCAATGAAGCCAAAATTCCATATGTTTGATCTTTATACAAGGTAAAAAGTATTTTTCAAACTAATCTGACCTAATATGATGTGAGAAAATTGGTGTTTCAATTTCACAACAAAAGTTTTGTACAGTACATTCTTTGCAATCATACTATGCAAAGAATCACCTACCAACATATTCATAACCCAACCTCAAAATGTAGCACTTCTACTTGGCATAAGTCAATTATGATCAACAACTAGATTAAAGTAGTATTTCGTAGTAATTCAAAATTTGCTATGCAATTGATAGTTTCAACATACAAAAAAGAAAATCAAGGCCAACTCATAGAACAATTATGAATAATCAAAAAAGACAATATTTGTGTTTGCTCTATATCATACCAAGATGTCTCTTTCAAAACTCGAGTCAAATTAGTATATCGATGGTGTCCACACTACTCACATCAAGCCATCCTCATCATAACTATACAATTTCACTTACTAGTAGGAGAAGTATGTCCACTATAACACGTCTCTATGACATCATACTTTTGTAATGGCATGTCCTTTCATGCACAAGTACAATCTTATTATTGGACATTATTTATCCTAGTGTCTCATTATATGTCAATGATATACCTATGGTCACAATCAAATCACTATGATAGATCATCAAAATCATAGTCCAACAATACCTACAAAATGACACATTGAAAAGAATAAGACTAACATATCACTTACACATCCTAGTGGCACTTAATTATTCTATCTCTCCTAACATTAGCTACATTAGATCAATACACTAATTGAAGTCAAAATGTGCAATAGCCAAATTTGCAAGACACCAATTTAGGAATAAATCTCTAATGTATGGCAAGGTGGTTAGTTTTGCAATTAATTGATGGTTACTAATAAAATTGTAATAGGTGGTAACACTTTATCGTTTAATAGAATCTTAGTTTTATAAAGAAAACCTAAAACCCATGTCCTTTGAAAAGCAATTAATCATGGTTCTATTTAGATCTATATAATGGTTATGCTAAATGATGCCTTCATCATAATTGTATGCTCTTCTTTCTTTCTTTGTGACTCATGTTAGGTTTAGTTATTATAACATGTTGTATTTATATGAAGACCTCATCACAAAGGCATTACCTTTTTTTGTTAGGGAAACCAAGTATTATTTTGTTGTATATGGTAAAACCTTCTAGCATATATATATATATATATATATATATATATATATATATATATATATATATAAGTAGGTTTTATTTCATGTTAAACAAATTCAGGGACCATACTATTCGTAGAAGTATGTCGTACATGTATGAACCATTTCCCTTATAAAATTGTAAACATAACTTAAGTAAAACAAATTAAGGAATTGTAGCTTTCATCATACCTCTAAATTTCCCCATTACCCTAATAAGGATTCTTTAGATCATGCGTTTGTTAACTATAAAAAGGAAGCAAAATGTGGCTTACCTTTGCCACTACTCAAAAAAATTTAGCAAGCATATACAAATACTATAACTAATTTATTATTCAATTGGTAGAAATAAGTTGATAATAATTCTACTAAAAGAGAAGCCATTACCATTCAACCACTCATTATATGTTGTAATATATGAAAAGTAAGGAAATTAAAAATCCTTAAAGAAGTAAATCAACCAGTAATGATAATTATAAATAATATGATGCTTTATAGCTAAAAAATATTTAAATGTTTTCCTCTTACACAAACGTCTTTGGAGGACTTTCTTTTAGTCTAGCTTGACTTAGCCCTAGCTTCCTCTTGGATGAGGTATAGAAGCTTAAGTGGCAAAATGGATTCCTCTACCAACTCATATGTTGAAGCTAAAAATGTCCATGGTTATCTGAATTATAATTATGGATATGCAAGTTGTGGTGGGATTATACACAATCATAAAAGCCAAGACGCATTTTTCTTATGTTTCTGACAAAAAATCTCAAAAAATACTTGGTTTGTCTTGATTCATAGTTTTAAAATGTGTAATAATAGAAAACTCCACATGTTTGTAATTGAAATGGATTGCATTGCTCAAAAGCACACAAGGTCACTAACACATTCCTTGAAATATGTCTAACATTTTTTAACAAATCAAGTATTGAAATGAATCACTTATAGTTCACTAATATTTTATTCACAAAGAGGGCAAGAAAGTGGCCAAGTATCTAGAGAAAAAAGTTAGCTATATTAGAAATATGGGATTCAAAATAAATGCCAAAATTATGTACGACCCTAGTTAAAATCAATGAAACCAAAATTCCATATGTTTGATTTTTATACAAGGTACAAAGTATTTTTCAAACTAATTTGACCTAATATGATGTGAGAAAATTAGTGTTTCAATTTCACAACAAAAGTTTTGTATAGTACATTCTTTGTAATCATACTATGCAAAGAATCACCTACCAGCATATTCATAACCCAGCCTCAAAATGTACCACTTATACTTGGCATAAGTCAATTAAGATCAACAACTAGATTAAAGTAGTATTTCATAGTAATTCAAAATTTTCTATGCACTTGATAGTTTCAACATACAAAAAAGAAAATCAAGGCCAACTCATAGAACAGTTATGAATAGTCAAAAAAGACAATATTTGTGTTTGCTCTATATCATACCTAGATGTCCCTTTCAAAACTCGAGTCAAATTAGTATATCGATGGTGTCCATACTACTCACATCAAGCCATGCTCATCATAACTATAGAATTTCACTTACTAGATGGAGAAGTATGTCCACTATAACACGTCTCTATGACATCATACTTTTATAGTGGCATGTCCTTTCATGCACAAGTTCAATCTTATTATTAAACAATATTTATCCTATTGTCTCATTATACGTCAATGGTATACCTATGGCCATGATCAAACTAGTATGATAGATCATCAAAATCATAGTCCAAGCATATCTACAAAATGACACATTGAAAAGAATTAGACTAATATATCACTCACACTTCCTAGTGGCATGTAATTACTCTATCTCTCCTAACATGAGCTACATTAGATTAATAAACTAGTTGACGTTAAAATATGCAAGAGCCATATTTGTAAGACACCAATTTAGGAATAAATCTCTAATGTATGGCAATGTGGTTAGTTTTGCAATCAACTAATGGTTATTAATATAATTTCTAATAGGTGGTAACACTTCATCATTTAATAAAATCTTAGTTTTATAAAGAAAACCTAAAAACCATGTCCTTTGAGAAGATCATGGTTCTATTAAGATGTATATAATGGTTTTACTAAATGATTTCTTCATCATAATGGTATGCTCCTCTTTCCATCTTTTTGTCTCATGTAAGGTTTAGTTATTATTACATGTTGCATTTATATGAAGAACTCATCACAAATGGATGGCCTTTTTTACTTAGTGAAATCAAATATTATTTTATTGTATGTGGTAAAAGCTTTTATCAAATATAAATAAAACTAGGTTATATTTATGTTAAACAAATTAAGGGATCATACTAATTAAAGAAGTATATCGTACATGTATGAACCATTTCCCTTGTAAAATTGTAAACATAACTTAAGTAAAAACTACGTTAAAATAGTATCAATTAATATGATCTAGTTTCATATAAGTATGGTCATCATGCAAGTTATTGAAAATATTAGCTGGCATATCTTTATACAAATATGACGTTAATATCATACACATATGTAGAAAAATACTAGTGTTCCTTTAAAGAAGTGCTCTAAGGGAAAATTATTGTAATACCATAAACATGTTTGAATGAAGTATCCAAAAAGTTGAGAGTAAGGCACTTTGTGACAAAACTCATCGTAGACTAATGATCCACTTATCTAATGTGCACAATCCTTAGGAAACTGATATATGTGGTGTCATAAGGTGCCATACTTGTATGATCATTAAGACATTTTTTAAGAATACGTGAAGAACACACATCAAATGGTATGATGTCTATCAATGTAGTTTTGTAATATACTTTAAGTAACTGTAACATATGAGTCATACAGGAACATGATAGGGTGATCCTTCTTTTACACTCATCACCCACATAAAATATACCCTTTTAATAGCAAACTAACACTTATAAGAATTAGTTTTAACACTTTAAATTTTTTTTCTATTAGAGTGTCTAAATTTATGCTTAATTAGATTAAAGAGTACAATAAGAAAATCTAACAAATTATAGAAGACTAATGAACTTACTTGCAATTCTCTAAAAGGATTAACAACATTTTGAATCTAAGTATACCATGGATTTAGTGAATGATATTTAGAACATATTATTTGTTGTTTCTTCAAAAGATCTCACATTTCTTGGTAACATCTCTCTATTTAATTTAGTATGTGTCATATTGCTTATATAACTATATGGTATGGAATTTATGAGTTAATTGTTTTGTGAGTGTTGAATGTATTGTTATTGCTATTATAAAAACTCTTTTGGGTTTGCAATGTAGTTATTTCACTAAGTTTATGCTTGCTAACTTCAGTAAAAAAGAGTAGTTGATTTAGTAAAATCTTAGTCATTGTTTAGAACAAATCATATAACAATAATGTGCGATTTTTGCCTTTTACTTGATATTTCAAAGCTTAAAACTCACACGAAGGTTGTAAGAAACTAACACGCTCTTTTTTAAAAGTAATCAATAGTCATTTTCTAATCACATTGATTTGAAGTTGTTACAATATTGTTTTTATTACATTTAAAGTTTCAAAAGCTTAAAATTCATCCTCCCTCTACCCGTTTTGTGGGCATCACACCTCCAAAGTTGTTGGGTTAACAAAAGAAGAAGAATTCATCCACTAATTCACTTAAATAAGAAGATGGATTCCTATGTCCCTTAATGCATACAAGGTTTCCTAATTTGTTGTGGAATGTGGTAAGGATTTAGAATAAGATACTTTTAGTACTCAATAGCTTTCACTTCAATTAAAGAAATATTTGCATATCACTTAATAGAATTTGCCTTAATTGATAAATCCTAAATTGCTTGCACTTGCAGATTTTGGCTTCAAATCAACTAATTTTGTGGAAAAAATGAATGAGATTATAGAGAATGGTCAACAAAGAATGACAAAATTTTAATTTGTGAAAATTAATTATAACGAGCTTAAAATTGCATTAATCATATGTCAAGAATCCTTCTTCATATAGAATGATTAGCATATCTATAGCATATGATAAATGGATTAAATAACTAGTGCATTGAGAAATTGAGTGGTATGACAATAAAATTGGACATTATGATCTGTTCTAATGAACCATGTATTAGTGATTGACTTGTTTAACAAGGCATGCACATGGAGCAATCTATAATGAATAGAAATATAAAGAATTTCATATGTATAATATTATTTATTGTACAAAATCATTAATTCAAAGGAAACATGCCATGAATACATTAGAATATTTAAATTATAAAAATATCATTATATTCTATGAGCTAGTACATCATGTAGTACAAATAATAAAAGGGAATAAAGTATTCAAACCAAGCATTATATGTGCACAATACTAAAACATTCTTATAGTATGATGATTTATATTGTAAAGTACATTTGGTTTTGGGTGGTCTAAATTACAAAGTTTTGGAAAACCCAAAAAATTCATATAATAATATTCTAACAAATTATATAATTAATTTAACATATAAGCTTCATATGATATGATCCACCTTTCATATGATACAAACAACTGTGAATGTTGGAAAATAGTTAGTTCAATCATAGAATAAAAGCATATTTCTTCATTAGAAAAATATTCATGGGCATGTATGTGGGTCCTATGTAGTGTTTGATGAAAAACAAATCATGGTTGTATTTGGTTGGATGTATTCTTGGGCATAAGCCATTCCACTTAAAAATCTAAGCGCTCATTTGCTTGTTTGACTTGCTTCAATTGCTCATAAATTTCTTATTGTTGCAATTATAAGCTTGGAGAAGCAAATTGAAATAAGATTTATCATTAAAGTTTTGCTTAACATTTTCTTACCTTAAGAATATTGAAAAAGGTGTTGATCAAACATTTTCAATTCAAGAAGGCTTTAGTTGGATATTATTTTTTGAAAGACTTTTGCAAAATGTTTATGTCATCAATTCAATCTTACACTCTTGGTGTATCTTGTATCTCAAATAAGTGGTACTAAAGTATGGTTCTCATTTAAAATTCTTATCATTTTTTAGTGGATCCTTTGCTAGCACCATTAATTTTTTGTTGCATTTAGTTTTCTAATTTTTATTTTAGTGAAAACTTTATCACTGACCCCCTCCACTATTTGTCTTAACTCATTATCTTTAATGGAAAACAAAGTTTAAAGCTTTTATTAGAGCAATTTATTTTTAAGTTTGGTCTTTATTTGAAATCAATCATGAAAAACACTCTTGCAATTTGTTTAATGATGAAAAATTAATTAAATTAGTGCAACAAATTAAAGATATGTGCACATTTTTGTGCTTTTGGTGAGGATATTAGCAAGAAAATTTTTGTTTAGTACTTGTTTTGATTCAATACAAGTGCAAGATAGGCTTTATGATAAAATGAAATCTCAAATTTCTAATACAAACAAGAAAGAGAAGAAGAAGATGAAAAACTAGGAGCAAAGGAGAAGGTACAATTCTTCTAGCACCATAGTTTCCACTTCTCCAATGGTAGCTATTCATGAAAGGACCTCTTTAAATAATAAGGTAAGCTCTTCCATGCTTGTTAATGAGGAACTATCTTAATCTTATGATGAAGTGGTTGAGGAACATTGGAAATTATTTGCTAAGTATGCTAATTCTAAAGATCTTGTGCTAAACATAAGCATCATATTTAAAAACAATGTGATCAACTTAGGGAAGAGAATATATATTTATTAGATGATGCTAAATTACACATTTTTGCCTTTATTAAATTTCATGCAACTGTTAATGAATATGAAGGTATGCTTGTTAAGTATGCTTCTTGTATTTACACTTTAAAATAGTAGAATGATGTGCTCGAAATAGAAATTGAACTATAGGAAAAATTGAATTACTTTGCCTTGATTCAAAAAGAACAGGATAGGAAAGAAACATTTATTAATTGAATTACCTTACCATGAAGCTATGTGAAAGTTAAGAATGCAAGAAAATTTATTTCATGTATATGCATAATCTCATATGACATGCTTGCATATATCTTATGTTAATGTTCCATCAAGAATTGTTTGCAATTATTACTCATATTTTGGTCATATCTTTATTAGTTTCTCATTTAATAAGTCCACTAATACTAAAGCCAATAAATTTGCAAGGATACCTAAAGGAAGTATTTGTTGTATAAAGCATTTAAGCTATGATGTTTACACATAACAAACACATCTGAAAAACAAAGCCTAGATCAATGTGTAGGTGTGTCTCCATAACAAGTACCCATGAAGACAAGCCCTGCTTGATGATTGAATTCCTTGCTCATTATGATAAAATAGATAATTAGTTATATCTTTCTATTAGTTCTTAAATTGATTTGATAAATGAAAAAATTAAGGAATATGATGTTTTCTTCACTAAAAAATGAGCTTAATGAGACCTAAGTGAGATAATTAGATACTCCTATAGTAGTACCAATTTGTACTTATAAACTTTATTTACCATCCATCTTTAAACATTATTAAAAATGCATGTCAATTTAGAATGACAAAATATTGAAAATCAATGCTTATGATATAAAGTTTATTTAAATAATTTCACTAAGGATTAAAATTAAAAGCATCATGTTATTCTAAAGGATTAATTGAAAATAAGATTTGAGATAAAGAACTTCTGAATCTTTAAATGATTAAGAATTAACTAAATATTAAAAAAATTAAACATAAAAATTAAGAAAATAGTAAAATTAGGAAAATAGTTAAACTAAGAAATTAAGAATTATCATATGGCACGATGGAGACCATCGGCTATATTATTTAGATATGCATATCAAGGGACATACCCAAGGTATTAGTCTAGAAACTTAAGAAAATTGAAGGAATGAAAACAATTGTTGTATGGTTTGATTTTGAAAACAATATAGAACTATAGAGTGCCTAATATTATGATCATGAGGTTCATATAGTATGATATTGTCAAGCTATATATAGAGACCCATCATTAGGGTTTTCCTAATTAATGATTAAACACTCCAACTAAGGAAGATAAAGCATTTTAAGTCAACTTTCAAGAGGATTATGGGCCCATTAGCACAAAGCTTGTAAACAAGTGGTGATTTCTCTAGTCAAAATCATGTTTTCAACTTGATTCACTCCTTGTCCACCTGCTTACTTGACCTTTTCCATCGCCCTTATCACTCTTATCAAATGTTGTAGGGAATGAATTAAACCTTCTAAGTAAAATGCTAGCTTGATCTATGAATTTTAAGAAGGTTATCTAATATTCTATTTTGAATGTTTTGTGAATCGATAAACTTAACTAAACAAATTATTTACCTTAAGAATCAATTCTACTTTCCTTTATTGAGAAGAACTTGCTATAGTTGCATAGCAAAAATGGTAATGCATAAAAGAACATTGTCCAAATGATCCAAAACCATAGCAAAGGCATCCACAAGCTATATATTTAATGGGATGGTTTTTCAATCTAAAGTAGATTGTGAAGCATATGAAAACATGAAGGTGTATGATGATCATAGCCAAAAGAATTCTACCTAAATTGGAGTTATCATCCATTTGAACCATTGTTTCAAATGTTTTATGGAATAAGAATAGAGATGGTCCCCTAAATCAACTATTCCATAATTTAGAATTACTAAAGCATTTCTATAACAATCTCATTGTTGGTAAAGACTATAGTGTTGCCACCTCTTATCCTTACAACTTTGAAATTGAGATCAGAAAAAATGATCTAAATGGATCTATGGCATACCCATATTTTTAAACCTTCATTATGGCCATGTTGTGAGGATAATTGCTTTGATTATACTAAAATAAACAACCTCATAGCATGATAAAGCTTCCAAATGAAAATGTAAAATATTTGTTTTTAAAGTATATATGAGACCAATGGTAGGAGAAAAATAAAAAGTAACCCCTTGGGTCTCCACGATTACATAATACTACTTCAAAGGGGAGTTGTTTCACTTGGGTTAGACTATCGTTATATTCATCAAGATTATTAAAGTCCTGAAAGCCCACTTATTAAATGAAAATAAATTTTCGTTTTGGATACTTTATTGCCATTATACATAGTGTCAAATATAATGTGAGAGCTAAGCCAATTCATTTTATCCAAAGAACCTTATCAAAGATTGATATGTTGAGAGTTCTGCACTAGCTCACAAGGAACAACATGCAACTCTTATGTCTCACTTAGCAACAAGACTTGAGGCCAATGAGGATGGATTTAGAACTAATTATATGAAAATTAAGCAATTTAGAAGAGGAATTTTATAACATCATTGAGACTTATAAGCCAAATTCAAGGAAAGTGATGTACAATCCTAGGTCCAAATTAGCTCTATCTTTTGCCATTTCTATACCCTCTTTGAGAATTGAGCAATTGAAAAAAGATGATCAATTTATTATTATACAACTTTCACTTTTAAAATTTCTTTAAGAAAGTTTAAATATTGTAATTTGATGTAGAATCCTACGATGTTATTTCAATGCCTATTAATTTTTTATCATACTCGACATAGCTATATATGTATTAGTGAAAATGAAAAAGGGTTGTTTCTTGGCCTATTAGATAACTTTTCCCAAACTTGTAATAATTTTCAAGATATTGTACATCACTTCTATTTAAAATTATAGAGTAAAAGTAAATCCCAATAATATTTAAAGAAATATATTCTAACAAGTAGTACCATCATGCTAATAAAGGAAGATTTTAAGGAAATATATATACACTAATCATAAAGTAATCATCAAAGTAGTTATATTACTTCATTAACTTGATTGATTTTGTCTGAAGTTGATTCCCACTTTGATGACGTCAAAGGGGGAGAAAAATGCTATTTAGAACTGAAAATCAAATATATTTGTATTAGTAGAAGTATAATAAGGAAACTATTGGTATATATATACCTTTTAAATGTTATACTCTTATGCTATTGATACACATGTTCTTAAAGATGTTATATTACTACTAATTTTTATTAATTAATTACTAAAGATTTATATAACTTATAAGATAGTTTTTATTTACTTTATCTTTAAGTCTCACAACAGAAAGTTTTTCATCAACAAAATATGAAAAATTATTAAATCCCATGAGCCCTAATATATTATTTTGATAACAAATCCTTTAAGTACTTTATTTGTGATCTAATATATCTACTTAGTATATTATCAATTACTTTAAAGAAAGGAATATGAAGTGGATCACTATTCATGGTTTGGATGGATAAATCCTTTAAATTAACAAGTTAAGATATGCATAAAGACAAGATAATAGAAGTCATTCACCAATATAATTTAATAAGAAGATGGATTCATGTGTTATAAAAGCATATCAAAGATTCACAATCTCTTAAGACATGTATAAATAATTAAGAATAGGTTATATTCTTTTTTTAAGAACTTGCATTTCACTCACAAAACACCTTATATAGCATTTAAATGAATTTTCTTTAAAGTTCTAAAATCCACATTATAAATAATGAGATTTTTAAGTTCAATTCAACTCATTTTTTGATTAAAAATATGTGAGGTTATAGGGAATAATCAATGAAGAATGATAGAATTTGAATTTATAAATATAATGTGTGAAAGAGTTCAAATTGCATTATTCATATAATACAAAACTCACTTCATACAATAAGACTGGCATATCTTTAGATTTTGATTATAAGATCAAATGGTTTAATCCAAGTTATCGTTGGCACATCGAGTGATTGAATGGTATGATCATTTGATTTATCTATGCAATTTATTTGAATGGGCTATGTTTTGTTGATCAAATAATTTAATTGGGAATGCACACAAAGTCACTTATATAATAGGAATCCCATGAGTTACATATGGTATGAAATATTTTATCATTTAGTACAATTAATTCAAAGGAAACATGCCAAAAAGACATTGAAGTAATTGAATTATAAAAATATCATCATACTATATGATCTAATATACTATAAAATATAACCAATTAAAAAGAAATAACTATTAATGCCTATCATTTTATTTGTAAAATTTAATTTTCGTATGATATAGTAATTTTTTTTGTAGAGTACATGTTGTTCAAGGTGACCTTGGTAGCATAGTTTTAGAAAACTTAAGAATTACCTGTAATATACTAAACTTCTAATGGACCATATATCTAGTTCAATAAATGAGCTTCATATAATATTATCCATGTTTCGTATAATATAAATAGTTATATAAATTGGGTAATAACTAATTCATATATTGATTAAAGGCAAATTTAGACATTAGAAAGCCATTGGTGATCATGTGAGGGTCTTATGCAATGTAAAAATTATATAAACCCCTCCAAAATGATAAAAATAGGATGATGATTGATTAAATTGTGATTGAGGAATTAATTGGCAAAGTTTGAAAAGAAAACCGTGGAGCTTGCTATAGTAATCCATTGTCATGTCCATTTGTCAATTTTGTATGACTGCTAGAAGCTTATCTTTCAAAATTAATTTCATTGAAAGTATGAAAAGCTTTCGAGAAAGAATCATACAACATTTGCATATTTTACATAACCTCTTGTAAAATTGATAACTTTGTTTTCATAATCCATTAGAATGTGTGCTTAAAATTGAATGTCTAGTTCACATTCAAGTGAGCTTGTGGCTTGTAGGTGTTTCTTTGACATGTTTCCAACCATAGATGTGTGGAGGGTTGGTTGTGCTCCCAAACATAAAGTGTGGAGAGAGTTGATAATGTTCCTAGTTATATCTCATTGAGTGATTTATGGATTGTGGTTGATCATAGATAATCATGATTGTATTGTGTTTCTCCATCTAGATGTGGCAACAAAAGAATTTTATTAGTGATGTTTGAGCTGATTGCTTTGGGATCGATGTCGGGTTTGGATGAGCAGAACCATTAAAAATGGTATTATTCTTAATAACTTGATTATACCATTAGAGAAGCAAATCAAAATAGTAATTATTATCAATGTTTTGCTTAACATTTACTAGGGATATTAAATGAAGGATAATGTTTAAACATATAGAGCTATTCCACTAATGTCTTATTCTAAAAAGCTCATAGAATATTATTTTTAATTTAGCTTTTTACTTAAACTAATAAAAAACTATAGCACTAGACAACAATGTTAACCTTATACTAGCAATTGATCCCACTAATTTCTTTTAAATGTGTCTATAGGCCTTATTTTAGTTTAAGAAGAGGTAACAATGATGGTAATGCAGTAAGTTGATATAATAGTTAAGAAAACTAATGAAAAATATAACAAATTTATGAAGATAATTCACAATATACTTTGTCATAACAATCTATAGCTTATGTGGTAAAGATGACATTAATCATGCCTTGTGTTACACATTATGAATAATGCATTCATAAATTATAATTTGTTTGAATGTTTTCTTAATATTTTATTCTATAATATTTGTCATAAGAATATTACGTTTTTTATGTTTTGTATTACTCTTTGCATCTATATAAATAGTTAATCCTAAATAATTTTCATATTATAAAAATAATTTAATCTTATTTTGAATTTGTGTAGCCATTTTTTTCAGAACAATGATATTAAATGTAATATAAAACATAATGTGTCTTTAAAAAGGTAATTTTTATCTCCATTTTCGGATATATTTTGAATATATCTTTACTTCTGAAAACAATAAATAGGATTTTATAAAATATAAACTTATATTTTTTTTATTAAATTAATCAAACTTTATAATACAACTTATGTCTCAAAGATGATTCCTCCGCTAAAAAGTAGGCTATTTTTGAAGTTGATTGTGATTTTTTTCATCAAAAATTAAGATGTCCTATAGGCAGAGCTTGCTTGTGGTAAAGGGAAGGCATTTTTTATTTCAATTTTTTTTTATTTTTTGTAATCTTATGTTATTTTTTTTATTTAATGGTGCAAATCTCGTTTTATTTAGCAACATTGTTTCAAAGACAGTGCCATTTGTGACATTCTACAATTCGAAATGTTGTAAAGTATTTGGTTGATTGTGATTGAAAGCATAAGACTTTTTGCTCAAGAACCAAAAATATATTTTGAAATATTTTTTATTGTTTAAAAAGTAACATTAAAATCTTATTAAAGGATTTTTAAAAAATATTAAGAATGCAATAATACCCTTTATTTTATTTAATTAAATATTTTTTGATAACATATTAGCAAACATAAATTTTTAATAAAATATTTAAGGATATATTTTAAAATTTTAATTTTTATATTAATCAGTTGATGCTCAATGTCTGTGTCCCGCTCTTAATATATAAATTAAATATTTTATTTAATTTTCTTTTTATAATAATACATTTTGAAATGGAATTAAAATTTACTGATCAAAATTTTTAAAGGTATTTTTAAATAAAAGCCAAAATGTTTTATAAAAATTTAAATTATTTTACTGTTTACTTAAAAAAGTCCAATATTGTTTTATTAATTTCACACTACATAGCCTTTTTATTAAGAGCTATCTATAACAATTTGTGTAACAAATAGTTTTTAAGAATAATATTTTTGCATTTTTTATTTTTATATTTAATCTAATATTCAATAATAAGCATTATAAACATATTCTTAGTAGAGTGATTTTGACGTCATTGTTTCCATTATGATGTTGTATTTTAGTATAAAATCAGCAGAAGCTGTCTCATGCAATTTTAGTGATTGGATGAGATATATAAAAAAATTGTTATTATTTTTTTGATTTCTGATTTCTTTGTCCATAATTTTTATCTTTAATGAAAAAAAATATTATTTTGAAAAAATAACTTACCACTTTGTTTGGAATTTAATAAGTCCAATAATTCTAACTTGGTAACAAATTGTAAAAGAAAAAGTTGACAAAAATAATGTTAGGAGTGTAATAAGAAAAACATATTTCAAAAATAAATTGGAATAGTATAAAATATTTCAAGTTTATGCATATATCATATAAACCCTAAAATTTCAATAAAAGTGAGTTAACCAAAATCTAATTCTTTCTCACTTGTTTATCCCAAAACATACAAAGTTTTCAACCTCTTTTTTGCACAAGTTAATTTGTGAGATTAAATTAATTTAACTCTCTATTGTTGGTGAAATGGTCTCTTAATTTTACTCAAAGTTAAGTTAATTTTAATACTCCACCAAGCTAGTTGCCCCCTTTAAACTACTTATATCCCTTACGCATTTTAATACTTGGCTTCTCTTCCTTCATTCAATTCAATTTGTTCTTTTATTCTTGCCATTATGATTGTCCCATTATCATCTTATCATCAATAAGTAGAATTACCTCCCTACTTCTTTTCACGCTAATAATAGCGATCTCAAAGTTTTTACATTCTGATTGTCACTGAGTTCATTTGAGCCCTAACAACTCTATCTTTAGATAATCATTGCCAACAGCAACTTTAAAATAGTATTCTTGTTTATAGCTTTGTTTCACATGATACTTTCCTAATATCACTATTTTCTATTCAAGAATGGACATTGATCAAGGAAGTTAAATTAGTGCATGTGAATCCCATAATAAGGAGTGAATTATAGGGTTAAAAATATTTTATTATATCTCTTATTGTATTTATCCTTAAATATTTTTTTATAAAGATAAGACTATGTTTGTAAAAAATCTTGATTAATATATATATAATTTTTTAATTTTTATAATTAAAAATAAAAAATAAAATCACACTACAAAATTTTTAGGTGGTTTAATTTAAAAAGAACCTAAATCCACCCCTAATTGAGATTAAAAAAAAACCAATATTAAGAAAATTATAATTCGAGATTTTTTCTTATGATTTATCTCTAATTTACTTGAGATTTTTCTTCATGGTTCATCTTCAACAAATTAGTTTTTGTGGGTTCAACGATAACTCGAGCTTTTGAGAGCTCAACCTCAACTCAATTTTTAACTAGGTCAAACTAATCTCAAGCTTTCATAAATGCCAAGTAGCCCAACCAAAAAAATTACAACAAGAAATAAACTTTTGTTAAAAATGTAAATTTTTTCTTAAGTTTGTTAATCAATTAAGTAAAACACAAAAAACTCAAAATTATGAAGAGAAGTAAGAAAATAAAAGCTTAGAAGATTTAGTATTATTTGAAAGAATTTGAAATTTTGAGTAGTACTGAGCTATAAGGTATTATTGGGAGGTTTTAGAGTGTTAGAATATCACACAATAGTTCTTTAAGATCTTAAAATCTTGTTTACATTCATTAATAATTTTATTAATAATTGTTGGTTTATATAAAGAAAATTTGAACATAGGTATTAAAAAGTCAAGAAAAATGATTTCAAAAGCTAGCACCAAATAGCTGAAAAAATTATCCCAAACAACTTAAAATATTTATTCCAGAACTGCTACACAATAACTCAAGTAATGACTAGGTAATTAGCCATCAATTAGAATCAATCAAAGCCATTGGATCTGTTCAAAAAGGATTTGAATTAATAGAACAAAGACTATAAAAGTGGATAAGGTATTGATAATTGGATAAAAATAAATTAGATTTGAGACATTTGATCAAGTTGGATGAGATTTGGATTGTTTGACTATTCAATAATAAGGATGATAATGATTTAAGTAATAATATTAAAAAACGAGCAAAATAAATCATCAGATAAAAATAACAAGGATAACCATAGAAAAAATAGAGTGTTGTAGCCGCCCCCTGTGTTTGACAAAAATGACTAGTCAAAATAATATTTGGCTCGAGCATTGTCCCAAGTTTCAATAAGACTGGTGCAACACTAGTGGGTATGTGTTTATGAGCTAAAATTAGATGCTCCTGCATCAAGTTCTTCTTACACTAATGGAACCAACAAAAAATAAATGAAATGCATCAACTAGCAACGAATTTGGACATTAATCACTATAATACCCAACAAGACTTGGATATTATGGAAGAAAGAATTGAATTATCAAATACTAATGGATAAAGAGTAGTTATTCATTTACTAATAATCATCCACTATGGAATACATCTTTTAATTACCCCTTCATTTATGCTAAAAGATGATGCATAAAAAGATGGGCACTTTAGAATAATCTCATATGCATTATAAAAGGCACTGATAAGCTATGACTTATAGGAGTTGACTTCAATGAAATTGCATTTATTGATGAAGACAAAGGCTATTCTACACTGAAGTTGAAAGCTATTGTGAATTCTCATATTATATTAATTAATATTACATTAAGGAACTCTCTTTACAAGTCTCTATTCACATGGGCTAATAAAAGAAAGGCTTTGTGGAACTAAAATAGGTGTGCTAAAATGTTAGTAAATAAAGCTTATAAAAAGATTATTTCCTACTCTTAAGCAATTTAGATTTCAAAACATGTAGCTAAAGAATCAAACATTCATTAAAATAATGGGAAAAGTTTGATCAATCTTATTAAATTACTTAGTCATACACACTTTTTTGTTAAATTAAAAAGGTTGAAGGACTACTCAAATAGTAGAATAAAGAAAAGTTTGACAATATCCTTGAAAATATTAAATTGACCAAAAATCTAGTTAAAAAGAAAAAAGTGTTTTTTTTAACCTATCAAAATGAAAAATAAGAGGTAAGCGCAATAAGGCTAATGATTCCCTTTTGGATGTAAATACTAAAGAGAAAAATCTATTGACAGTAGAAGGAAGGCATTAGATGGCACAAAGAAGTTAGCAAAATATAATATTTTTTCATGCAATAGTGAAAGAGAGATAAACAAAGTTAAAAATTAACTACATAAAAGCTTCAATGGTAATTAAACACACCAAGAAGGAAAATTCAATAAGTTTTAGTCTTCCACTTCTAGGAGTTGTCATCTATTAATGTTATAGTCAATGAGAAGATAGCTTCTCATCTTCTATTTTTGGTTATGGAGGAAGATAAATGTTAGTTGATGAAGTCTCAATGGAAGAGGTTAGTGAAGCTACTTTTGAAACAGATCAACACAGTTCTCCTAAACCAAATGCATACAATAGGCAATTCAACACTCACTACTGGGACATCATAGCAAATGACTTATTGAATGTGGTTTAAGGCTTCTTAATAAGGACCCCTAATCCTAAAGGGATATCAAGTGAAAATTTGATTTTAATCCCAAAAAGGAGAACCCTTAAAAATTCAATAACTTCATGCCAATTTTCTTATACAATTTTATAAAAAAACTATTCACACAGCTTTCTACAAACAAGCTTTAGATTTTTGTCTTCCTAAGCTCATCTCCTAAAAAAAAGTCAATTTCATTAAAAGAAGAGATATGATTAATAAAATTTTATTAGATCATAATAAGTAGTAAGCCCAATGGTTTTTTAAAAGTATCTAAATGGATCAAACAAAGGAATCAAATTTCTCCACCTATTATTCATTCTACTAATGAAAGGCTTCAATCAAGCACTAAACAAGTTAATTAATCATGAGAAAGCTTTACACTATGATCAACCCAAAGGTTGTCCAATGATTACTCATATGCGATATGCAAGTGACTTTAAAACTTTTTGTAGAGGTGATGTGAAAACCATATCCAAGATCCATAAATTATTTGTTACATTTCATTCAATAGGTCTTTGAATTAAAAATAAAAAGCATGTTCTTTCTAAATAAAAAGTGAGGTATTTTACAATTAAACTCCTTATGTTGTACTCTTTTTATTAGTAAAAAAGATCACTTACCTTTAGCATGTAATTTACAAAATTGGGAGGGAAATGGTGAATTGGAAAAAAAACTCTTTATGACTAAGGGAGACTAAATTTTGTGAAGTATGTTTTAGAGTCAATTCTAATTTACTCTTTAATGATACTTAATCCACCTCTCAATATTTTGAATAAAGTAGAAAGATCATGAAAGGTTTTATATGGGTTGATTTCGACAATGCCAACATATATCACTAGACTCACTTGGGAAAGTTCAATTTACCAATGGAATAAAATGGTATGAATCTCAAAAAGATAGAAGACATTATGACTACATTCTTTACAAAAAATGAGACACTATTATTTGTTAACTCATGTTGCTCTAACTATACGAAAATAAAATATATGAGTTCAAAAAGGAAAGAAAACAAATTAGACACTAAGAAGCATATGATAATACAAAAGAATTAGTCTCAAAACATAATCAATTATGCAGCATAAAAGCAACGAATAATTTGATTCTAATTAATGATGGAAAGTTTAGCATTTAATTAACCTAGAATGTAGATATAAGTAAGATCCTTATTCCTAAATCAAGGAAAATAGTCTAGAATTCATAATGTTTAGTGAAAATATCACTTGTGGTGTGGGGAATACAAAATAGCTCTTTTTATCTCTAAAGAAATTAAGAAATTTTAACTAGCAATTAGCCTTTAAGTGTCCTTATTACCTTAATAAGGATTCATTAGATCATGCATTTGTTAGTTGTGAAAAACGAAGCAAAGTGTTGCTTACCTTTGCCACTACTTTGAAAATTCAATAAGCAATTGCAAATAATATTACTAATTTATTATTCGACTGATAAAAGTAAGGTGATAATCATTCTATTAAAAAAAAGTCGTTACAATTCTATTATTATTCATTCTATTAAAGAAAAAATCTATAAGGAAGTAAATCATTGATAATGATTATTATAAATAATATAATGCTTTATAACTACAAAATATTTAAATGCTTTTATCTCACAAAAATGTTTCAGGAGTTAGTTTTAGTGTAGCTTAGCTTAGCCTTAGGTTCCCCTTGGATGAGATATAGTATAATATCTATGATCATGTTAAATTAGGTATCAATTAAAATATCTCATAAAGTTTATTAAAACTCCTAAAACAAGTATCTAAAAATATAAAAATAAATATATAATAGCATAGAGCATGTCAAGAGGGTCTAATGATATTCATTTCATCTTGATTGGTGCTCATTTAGAATTTTTATAAATTTTTAAAGTTAATTAGTACATTGAATATTATATATATATATATATATATATATATATATATATATATATATATATATATATATATATATATAAATATTTTTTATTTTATTTAAAATAGCCCTTTTTCATTTACGTGGCTCATGCTAAACTTAGGAAGTGATTTTCGCATGACTGGTCGAAGGATTTGTCAAAACTAGCTTCACTAAAGGTGAGGGCTGTGGGGATAGTTAAAATGTCAATGAAAGCATGGAGTGAGAGCTTGATGTTTAGACAAAGATACAAGAGTTCTTTAGCATATCATGTGTGCTCCTTACTTTTGATTTCTCTTATTTTTTGTAATATAGGCTAGGAACTACTTAGAATTTTGTTTGGCCATTAGGTTAATGGTGTGTAAAAGCTCTTGAGTTTTGCAAGTTAAGGATTTGAGAATAGGGAAATTAAGAAAAGGTCATAAGAAAGATACCTTTTTGTATTTTACAAATTGAGTCATATATTCTACATTAATATTATCATAATCTTCAATTTGTTCAAAAACATTTCAATTAAGTTGAGAAAATTATAATTGACAGGTTAAAATTGATAAAAAAGAGAAATTTGAATAACTATAAAACTATCCCAAAGAATGAGGACAAGTTGTGAGGTAGGCACTCTAACATGAATCTTATGTCCACATTTTTTATGTAGTAATGATTGTTAAAATTAAGACCTTACATGTGAATCATATATAAAGTATATATATTGATGTACTAATGTAGTGTCATTATATGTATCTACATGAAAATATGTACTTGTAACTAAATATATGCCTTTTTAATATTAATAAATTGCTATGTGAAATAATTTGATATGATTAATTATACAAACATGATATATGATGAGTTATTATGTAAATATTATAAAAATAGGAATTTTACATTTTAAAATAAATCAAGAAAATGATAATTGATGTTATATTAAATGGCATAAGTGAATAATAAATTAATTAAAAATTAATATGCATTGGTTATTGTGATTAATAACTAATGTATCACAAGATTAAGGTTTTGCCATTGCGAGGTGGCTAGTGACAAGTGTGCCACACGAATTATAGTTTTCATCATGAGGTGACTAGTGGCTAGTGTTTCATAAACTTAAGACATTATTATCGTGAGATGGTTAGCCGCTAGAGTACCACAAGATTAAGACATTACTACTATGAGGTGGTTAGTGGCCAATATGTCACAAGATTAATACATTACCATCGTGACGTGGCTAGTGGCCCGTGTACGATAAGACTGAGATTTGTCGCTATCAGGTGACGAGTGGGCCACACTAGTGAGATTTGACTCAAAGATATGTAAAGGAAATATATGAAAGGATAAAGCATGATTATGTAAAGAAATATGATATGATAAATTAATAAATAAAATTTTTATTGTAATTAAATAAACTCAAAGTAACTAAGCTCACATAAGGTTTACTTAGTAAAGTAAAAATAAGTGTCAATAAGAAAGATCACATTAGGAAAAAGATTACAAATAGAATAAAAGTTACATGACTTTGTTATTTCTTTTAGAGATTTTTGTAAGATTTTCTTTTGATAACATATCATATTTTTTATATTTTAACATGAATGAGATTTTACTTAAATGTAATGCTTGATACTTATAATTAGACCCTACTTGGTAGTTTCGACATACATAGAAGAAAATCAAAGTCTATTCATATCATAGTTTCAAACATTTGTTGAGACACTATTTTTCTTTACATTGTACCAACATAACTATATGATTTCAATTACTTGATGGATAAGTACGTCCATTATAACACATGTGTGTGACATTATACTTTTGTGGTGGCATATCCTTTCAAGGAGAAATTTGATTATATTATTAGACATTGTTCATCCTAGTCCCTCATCATACTTTAATGATATACTTGTTGTCATGATCAAAATAGTATTACAAATCATCCAAATGATGGTATAACCATACCTACAAAATGACACATTGAAAAGAATCAAACTAATACATCACTAACACTTCATAGTAGCGTGTACTCTATGTCTCATAGCATAATTGCATTAAATCAATACACCAGTCGAAGTTGCAAAGTGTAAGACCCAAATTGAAAGATCATAAATTTAGGCATAATTTCTAATGTATGGCAATGTGGTTGATTTTGAAATCACTTGATGGTGATCAATCCAATTATAAAGGATTGTAAAACTTTATCATTTAATAAAATCTTAGTTTTATAACAAAAAACCTAGAACTTCTGTTCTTTGAAACACACCTAATCATGACTCAATTTAGATCTACATAATGATCATACTAAACAGTGTCCTTCATCTTATTGGTATGATCTTCTTTCCTGATCTACGTTTCATGTTAAGTTTAGTTATTATTGCATGTCATATTTTTACAATTATCTCTACATAGACGTATGGCATTTTTCTACTTAGGAAAATCAAATATTATTTGGTTGTATTACATGAAACCAAGCTATGTTGCATTAAATAAATTATGGGATCATACTATATGAAGAAGTATGTAGGAACCATTGTCCCATCAAAATGGTAAAAATAATTGAAGTAAAAATTATGTTAAAATAATATCAAAAGAAAAGATCTAGTTTCATGTAAGTATGGTCATCATGAATGTTATAGTACAAGTGCTATAGTACAAGTTAATGGGTATATCTTTGTGCAAATATCATGTGAATATCATACACAAATGAAGTAAAATACTAATTGCTCTCTAAATATATGTTATATGGGAAAACTTTTGTATTGATATGATCCCACTATCTCACTCAAATGAAATATCTAAATAACTGAGAGTAAAGAATTTTATGAGAAAATTTATTAAACACTAATGATCCACTTAACTAATGTGTACAATTCTTATCAACTTGTGCACACGTCATAAAGTACCATACTTGTATGATCCTAATGATTATCTAATATAAAGTTTTGAAAACTCAAGATAGTTTTTAAAGGTGTGCAAAGAACACTCATTATATGGTAAGATATCCATTATTTTAGTTGAGTGATATACTTTAGGTAACTATATTACTTTAGTCATATAGGCACATGATAAAGTGATCCTTCTTTAATACTCATCACCAGCGTAAGATCACTCATTTGTTATAGTAAAGTAATATTTATAAGAATTAATCAAGCACTTTGAAAATTTAATTTTTTTGTTGGAGTTTATAATGCAAACTTAATTAGATTAAGAGAATAAAAAAAACATCTAACAAATTATAAAAGGATAATAAACCTACTTGAAAATCTCTAAGAAAATAAATAATATTATGAACTTATGTATACCATGGATTTAATGAGGCATCTTTACAACCAATTGTTGTGAGCATAGTCACATTTTTAATAACTTTTTCTTCAAAATGTCTTATATTTCTTAGTAACATCTCCCCATTTTATTTAGTAAATATGTCAAATTGCTTATACAAGTGAAACGTATGGGCATTATGAGTTAAAGTTTGAGTGCTAAATATCTTGTTATTGCTATTGTAATAACTCTTTTGAGTTTATAGTGTGGGTCTTTTACAAAGTTTATACTTGCCAACTATAGCAAAAGGGATTAGTTGATTAAATGGAAACTTAGTCATTGGTTAGAACAAATTATATAAAAGTAATGTGCGATTTTCATATTTTGCATGATATTTTGATAGTTTATAACTCACACAAAGGTTTTCAGAAAACTAATTATTTGTTAAAAGTAATCAACAATAATTTTCTAATCACATTGAGTTCAAGTTGTTATAATTCTTTTTTTATTATATTTAAAGTTTTAAAAGCTCATTAATCATCCCCTCCCCCTCTTATGAGTATCACAACTCAACAACCCTTGGGTTAGTTTAGATACTTCAAGGCAAGAAGGACAAAGTCATCCACTAATTCACTTGAATAAGAAGATGGTTTAATGTGTCTTAAAAGCATACAAGGTTTCATAATTTTTGAAAGCTTGTGTAAAGATTGAAAATGAGATTCCTTTTATACACAAAAGCTTGTTAAAAAAACACTTGCATATCACTTAATAGAAGTTTCCTTAATTACTAAAATCTAAATTTCTTGCACTTAAAGATTTTGTGTTTAGGTTAACTAATTGTTTGTTGATAAAACTTAATGAGATTATAGAGAATGATAGAGTTTTAATTTGTAAAAATATCTTATAAAGTGATTAAAATTGCACTAATCATATGTCAAGAATCCTACTTCATATAACATAATTAACTAAAGATATGACCAATGGATAAAATAGTTCAAACAAGATTTATCACTAATGCATTGAAAGATTGAGTGGTAAGATCGTATGATTAGGCATTATGAATTGAATGGAGTTTGTATTACAAATGGAATAATTCAACTAGGCATGTACATAGAGCAGTCTATAATGAATATAAATATAAATAATTTCAAATAATATGATATTATTTATTGTACAAAATGATTACTTCAAATGAAACATAAAAAGAATATAATAAAATATTTTAACTATAAAATAACATTGTATTTGATGAACTTATACACTATAAAGTACAACCAATGAAAAGCAATGAAGTATTCAAATCGAGAATTATATTTGCACAATACTAAAAATATTCTTATAGTATAATGATTTATATTGTAAAGTACATCTAGTTTTGAATGGTCTTCAAAGCAAAGTTTTAGAAAACCCAAAAACTTCATATAATAAACTAATATTCTAACAAATTATGTGATTGATTCAAGATATAAGGTTCATATAATATGTTCTACCTTTCAATTAGTACAAACAATTATGCATGTTAGGAAATAGTTAGTTCAGTAATAGATTAAAAACATATTTTACCAAAAAAGATCTATTCATGATCATGTTTGAGGATCTTAATGATTGATTAATAAGAGATTAAGGAACCACTTAGCAAAGTTTGTAAAAGAAACTTGGTTGTTAGAAGAACCTTTTGAGTGCTTGAAGCTTTCCTTACAATGTAAATTTAGGTGAGATAAAGGAAGAAAAACTTACAAGGAATATCATCCAACATTTGCATATTTCACTACACAAGCACTTGTTCAAGTGGTATCTTTGCTTTTTCAATCCATTAGATTATGTGTTTATAATTGTATGCCTAGTTCACATTCAGGTTTGTGGCTTTTACTTGCTTCTTTGTATTTAGCTTTTTTGGGCTATGCTGCAAGCCATAGAGCATGTGGAGGGTTGTCCTTGCTCCTAGCCATTGAGTATGGAGAGGGTTAATCCCAGTGTTATCTCATGTAGTGGTTTATGGGATGTGTTTGATCACAAAAAATCCATAGTTGTATTGGTTTGTATGTAGTCTTGGGCATAATCTATGCCACTTCAAAATCTAACCTCTCTTTTGGTTACTAGACATGCTTAACTTGATCATACATTTCTTACTATGTCAATTGCAGCCTTGAAGAAGTAAATCAAAATAGTAATTTTTTACAAAGCTTTTCTTAATATATGCATATCTTAATAATATTGAAAAGGGTGTTGATCAAACATTTTCAATTCAAGAAATCTTTAGTTGTCTTTTTGAAGAAATACTTTTGCAAAAACATCTACCTTTTTGGTGTGCCTTGTATCTCCATTAAGTGGTACCAAAGTGAGCTTATCACTTAAAAGGCCTATCATCTTTAAGTGAATCCTTTGTTAACACCCTTAATTTTTAATTGCATTTAGTTTTCTAATTTTTATTTTAATGAAAGTTTTAATATTGAATCTTCTCCACTATTTGTGTTAACTCATTATCTTCAATGGAAAGTAAATTTTAAAACCTTTGTTAGAAGAGTTTATTTTGATGTTTGGCCTTTATTTAAAACAAATCACAAAATGCCCTTTTTTTGTTGAATGATAACAAATTAATAAAATTTGTAGAACAAATTCAAGGATATACACATCTTATTTTGTGCTTTGAGAAAAGAGACTAGCTTGAAATGTTTTATGCTTAGCACTTGTTTTGAGGCAATGTAAGTGCCAACTATGCTTTGTGATGAAACAAAACCTCAAATTGCTAATGAATAGAAGAAAAAGAAGTTGAAGAACTTGGGGCAAAGGAGAAGGTACAATCTACAACATCCACTTCTCTAATGCCAACTATTCATGAAAGAATCTCCTTAAGCAATAAGGTACGCTCTTCTAAATTATTTAATGTTGAATTATTTGAATCTTATGATGAATGTGTGGGAACAATGGAAATTATTACTAAATATGCTAATCTTAGAAGATCTTGTGCTAAACATAAGCATCATATTTATGGTCTTTAAAGGTAGCATGAGAACTTAAGGAAGAGCATATAGCTTTATTTCATGATGCTAAATTTCACATTTCTATCCTTAGTGAATTTCATGCAACCATTAATGAATATGCAAGCATTCTTGTTATATATCCTTCTTGTATTTACCCTTTGAAATAAGAGAATGATGTGGTAAAAATAGAAACTTTTGCATTACAAGAAAAAATGCATTACTTTACCTTGATTCAAAATGAACAGGATAAGAAGGCAACATTTGTTAATGATTTTATATGTACATGATAATGCTTTACCATGAAGTTATATGAAAGCAAAGAATGCAACAAAAGTTATTCATGTGAATACACAATCTTATATGACATGCTTTCATGTATCTTTAGCTAATGTTCCATCAAGAATTGTATGTAACTACTATTAATATTTTGGTCACATCCCTTTTAGTTTCTCTTCTAAGAAGTCTATTAATGCTAAATCTAATAAATTTGACACAATACCTAAATGAAGTATTTATTGTGCAAAGAATTTAAACTCATAATCTTCACACACTATGAACACATGTTAATCAAAGATGGTTTGGGTTCATAAATTTAAAGCCTAGGTTGAAATGTAAGAGTGTATTCATGACAACTAACCATAGTGACAACCCTTTTTTGATGATTGAATTCCTTGCTCACTATAATAAAATTGAGATAATTAGTTTTATCTTTCTATTAGTTCTTAAAATGATTTGAAAACTTAAAAAAATTAGGGAACATAATGTATTATTCACTAGAAATAAACTAAAAGTGACTTAAATAAAATAATTAGATACTCCTATAGTTGTACCAAAGCTTACCAAGAAATATTATTTTCAATCCCTTTAAAAACATGATTAAAAATGCATATCATTTTAGTATGACAAAATATTGACAATTAATGTTTATGATACAGTGTTTATTTAAATTATTCCACAAAGGATTTGAACTAAAAGCATTATATTATTCTAAAGGATTTTTGAAAAGAAGATATAAGAGAAAGCAAATGTAAGTCTTTAAATGATTAAGAATTAACAAAATATTAAAAAAAAAGTAAACATAAAAATTAAGAAATTAACTAAATTATTTAAGAATTAACATATGGTATGATAGAGACCATCTAATTATAAAATCTAGAAATACATATCAAGGGACATGCCAATGATATTAACCTAGAAATTTAAGAAAATTTTAAAAAATTAAATAATTATTATGTGGTTTAATTTTTAAAAAATTATTGAACTAGAGAATGTCAAATAGTATGATCATGAGGATCATATTGTTTGATATTATCACGCTATTTAAGGAGACCCGTATTTAGGGCACACTGCTTAATGATTAAACACTCCATTTGAAGGAGTTAAAGCATTTGAAAGTCAACATTCGAATATTGTCACATTAGCACAAAGCATGCAAATAAGTGGTGATTTCTCTAGTCAAAATCATATTTTCAAGTTGACTCACTCCATGTTCCACTGCTTGACCTTGGCCATGACACTTATTGCTCTTATAGAATGTTATAGAGCATGAACTCAACATTCTAAGTTAATTGTAAGCTTAATCTATGAAGTTTAAGAAGATAATCTAATATTTGGTTATTAATGCTTTGTGAATAGGTACACTCAACTAGGCAAATTATTTATCTCAAGAATCAATTCTACATCCCTTTGTTGCAAAGAACTTGTTATACTTGCATTGTGAAAGTACCTTTTGAAATATGTTATGCATGTCTAAAAATTAAATGTTTTTATAGTAAGAGAAGTGCAATAAAAAAATCTAGTGGCACATCTAAAATGCCTTTTAAATATTGTAATCATATTTATGGGAGAGTTTTTATTTACTTTATCTTTAGGTCTTACATCAAAATGTTTGCCATAAGAATATTAGCTTGTATGTTTTGTTTGAACCATTATAACCACAAAAATACTTAATCCTAAATAATTTTTATATTAATAAAATTATTTTTGTCTCCCTTTTCAAATATATTATGAATATCCTCTTCATTATTAAAAAGAATAAAAAAATATTTGTAAAGAATGAATTATTTTTTTGTTAAATTGATCAGACTTCGTAATACAATTTATTCTCACTAATGAATACTCCCTTCCATCATCAATCGAATAGGCTGGCCCAAAACAATTTGTCTATTATGCTTCTTCCACTAGAGAATATGCTATTTTTGTAACTGATTGCAATTTTTTTCATCTAAAAATAAAATGTCCTATGGTCACCACTTGCTTGTGGTAAAGCGATGGGATTTTTTATTTTAATTAATTTTAATTTATGTTATCATATGTTATTTTTTATTTTCTTTAACACAAATCTTGCTTTATTTAACAACATTGTTTCAAAGCCAGTGCTATTTGTCTGACTTCTAGATTTTAAAATGTAGAAAAATATTTTGTTGATTGTGACGGAAAGCATAAGAGTTTTTACTCAATAACAAAAAAAAACCATATTTTAAAATAAATTTTCACTTTTTAAAAAATAACATTAAAAAATTATTAAAGAAATTAAATGCTATTCAATAACATTTGATCAAACATAAACTTTTGATATAATACTTAAAGAATATATTTTAAAATTTAGTTTATATATTAATCAGTTGATGCTCAATGTCAACTATGGTAAACTACGAAACATATTAACTAATTTTGCCGATCAAATGCGTGTGCACCCAGTTCTTAATGTATAAATGTAGGCTATCTCTTTAGTTCGTAATTTAATTCTTCTTTTTATAAAAATACTTTTTGAAATGTACTTAAGTTTTTATATTTGATCATTCTTTTTAAAGATATTTTTAAATAAAAACTTAAAAAAATTAAAAAAATATATCTTTTTTAACTTATTTTACTGCTTTACTGAAAAATCCGATATTATTTTATTAATTTGGCGCTACATATTTTACTCTTTATAAAAATCAGAAGAAGCTGGCTTATGCAATCGTAACTATTGGTTGAGATATATAAAAAAATCGTGTTTTTATTTTTTCGGATTGCTGATATTTTTCTTTGTCGATAACTTCTATATTTGAAGAAAAAAAATAAACGAAGTATTAATTTGAAAAACAGCTTATCACTTCTTTGGTTTGGAATTGAATAAATAATTGCCATTGTAGTAAGAAAAAAATATATTTCTAAAGTAAATCGAAAAGTTGGAAATATTTTGAAGTTTATGCTCATATCATATAAATATTAAAATTTCAATAAAAAAGAGTTAATCAAAATCTAATTCTTTCTCACTTAATTATCCCAAAACATACAAAAGTCTATCTTTTTAACACAAGTTAACATGCTGTGGTTGCCCCCTTAAACCCATCTTATCCTCTACACATGTTAATACTTCACCTATCTTCGATCAATCAATTTTATTTGTTGTTTTCTTATTGCCATTATGATTGTCTCATTGTCATCTAATCATCAACAAGTAGAATTATTTTCCTGCTTGGTTTCACTCTAATAATTATAATCTCAAAGTGTTTTTCATTATTATTGTCACTAAATTCATTTGAGCCTTAACAACTATTTCTTTAGATAATCGTTGTCAACGTCAACTTTAAAATAGTATTCTTTATTATATATTTGTGCAACATGTAGCTTGTCCAATATCACTATTTTCTATTCAATAATTTGCATTGATCTCATTTAGTTTCCTACAAGTATGCAATCTTATTATCTTTGATGTTGCATCAAACAATAATAAAACATTTGCCCAACAACTATACAATATGACTTTAGCAATGCATAGCATTTGGTTAATTTCAATAGTGGCCATCATTGGATTTGGAAGAGTCGGCATGCACACAACCTCGTACAAACTATTTTGTTGAAATGTACTAACCAAGTTTGATCCATTTGAATATGAGATTAAATTACTAGTATGTTTCTTTTTTTTTGTTAGTTCTCTTATCTTTGTGTCCTATTGATGGAGTAGCTTTCAAAACATCATGCAGATGTTTCACTTAAAAATTTACTAATTTTATTTGGACTCAAAGTCATGCCAAGAATGACTTTTACAATTCTCATTAGTCTTTGCAATCAGTACCATTGCGAGGGTCAATTATAGTTGGGTCTTGTTTATTGTACAGTTCAATTAACTTTTCATCAAATTGTTAACTTATTCATATCATCACTTTAGTTTGTCATTTAAAGATCAACTGGTAACTTTGTTTATATTTTTCAACTTTATATTTAGTACAGAACATCCCTTCAACCATCTCACATAATTTTTCTCGTGAAAAAGTTTGTTGAATATTACTTAAAAACCATTTTAAATTGAGTTTTTATCACTTTTTATCGTTGTTCGTAGTTGTTTGTCACCATTACCACCATATCAATAGCGACAGCCACCACTCACACTGATCCTCTGAACACATTGATCTGCTTGACCCACACTAGTCAATCAACATGCTCAGAGCTAACATGTGAATGCACAAAACCCGACAACACATGCTAACCTATCAACTTGTGCTGATTCAATCCAACCCAAGTAAAATCAAAACCAATCCCATGGCATCATGAGCCCATCCACCCTCGTCATCCATTACCTCGTTGCTCATCATTATCACTGATAGAAAGGCACATGCCTATTTGGGAACTTCTTTCGTTAATAAATTTTACAAGTTTTTAAGCCAATTTGTTTTTAACAAAGTTTAAAGAAGTTCTTTTTATAATGTGTAGTGACATTTGTAATTCTAAAATGTCTATTAAAATTCTAAATTATGTCTCTCATATTCTCAATTGAGCTTTTGTATTCTTAGGTTAGTAAATTTGTGTTACTGTGGAAGTCTCTATAATAGGGATGCTTATCATGTTGTACTAGATAAGTTTTTTAGTGAACTAATAAATGTTATCATCAATCTGGCTTCATATTAGCATATTGTGTAGAAACCATCTCATGGTGTGAATCTAACGGTACCCTAAGAAGACAAGCAAGAAGCTTAAAATGAGAAATCTTGACCAATTATCCAACATTCACAAGAGTGTAAAATCATTAAAGAAGTTCATCATTTTTTTAACTTTTGGAAAACTTAATCATTACAACCAACTTTTTTGTTAGTGCATATAACCATATGATTTCTTATTTGGTATTCAATAAACTCCATTTGTGCATGTATCTTGCCATTTCACTATCAATATAGGTACTTGGGTGTTTGTTGTTAAAATCATTTTTTTATGTTGAGATCTCCTATGTTAAAAATTAGTGCAAACTCTTAGCTTGTAAGAAAGTTCTTACTTGCTTGACTATTCTAGGAGTTTTATTTCTAAACATTTAATATCTTTGGTTATGCCCTTGTATGGATACTTTAGATGAAGCTATAACCTTTTAAATTGTTTATAAGTTAAAATAGGTTTTATCATATCATCTTATATCACTTAAATAATATTCTTCTTACTTCATTATAGGTAATGATAAAGGTTGCATAACATTATTTTGTTATACTTGATGTGCATTACTTTGATTGCATGTTTAATTCCTTCTTACAATGTTTTTTTAATAGTTTTAATTATTGTTATGAAATAAGTTGTCTATTAAGTATTTAATTTCTTACAAACCCAAATAGCACAAAAAGTTAATCACATGGCTAACATTATTTGTGGCCATGATAAATGAGGGTACAATCACATCCACATTTCTAGTCATTCTTCCTACTAATTCTTTCCAATGATTAATAAACTTGTGGGTGGATCTTACCTCGATAATTAATATGAAGTACATGTCTATAACTAAACAACCTATTATATGATATGATTGCTTACATTAGAAACACTCCTTGAGTCCATAAACATAAACATCTACTAAACCCTTCGACAAGTGCTTGCACTCATCCCAAAAGTTACAACAATATCATTTTGGTAGACTTCTATAAGCATATTAGGTGCAATACAAACTTCAATTGTACTTCAAAATCTTTATTAGGGTCTTAAGGGACATACATGCTAACCATTGTAGATAAAGATAGGTAAAATCAACATTATAATAAAAAGAATTTTTGTCCACAACAGTTATTGTATCCATTAACTTTGAAAGATTTGTTCATTGCTTTAAGGTGGGAACAATCCACTAGATATGTCATGTTGATGTGGGTAATGGACTAAGAAAAGCTCAATATGACAAATATGAAATATTGCATAATGGAATCTATTTATACCAACATTAATAAATCTCTTACTCTAATAAAAGGATTTACTTATTATCATAACAATTACATGATACATTGATGTAGATATGATGGACCATAAGTGTGACTTTCTAAAGATTTAATTATTATGTAAACTTGTTATGATAAAATAGATTATATATTTAAACATTGCATTGTCAAGTAATATTTATGTTATGAGACCGTAGGCTCTAGTGTCATGCTTTCAAAGATCAAGTCGAAGTTCAACGAAAAAATAATACTATTTGACTCAAAGAACTATATTCTTATTGGTAAGGTAAAGTTTGTTGGCATGTAATGTGCCATATGCTAAGACAAAAGTTAAGGAATCCAATTGATGCACCTAGCCTTTTAGCCAATGTGTTTTAGAACCTTTGAGTTCAACAACCCACATACCCATCGTTACACTTTGTTAGTCACTCCCATGGGCTTGATATTAAAACTAAAAGTCACAATCCCTTTATTTGATCACCAAGTTGGCAAAGTGCTACCTAACTTGCACCATGTTTTTTTACAAAATGGACATCCATATAACTTAAGAGCTGGTCCATCTTAGGCTATAGCAACTTTTCAACTACAATGACACATATTATACGAATATGACATGGAACAAAATTGTACAATTGACATGTTAAAACCAAAATATCGACTAACAAGATTAATAAAGAGATAACATAAAATACTAATACAATATCTAACAATAAAGTTAATCAATAAAATGTAATACAATCTAAAGTTCATATATAAAATATAACAAAATATAGATTCCATAAATTATATTATTAAAATTAAAAGATTAACATTAGTAATACTAATAAAAATACAACTCATTAAGGAAATGCTAAAATTACAATAAGTTGCCCAACCATAGGCTCTTACACAAGCTTCTGTCTCAATGATCTTACATTTAAAAGTAGGAGAAAGCTAAAGCCCAATAAGGATTGTTCAAGTTATATTATAAAAATAATATATAAAGTCATAGTATTATAATAAATATGTATAAGTAATATAAATCAATATAATGATCATAAATATCATGCAAAAAATTTTAGAGTATCAAGTTTAAGCTAGACTTGTAATAGTTACATCAATTGATTTTTAACATTGCCACTAGAAGCACAAAACTTTAGTAGACATTCACTAGTCTTTTTAGTTGGTCAACATAATAATGTATTTTATCAATGCTTCTTTACCTCGAGTCAAAAGAAATTGTTATTCATCTTTCGTTAACTAATGTCATTGTACTTACCGATAGTAGACGATATTTTAATCCCTTAAATATAGATTCTCTAGTATATTTTAGCAAACATGTAGAGGTATGACTTGACAAATAACCTCATCAATGTAGTCTTTAATAAAGATAGTGTTTGTATTGTATTATTTTTTAAATCCTATCACAAAGTTTTTATAAATCTATCGTAAGGAATGGGTGTTGAATGTAGTGTAATCTTTAAGTTTAATCACTTCATAAGATTTTATGATATTAAATTATTATTACTTTTAGTATCAATAATAGTATTGATAAGACAATTTCTTTTCTTGAATTTTGATGGTAAATAGTTCTTTTGTTTGTTTTGTTTCATGAGATATCCCTTTTAGACTTACAATAAGAGATAAGTTATCATAAACTTGAAGAGGTCTTTAAGTACCTTTTAGTCAAAGTTGTAATAAATACTTTATTTTTCTAGAATTTTTTGTAATTAGTTTGGAATATATTTTCTAATATTTTTGTCATATATGTCATGTCATCATTTAGTGATCACAATACTTCTGATACTAGTAATTGTCATAATACTTTGTTAAAGTATACTCTTTCTTATATTGAGAATGATCAAACTTACTCTCAAATGTTTTGGTATTTTATCTTTCTAATTTTCTCCCTTTATATTTATTCTTATTTTTTGTAATAATTGCAAATGTATTAACTTATTTTAAAAATTGAATAAAGTAAAGAGATAATTTAGTGATAATAAGATAATATAGATCTTCAATATATCTTGATAATGTCTATATCATATTAATTATTATTTCCAAACTCATGGCTTGTCATCTACATTCTATGGCATATTTTTGTATCATTTATACTTATTGATATTGTTGACTATCATAATTTTGTTAAATTTTACATATCTCATGAGGTAAAATTCTTACGTGATTAATTTATTAAATTAACTCCATATCACTTTTGCAACTATACCACTTCTTAAGCTAGCATTTTGCCACACAATGCATAACTTATAATTTTTTATCAAGCATATGTCACTTTATCAGTTGATGAATAATCATATAAAATGAAATATACTTCCAATTGTTCTAACAAAATATCTAATTTTTTATATCTTCTATATCATCATAAATTGATTAATTTAGTGCAATATTAACCTTGAAAGGACATCGTTGATTCTCTGTATTGGAAGGGTGAGATTGATGTCATCCTCATCTTTATCTCTAATTATCTTAGCATTGCTACTTAATCTAGAATCTCTAATTAAGAGTATTTATTTGGCAGATT
Source organism: Vanilla planifolia (assembly GCA_023846275.1). Classification (NCBI taxonomy): domain Eukaryota; kingdom Viridiplantae; phylum Streptophyta; class Magnoliopsida; order Asparagales; family Orchidaceae; genus Vanilla; species Vanilla planifolia. The sequence continues at coordinate 10,108,170 of CM043875.1, read as the reverse complement.
ATATTTTGGATCTATCATAAGAAGGGATTGGGATTTTAGTACCATCACCATCACTATTAACACTAACATTTTTTAGGTTAATAGAGTGACCAGAACCTTTAATTTTGATGACAAAATAGTTGACATAATCATCTCAACTGAATCTTTCCTAATCTTTTGATTCTCTTCTATGGCTTTCTCTTTAATTATCTTCGTCTTATTTCCTACTATCACATTCAAATAAAAGTCTCTGATACTAAAAATAAAATAAGGAATCCTCAAGCCATTCTTTCCCCAAGCTCTCGATAGTAATCATTCTTTTTAGAGTGTTAATAATGGATGTTAAATCACGAGAATAGAGAAGAATTAAGGAACAAAAAGAAGAAGAAGAGATTTTTTTTAAAATAGAATAAAAGTCTCTTAAAAAATTGAATTTAAGAAGTTCTAAATTCATATAGTTTTAAATTTCTTTGTTCATAATTCTTACCCATTTTATATAAAGATTTGAATAAAATATTTTATAACAAAATATATAATATTTTTAATTTTCACAAGAAACTTATGATTTTGACCAAAAATAAAAACTCATATACATTTTGTATATTCTAACTTATCTATGTGAGAGTGATCTACTACAAATGTATGAGAGACCCATATTAAAGTACTATTCATGCATGTAGTTATAATTAAAGTGCATGGATAGGCCCTATCGTGCGTGCTTTAATTGGATCAATGTGATAAATTTATTCATCATGTCTAATGACTACGTGCATAATAGGTTATTAATGCACATAACCGTAGCTCACGTGTTTTGATCTTTTAGGGTGTTAGATACCTTAACCTTCATGTGAGCACTCCAGTACCTTAATGCATAGTGCATGATCCACATACTATAATGTGGACTCTAGCGCTCATCTAGTGAGGTTCTATGCATAGTTTCATGTGGGGTTGTCATTGTTTGGTATTGCAATGATATTTGTCATTTTATCTTCTTTTTATATCCATCATTATTTGTCATATTAAAACAAATAGTTAATCAAGGTATGTGCTTTCCTATGAATTAAAATTTGGAATTTAAATGTATTTAAATTTTAAATATGGACAAAATTAATTTTTAAAATTTTTAAATTAAAATTTCATAATCAAAAGCATTTTGGAATAAAAAGATTTGACTTACAACACATGAACTCTGATTGAGCTTAATACTTTAAAATGAACTTATAATTTTAATAATGTTATTAATTTTAACTTATTCTTATTCTCATCCAATAAGAAATGTGTAATAAAGTATAGATAAGATTTTTAAAAATTAGGAGTTTGTGATTGAAAATAAAAGGATTAATGAATATTCCAAGGAACATCATATATATATATATATATATATATATATATATATATATATATATATATATATATATATATATATATATATATATATATATATATATATGATGTTCTTTAGAATATTTATCAAAAAAGATAGAAATATATAATAAAGAAAAATAAATATTGAAATATTTATTATACATATCTTACTAAGACTCCCAAATTTTAGGAACTTGATATAGACTATCAAAATGCGGTTAGCTAGAAGATGATTAATTTAAATAGTTGAACCATGGCTACTATTACCAAAAATTGGTCTATCATAAAGTAAATTCTTAGTTTAAGGAGGTAAAACTATGACTGTATAAGCCCTTAAGATGTTCTTGTAAGGGTTTTAGAAAATCTAGTCAAAAAAAGGGAATTTGTAGGTGTCAACCAAAAGGTCACTAAAGAGGATGACAAGATAAAGGAAGAAGGAGAAAGAGTTTGCATGCTTTGAAGAAAGGAAAGATCTAAAAATAGAGAAGTCCTCTATATGATTTTTCTAGGTTAGATTACCCCTGAGTTCATACAATATATTTAGCAAATATCTAAGACAAGATAAATTACTTTACTAAAGAGCATGTAGAACCTTGAAAATTTGATTTTGATAATACCTAGCCATTTTTGTTCATTCAACTTGCTTAAGAAGGAGGAAATTTCTTCCATTCAAGAGCAAGGAAGATTTATTTTAGTAAATGAAGGGTTCAAATATCGTTCTTTCTAAGGCAAATTTTCTAATAAAACCATGCCAAAAATGTATATTAACATTTTTCTCATGAATGTAAGGGAGATTATGTGGAAGGTGAAATTAGAATAGCAATATTGTTGATGTAGAACACTTCTTAATCGAGACATGATAATGTGAAAAAGTTGAAAGCTTGTTAATTTTTATGCATTGTTATTTGTATAAGCTTGGATTATCATGAAAAATGTTACACAATTGTCAAACCATGGAGAACATATTTTATTAAAAGTAACCCTCATAACCTATACAAGATAGCCTTTTTTACATATTATATCATGTTGGACATTAAGATCCTTAGTAAAATTTCTCTTCTTTTTAAGTATAATTTGTGTTTCATAATATAGATTGATAAGTATGTTGATTTTGTTTTATTATTTTGTGAATAAACAAAGAGGTTCATGGCATGATGAACCAACCAATGTGCAAAATTGAGAATTGATGTGATATTTTTCAAATGAATCTAGTTGTTTGAAGTGTATATTTGATAAGATTCACGAAGGTTGCACTTGAAGATACTTACAATTTTAGTTGATAATATGAAAATGTAGAAATGTGTATTTTATTATCAAAATTATGAATAAAAAATGTATGAAATGTCATGTAATATAATTTGCACCTTTGCTTAAGTCATAAAGCATATACGGGCTCTTGGAAATAAAGCCACAACTCTAGATAATGTTGAGGCCAAGCAACCCTCTGATCGGGTTTGCTTGGAAAGCATAGAACCATGGCATGATTAAGTCATGGCAGGCATAAGTTCAGCCCTTAAGAGAACTTAGATGACTTTTAAATTTTTTGTGGCTCCTTTTTCTATTTAATAAGACTTGAAGGGCTCAATCTAAGGCAATGAAAAAAGGCTAAGTTTTACTAGATGTGCTAAAACTATGGTTAGACTTTAAAGTAAAGGTCTTATAGATGATACATAATCTTTAATAAAGCTAAATTAGAAATTTGAAGATATTTGGTAAGGCTATGTAAGATAAGATTAGCCTCAAAATTATGCTTAAAAGCTTCGTTATAAACTATAAAAAAAGAACTTATAATAAAAGGTCCTTATGTTGGGTTAAGGAAAAACCATTCATGAACCTCTATTGTATATTGTAAAATAAGCTTTGGTTAGTTAAGCTCTCAACCAAGATCTCGGAAGAAGATAGAAGAGCTTGGAATAAGACCTAAAAATGTGTTAGGTTTGATCAAAGAAAAAAGTAAAGATGTTGGCTAGACACTTAGGTTGACTTGGTTCTTCAAATAAAATCATGATGACCTTATTTAGGCTCTAGATTATTAGAGGACCCCCTAGATGGTGATATAAAGGGTTTGTATGGTTGCTCAAGATAGGCCTTAGGATGGGTTGGTGATACAACAATATATTAGAGGCATAAAAGTCACTAATTTTACTTGTGTAAGTCCTAAGCTTAGTTGTAATCATCATCAGGTATATATAGAACCTAAGGGTAAAGGTAAAGTCATATAAATAATAAGGATAACAAAGATAAGCAAAGATCAAGAAAAAGGTTAGGATGAGACAAAATCCAAGAATGAAATCTAAGATATTATGAATAGCTAAATTTAAGGTTTAACAAGAGCCCTAAGATAGTCAAATATAGTGGACCCTTGATTGCAGATGTTCACTTAGAAGATAGATAGCTTCATGAACTTACACCCTAAAACTAGAGGAAATTACATATAGATGGTTGATCTTATAAGAGGATTGTCAAATTATGTGATGAAAGCCTCTAGGATTAGCAAAAAACAATTATATAAATAGTTCTAAGAGGGAATAATTATACATTGAGTCCATGCAAAAATAAATAATGTGTTATATTATAGATGGGAGTACATGTGGTTAATAAGGAGTTCTACAACCCTATGAGATTACCACATGTGATTGGCATTGTCCTATGGAGTTTTGGATTATGTTATCTGATAAAAGTGTCAGGCTTTGTCAGATTCTCTTAGAAAAGAGAGTTTATAGGTTAGAAAAGGATATGAAGCATTTGGTTAACTACATTATTTGAATATATTTTGACCTAGCTGATGATGGTGATGTCATATGGTAGTTAGTAACTGACGTTATTCATTTATATGATTTACTTAGTTATTATACATATATATATATATATATATATATATATATATATATATATATATATATTATATGTTTATATATATATACTTGTTAACTATTGTATATTAGATTTATAATATAGCTAAAAAAATCTCTATTAATTCTCTCAACTAACCTCCCCTTTTATATTTTTTATAAGATTATTGATTTGAGAGTTTTGTAGTGGTTGAGAAAGAAATTATCCAAATTAGTGCACTAGTTAAATGATTCGACCCTTTTATTTAATCATCAGTAGTAGTAGATTTGATGCTTATTATCATTAGATTTGTTTCATTGGACATGAGACTATATCAGACTATCTTATTAGACTTGATAATTACTTATTATATTTTTCTAACAAACTTTGGCAGTTATTCATGGTGTTATCTTAGATTAGATTAGATTCAAGTGATTTATTAATTTTGGAGATATGTTATCTATGCTTTGATCTTGTGGATGATGACATGTATTAGAGTCTTAGCATGATAGTATTTTATATGATGCTATATTATAAATCATAGATATATTTTGATATTATGATCTTTAGATTTTAGTTAAACTCATACTTTAAAAAATCCACTTTCTTCTATTATAATTAAATTGGCCATTACGAATTTTGAAAAATAATCATACAATTTGGTCAGTGGATCATATCAAGGCTATAGAAAAATTGAGCTAATCATCATAATGATTTGCCAATCTAAACTTTGTATTTTAGTTTCAAAACTTTATTGCATAAGTGTGATAATAAGGCTCATGTTGCACAACATGAAATCTTAACATGTTTCACTTATTTCTAAATTTTTGTAAAAGATGATTACTAAGAATGGTCAAAGTATTATACACTTATCCATTAGGTTTAGATGATCGTGCAAGTCAAATAAATGGATCACCAATATACAAGTATGTTTCACATATTGAGCCTAGCTCTTGGGATTTTTTCATTTCATATTAGCTTGTAATAGTATGACAATGTCTTAGTTGAGGCATTGCAACTTAGAAAAAGGATAATTCACATAAAATAATATTATTTTGTACAACAACATTATAATATTTTTATCTAAAGTCCTTTAAATAGTCTTTAAAGAGAAATTAATCATATAAGTATGACATACCACTTTTTATTATACATTGTAAAAGTTTTAAGAATATTCATGTGAAAGTTATGAGAACACTTGATAGAACTTGGACTCATACATGGATGATGCCATGTATATCAAACCTATAGTTTCTCATTCTAAGTCAAACAAATAGTCAAATGTATGAAGCAAGATATTATACATGTCCAACCTATTGATTAATCATGACTTGGATTGTGAGAGAAAATAATATAAATACAAAAAAGAGATTGTATAATTATAATATGAAGAAGAATCAAACTCTCAGAACACATATTAGTCATTTAAGGCCATTGCTAAGTATGACAATGTTTACTCTTCACATTATTAAACAAGATGATAATCACATGTTTATGACACCAATTGTATGCTCATAAGACAATGAATAATAAAGCTTATTTTAAACTAAGTTTCTATATGTTTAGCATATTATTGAATTAGGAGTGTTTTATATTAGTGATAATCAAGTTCTAGGGCAACTCATGATAGATATGTACTCAAGATCAAGGATTTAACTAAAAGCTAGGCATTAATAAGTTAATTGCTGGCTTACCACTTAAACGTAAAGGAAAGGCTTAACAATTTAGCCATATAAATGAGGGATTCCAAGTGGTTCAGCCATGCCATAATGAGTTAACCTATATGGCTACAAGATCTGCAAGATGAACCAAGTTCTCCAACAAAGCAACAAAGATGCCAAACATGAATCACTTGATCAAGTTTTCTATTCAAATAACTTGTTTGATCTAGGATTCAAGATCTAAAACACTCAAGGAAAGGATTAGTAAAATTAATAAAATAGTTTTTTTATCATCAAAAAAATAGTGCAAAGACCAAGGTTTAATAATCTCTCTCTTTGATGATGACAAAACAATTAAATAAAAGTTTGAAATGAAAAAGTACTAATCAAGAAAGAACACAAGTGTTCCCACTCAATGTAATTAATTCTAAGAACAAAGTCAATGTTGGGAAGCCACACAGATTCTTTTCATTTCACTTATGTTCATGTTCCCCTCCTACTTCTTATTGTGCTTCAAATGATAAAGAAAAAGTGAAAACAAGCACAACTAAGAGTTTCACTATCAAAACAAATGGTTCACAATCGAAACTTTTATAATTAAATCAATGAAAAATGGCATGATATACAACTTTAGAGAAATTATAGTGCATAACATCAACATTACAATAAAGATAGCAATAGAATTAAAAACAAGATTATAATAGGCATAACAATAATATACTATGTTGCTATTATAGAAAAGGACTCAAGATTATATTAATAGCTTAAGTTATTAATATAAAAATATCATATAACAAGTAACAAAACTAAGCACACATAACAATCATTGAGCTCCCCATGGATTGGTGAATTCTTCCAACAAAATACTAATAATAAGAAATTCCCCTTAGTTCTTTTGTATTAACATCCTATTCTTTTCCATTTTGTAATCAATCAAGGAGATATACAATAGGAGAGACATTAAGAAAAATTAATAAATAAACCAATAGAACTTGTTCACTGCATAGAATAGTAAATAAAGCAAAAAACAAAATTGCATCAACATAGGAGACATTCATAGATAAAGATAACTAAATTCAACAAGTTGAAAAACTAAGTTATAGTTGTTACAAAAATTATTTAAGAGTTTTTTATCAATATTTTTTAGAAAAATTCTTTATTTTGCTATCCATAAAAATATTAAACTTGAGAGTAATTAAAATTGACTCCTAATCATGGTTTCTAGAATGGTGCAGCACTCTTAAAACTTCTCAAATTATTCATTGATTTGACTATCCAATGCATCAACCCTTGAAAATAGAAACTAAATGCCTTTAAAGTATTGGAATCTAACACTCTAGCCATAGAAGGTTGATGAGGTCCATCTTGAGAGCCAATAATAGTAAATGACAAAATTGCATCAAATAATTCAATTAAAAATTGTTTGCATGCACTATAACATCATCATTAAGGATAGTATGGCTTGAAAGACATGTTGCATCCTTTTCATATTATTGTTCTTTAAGGAACAAAAGTTATAGTGCATATAATCAAAGCTTATTCAATAATTGTAATTGATGGTTGAGGCAATTATACAACCGTAGCCTAGATTTATTCATTTCATGTAAGTCAGATACTTAATTTCCAATGTTTTTTCATCAATCTAAAAAGCAAATTAGCTATAAGAAAGGATTCAACTTTCAAGCAGTAGAAAGTGGTAAGAGAAAGCCATGGAGTGATGCATTGTCAATCTCTACCTTTTGCATTATGGTGCTAAGAAAATGGACTATGTAAGCTTATTGATTCAGAAACTTCACTTTTTAATATAGCTTTGTTAAATAATTAAAAATCTCATTGTTCATCTCTCCCTAGTCAAAAGAAGAGTTACCACAATTGGGCGAGAGAGTAAGACCTGTGGCCAACATTTTGAAGAATCTATTGTGATCACCATTAGTGATCTCAACATTGATTCTACATTGGTATGACCTAAAAACATTATAAACCTTAGTCATTTCCAAATTCAATCATGCCATTATTGAAAGGACACCAAACCCATTCTAGAGAAGTAAAATAAAATGGGTTCATTGGGTTTGAGTTCCAATTCTTCTATGATTTGTTTTTGGATGTTGAATTTAAAATCTTAATTAGTTCTTAGCCTTCCATATTTGGTTATTTCTATATAATGAATGACTCATCAAACTGATAGCTAGCTATAGGTCTAGTCTTTCTGAGTGTCATTTCATATGAGGATGCTTGTTCATCATGAAAAATTAAATACTATTGGAAGAGAATGGTGACATACATTTATCAAAACTTAAACTAGATGCAAGAAACACGTCATGTTTAATTTTAGATGATCGGGACTATACTCACAAAATGAACATCCTTTTGTAATAGAAAGTTCTTAGGAGCTGATCACACAAAAGATTGATAGGGGACACCACTATGACATTTCTTCTTCCAATTTTCTTGTTCTTTCAATTTATTAGGTGAAATGCCTTACCTAATTTGGGTATATATTCAAGGAGAATGTACTTCTTAAATGATTTAATCATATAAGATGATTCAAAACATGCCTTAAAGTATAAGTGCAATTTTATCTAATATAACCATTATACATAGATGATCAGCGCATCATACATGCCTAAATCATATCTCACTAATCATCTGCTCAAATAATAATGATTTTACAAACATGGTCCATGTTAGTATCAATCCACATTATCAATTGCTATAGCCTTTTAGTAACTTAATAATGTGACATACTTATTATTCTCTACCAACATCAAAGTTGTCTTTTCTCATATTAATAATATTTAATAAGTGATATTATTATGCTAAATTGACTTGAGTTTAAGTTATACAACAAGTAGGTGAAACTTGTCATATGTATATGATGAGCAAATTGTATGAGCACGAACTATATAACACTTTAATCCAAATACATAAAGGTAAGAATGGTTTGTACTTTTGTGATTGCAGTGTCTTATATGAACAAATGTCTATAATTTGTGTTTCCTAAGTTGAGCCACTCATTTTTTCTACTTTATAGGAAATCCTAACATAAGTACATTATCTTAAATTGACTTGATCTAGTTATCATCATAAAAGTTAATATACTTCACTTATAATTTAAATTATCCAAGAGACAAAAATCCTTAACTAAGACTTCCATGCAATACTTCCTTATTACTTAATTTTTAATTAATGGAAATAATTTCTTTATAACTGATGTTCCAAAACAAAGTGCTTGAATGATTTCTCGTAACTCTCCAAATTCATTATATGGTAATATTATTTTTATCAAGATAAGGATGACATTTTCTTATAAATAAAAATTTTTTCAAGTGAAGTATATGCAAAGCCAATAGGACAAGGTTTGTCTCCATAGGTCTTTGTCATATAGACACTCCTAAACAACTTCTTAAGCTATAATTTAGGAACCAAAATCATCTTGGGTTAATAAGTGCTGGTGTAGGATGTCATTTTTACAAATCTTGTACACAATGAGTTACCTTTAAAAATCCAAATATAAATTTTTACCATTAAATTTATTGATCACCTAATAAGGAAATCAATAGAAATTTTGTCATATAAGCAACATTAATTACTAACAATTCTAAATGTGGCAAATAAATTACATGTTTGACTATGAGACATATGCAAATGCTAAACGTTATTAATAGTCTTACTGCCACTACTCAAATTCACATGAGGATATGCATTCACATGTGAGGTACCATGTGAACGTACCTTTTTAAGGTTTTCTTCTAAACCATTACTTATTTTTCATCATAACAAATTTAATTAATTTTTCTTTGACTTCAAAGATCACCTTTCTTAGTTTGTATCTTCACATTTCAAAAGTAAATATAGGAATTTCTTAAATATAATAACTTTTCACAATCAAAAAACCTATTTCATAGCTCATTTAAAGAGAGAATAAAAGTTTTGAATGCATTGTCTTGTAGGAAAGTCCTTCACAACAAACAAAGGGGTGGATCCATAGTAATAATAACGAGATTTTAAGTAATTCATTACACACCAAATGAGTATAGATTAAAACGTTCTTCCAGGAATTGCTTTCCTTAATAAAACTACTATGATACCACTTATTTACATGGTAAAAGAGTGATCTCCACAAGATTGGAGAGTGAATTGTGCAACTTTCAATCACATTTCAAGTCAATAACTAAAATAATTTCACATTAAATACTCTTAAACAAAGTTTTGAAAATTCTTTTTTAGCTTTCAATGAACTTTGCAACTATAATGGCCATTTTGAAATAATATGAAAAACAAAGTTACTACAAAAAATATAGAAAATGAAAGACAACACGTGATAGTTTTTGATGGATCAACCAAACCCATGCCTACATCCACCCAAAGTGGACCAATACAAGCTTCCCTTAAATCCACCCCTTTTCACTCTAGCTAATAAATGGGTTAAACTAAATATAACTAATGCTTGCAGGAGACATAGGCAACAAAGACAAAAACAACTAACAAAAGCTATAAAAAAGTAATTATAACACTAAAAATATTTGACACCACAACATATACTTATACCTTTAAGTAATTATGGCATAATGACTAAATTAATGAATCCAATAAAATGTCCAAATAAGAAAAGTGAGAGAACATAATGAGAAACTTAGTAAGAATGTTGTTGTAGTTGAGCACCAAATGCTCTAACAAAAAATGGATGTAGATTGCAAAGTGTTCTGGCTTAATAATGATTTTGCAATTGAACCATCATATTCTTTTATTTAGAATGTACTTCTATTTATATCCAAGGATAGAAATGTAATGAAAAAAATCCATATATGAAGCACGTTTGCAAAATTTTATCAAAGTAAAATTTAGGATTTGTCTTATCTTGAATTAAGTCATGATAGTAAGATTATGGCATTCTTAAAATAAATCTTGATGAAACTAAGATCTTGTATCATGCTTGCTATAACAAAATACTCAATTTTAACTAAACATGTGTTTAGGTGTTGGATCTTGACGTTCATCTTAGCACTTCAGCTATGTCTTGGTCTACTCTGGTGGATGTGCCTCCTTCACCTCTTCAAGCTTGTGGTTTTCTCTTCTTCATTTCTCATGCCTTAGAATCCTTCCTTGGTTCCTAATCATTATTTTCCTTTTTGCTCTATCTCACAGCTAGGTTATTAAACTTTAGAGTATAGCCCAAATATACCTGATTTACTTACTCGATTAAGGATTCTACTTTTAAGGTTTCTAGAGAAATTTTGGCTAAGGTTTCACCTTACTATTTCATGGATGACCTTTAATTTTCCCTAAAGCAAAACTACCCTATGTAATATTAATATGGTTGGTTACCATAACTTCCTAAAGTAAAGATGGTATGAATGACAACTAAGATTAATGCTCCCTCAAATACACTTCTTAATTTGCATGCTTCAAAGGGAATTTAAACCTAAAATCCGACTTTTCTAAAATAACCTTTAATTTTTCCTATATTGTATGGTATTCACTCCAACTATGACCTTAACTCATAGATTAGATAGTTTAAGAGATTGCAATGTCAAACTAGCTTAAGCATAGTTTAATTTTAGGTTTGTTTTGTGAAATAGAACTTTATTACATATTGAAAGTGATAGCTAGCAAAATGTTTTACTTGGTCTAGCTATAAGGATATAAAACTATCCAACAAAGAATGTGACTAAGAATTATAATGAGGATGAGCTTGATTCAGCTTTTGATGTATGATCTGCTTGAGTGACATATGCCATTTGGTAACCACTGAGCTATTTAGAGTGTCCCACTAATGTATCGATATGACTTATGCTATCTATGATTTTGTATGAAAGTGATTCATAGAAGCTTTCCATAATTTCCTTGATCAATTTTGAATTATTGATGTACTAAAATCATAAATGTGCATCGATGAAATGAGTGACGAACCTTTATCTAAATAAATAATGCATTGTAATGAGGTGAACCATCAAAATAGACAATCTATTAATAGACTATCTAACTATGCTAATTGAGGAACTGTATTATGTCGAATAAGTAAATGTGCCCATTGGAATAATCTAATCAGTGTAGACATATACTATCATATTTGTGTGATTCAAAAAACAAATCAAAAGTGTATCAAACATATTTGACTGATCTATGCTAGGTAGCATGCCTAGATGATTACAACCTTAATGTGATCCTTATATGATGACAACCATGTTGTTAAGAGGATATTATGCCATACAAAGATGAATATCACATACTAATGATGTAGAATGATCAATGTTTATCATTATATTTGTCTGATCCATTATGTTGAATGACCATATATTTATGATACAAACCCATAACAAAAGCATGTTATATCTAGATGAAGCCTTATATGATCTAAACAAAATAATGAGCCTATTTTATTGTTTGATGAACTTTCATCATACTTGATTGATGCAATTAAAATGGTCTTTCCTTTAAATATGTTAAGGGTCATAAAGGATAACAAGATGTACCAAAAGTTGAGAGGTTATCATGTGGTTGATCCAAAGGGATGATTATAGATCTTAAAAAGATTAAATTTTAATGGAAAATTGGAGGATTTCTTCTAACTTAAAATTATTGGATACATCCACCTGAAGTGTGGTTTAGCAAGAGGGGTTGAATCACTTAAAAAAAATTTTGACTTATGAAAACATATTTTAAAAAAAATATTTCAAAGTAATTTTTGATAAGCTTGAGCAAGTCTATAAAAGTGATTTTATAAATTTTTAATTTAAATTTAAAATATGTTTAATTTCTTTTAAAAGTAATTTTTATAAAAATTATGAAATAAAAAATCAATAAAAAAAATTAAAATATATAAGAGTGATTTATAGGTAAGTTAACATAAAAATAAGAAAAAAATAATAAATATAACCCTTTTCCTAAAAGATGAATAGGTTAAGCTCTAATAATAATGAAACAAAAAATAAGCTACAATGGTTTTATCAAAGATAAGATTGGTAGAAAGAAGAAAGGAAAGAGATAATTTAAATCTATACTTAATATAAACTAACTTCCTATGCTTGAAAACATACTCAACAAGATACAAGCCTTTTAATTTAATGAATTACAAAATGAGAAAATGGGAGCATAGATAACTTGTAGAAGGTAAAATTTGGGGTTCAATGATTAATGACATAGCATAAGGAAGAAATAATAAGCATTAGTTACTAACAGCTTTAACTTTATGACTTGAAATGTTTTCTTTAGATTTTGTCAAAATTTCATCAATCCACTATGTTCAAAACATTACCTATTTATAAATATTTTTGAATTGCTAAGAGTAGTTATCAAAGAGACCAAAAATTATTACTACTTATTGTAATTCAATGAAGGCCGATGTAAGTTTTTTATTTAAAAAAATATATATTTTAAAATAATCATCTCTAATAACTCATAAATAATGGCTAAAGTAGCAATAATATACAAAGTTCATGATAAAAAAGATCCTTGATCATTTAATCATGAAAACTGCATGATCAGATGGCTAGAACTAAGTTGGTGTTATTTAAAAAAGAAGGTGTGATGTAGATTTCTAGATCACAATCGTGATCTGATGACTTTATTAAGTTTGTGCTTATTTAAAAATTGAATTACATATGGATTGTTTAATCACAAAATTACATAATTAGATGGTTCACATCACTTCTAGAATTTAGAGGTCACTCATGTAGAAAAAGCTTTACATTTTAGTCCCACATGGTGTATTCATTTTGCATTTCTTTCCTCATAATGCTTTCTCTTCACATAATAGTTAGCTTTTACAATTAGGGTTAACTGCCACTATGTTTGTTTGAGATTTGGTCAACCATGATACCAATAATATATTAGATTATTAGATGCAAGAATGATGCCTTAATCTAATACCCTTTCAACCCAATTCAGGAGTGATGCCCCAACCCAACTAGTATAGTGAATTGGTTTAGGAGTAATGCCCTGGCTTAAAATTAAAATATAGGCTCAAAGATATTTTGATCTAGTAGAATTAGGTTTTTTTAATAAATTATTTTTTTTACTATTATAATGTACTTTTTGTAATGACTTTTTGATTCAAAATTTAAAAAATAGGTTCAAGAAAAAAATAATCCTTAAGATATTCAAACTAAGATAAATTAAATTTTTAAAATCCAAAAAATTTTCTAAGATCTTTAGTTTAAATGAATGTTATTTTTTATGCCTTGCAAGAATGGTTTCAAACAAGTTTAATATTCTAGTCAAGATAAAAGTGAAATACTTACAGTTAAATCCAAAATGAATCTCTTAGTGGTCTACTACTCAAACTAAGATAATTTTCATAGGTTCTAATATTTTCTCCTCTTCTTCTTTAAGTTCAACCTTGAACACGACATTAACTATCAAAAATTTAAACATTTACTCAAATAAATTTATTAGAAATACTTAGAGTTTGATATCACCAAACAAAACAACGTAGATGTGGGTAAATAACATAACAATATCTCCATTTTGATGATAAAAATACAATTAATTAAATTGATAAAAAAAATATAAACTATTTACAAAAGAATAAACAAAACAACAAAAGATGAACTCTCTCTACATTTATACTATTACTGGAATAGGATGCCTCTTTATTTATGCTTATTTCTAACAATTTTTATTCTCTCTTCATTTTTATTATCACTTAAATAGATTTAACACTCCTAGTCTTAATTTAAGTTTTATAAATTATTCATTATCTATGGGTTTTATGAAAATATGAACCAATTGATCATCAACAAGAAAAAAGTATAATAATTCATGATTAGGATCATATGCTCTCTTATAAAATGATATTTAATATCTATATGTTTTGCTTTAGAATAATTAGCTATTTTTTATTTAAACTTATTACTTATAATTATCATAATAGATGAAACTTTTACCTAGTATAACACGATAATTTCCTAATTATTATTTGATTCATAACAACAGTGCTACAAAACTAATTGAAGCTATATATATTGATTCTCTTGTGGATAGTGTAATATAATTTTCTTTCTTACTAAATGAGATTAATGAATTTCTTAAAGATTGGCATGTTGTTTTTCTATATGTTTCTAGTTTCAAAAAAAAACTATGCATATGAGAATGCTCTTAAATGAAAATTTAGATCATCTTTTGGATACCAAAGTTCTAATTTATTATTCTAGCTATGAATCAAAATATGTGATTTATCACTATTAAAAGAGATTCTTTGAGATAATCCTTAAACTTAGAACATACATAAACATGATAGATTATAACTTTACTTAGTATAAAAATAAAAAAAACTTTACTTAGTATAAGATATATAATTGAAACAATTAAATCTTTATAAATTTTAGTATCTACTTATTTTGTTTTTTTTATCTTTATATAAATGTGTGTTAGTAGTCTAGGTGTGTTTTTAGGTTCGATATTATTAAAACCATATTTTTAAAATACATTAAGTTAGTGATATGAAAACACTATTGATGGTTTATTTAACTTCATTTCCTAAAGAGAAAGTAAACACTCACAATAAATTTATTTCAAATTCATTTTTAATTAAATCCAAAAAAAGCTTTGCACTAGTCTCCATTATTAGCTTCAAACAATATGTCATTTGCATGTTTTTGACATATAAGTTTATGTTCTCATTTGTCTTTTACAAATAATGTATTATCTATATTTCTTATAAAAATATTTGAAACTAGAAAACTATATAGTCCATTATACCATACTCTAGATGCTTGCATAACTTTATACAAAATTTTAATTATTTTTATACTTGGCCTAATTTATCATAAAAGTTAAATCCTTGGAATTATTCTACATAAACTTTTTCATTTATAAGATCATTTTAAAAATAACTTTTAATATTAATTTTAGAAGTTTGAAGTTCTTGTAGCAAGCAAAAACTAACAAAATGTTTATTGTCTCAAGTATCACTATTGGTGCAAAGATTTCTTAAAAATCTATTTCTTTAATTTTACAATAACACTTTGTAACTAATCTTTCTTTATTCTTAATTACGTTTCCATTTTCATCATGTTTATTTTTAAAGAACCTTTTATTCCAATTATACTTATATTTAATGGTCTTGAGGTTAACTTCCACACATATTATTTCAAATTGAGTTAATTCTTCATTCATAACTATTACTCATAATTTGTTATTTAAGCCATCTTTTATTGTGCTATTTAACAATTTATCATAAAGATAGAGTGGTTTTGATGAGGTCTAGTTTTAACTCCATCCATAATTTTATCTACTACTTGATCTTTTGGATGATCCTTTATAAATTATATAGTTTTAGAAATTATGTACTTTTCAACAACTTATTTTTCTTATTTATTTTATTTAAATATTTTAATCTTAATTTCTCAAATCTATTTGCTTATTTTCTATGTTTACATTATTTCGTCAAAGTTTACAAGTATAATTCTTCTTCATTGGTGCTTTTATTATGAACTCTATAAGCTCTACCATTAAATGAGTATCCTAAGAAGATTCTCTTATCTAATTTTGGATCAAAGATTCCTAATTCTCTCTTCTCGTTACTTAGAATGCAACATATACAACCAAATACATGTGAATGAGTAATCATTAGTTTTTTATATGATAATTTTTTTAATTAAGGCTAAGAAAGAAATCTATTTTAATTATAACATGTTATAACCATGGCTTTTGCCCAAAAGAATTTTGTTATTTCATACTCATTCAACATACTTCAAGTTAAATCTAATAAAGTTCTATTTTTCCTCTCGATTATGTCTTTTTATTGTGGAACTTTAGGTTTAAAGAATGTGTGAGAAAGTTTATTATTATTCAAATATTCAAGAAATTAACCATTCCTAAATTCTTCTCTAGTATCACTTCTAATGGAAATTAAATTTTATCAAAAATCATTTTGTAAAATAGTTATCAATATTTAAAATTATTTACATGATTCACTTTTTTATAAAGTATATGATCCATGTATACTTAAAATATCATTTACTATAACAAATTCATATTTTTTTCTTCCTAAGCTCACAGGAAGTATTGGACCAAACAAATTTGTGTCAATGTTCTAAGATTCTTTTAGAAGTTACATCCTTCTTTGATTTAAAACATGATTTTATTACTCTACCAAAATTACTTGATCAACAAACTAAATCACCTACAAAGTTAATTTTCGTAAGCCTCTTACTATGTTATGTTTAATCATTTTTCTTATTTTATATGTACTAGTATGACAAAATCTCTTATATCATTAGTTTGACTCATTGGAATTTGGTGCAAATTATTTGAGAATTTTTTATAATTTTAAAATCAAGAAAATTGGTATTATTTCATTTATGCACAATTATTATTTTATCTTTATTTATGGAAATTTTACATGCAATTGTATTAAATGAAATATTATCACAAAGTTAACTCATATTAAGTAAATTATATTTTAAATCATAAATAAATAAAACTTTATTAATTGAAAATATAAAGCCTCCAATGGTACCTATTTCTTTGATAGATTTCTTTAAATTCTCTCCAAGCTCAACTTTTTTCTCCATTATAAGCCTTTAGTTGGTTGAATAGTTTGATGTTTCCCATCATATGTCTTGAACCCTCACAATCCAAGAAACACTTATCTTCCATAGCCTTCAAAAGAAGATATTCCTACACTCACAAATTAATTTTTGGATTTAGGAACCCAAATCTTATTTTTTTCTAGCATATTTAAGAGTAATTAAGCTATACTTTGACTTCACTATCTATGAATAAGTGAGAAATTTAGAATGAATATTATTTCTAATCCTACTTGCATATTTAGTATGGTCGAACAACATGCAATAATGTCATATAAGTTTGTTATTTTAACCTTGTAAGATGTCGACATTATCATTAAGCTTATGCATATTAAATCCTTTTGCAACAAAGATTTCTCTACTGATTGTTTTCCTTTAGAATGTAAACATATGGTGCAAAAAGATTTAAAATCATTGAATTCCTTAAATAAGGATACAACCTCATTACATTTTTGTACTAATTCATCGATATCCATTTTCACGTTCTCTAAATAAATGTCAACCTCATTTTTAATTTGTTCACAAAAACATAAAATTCATAATATTCCTCTTTTAATTTCAAATATTTCTTATGCAAATTTTAAACATTTTTGCAAACATGTGTAATTGTTGAGCTAATTATTCATTGGAGTAATTTGCCTCTTCCTCACATAAAGATAAATTCTTTTCTTCTCCTTTTATTTCTAGCAATTATGCAAAAAACCCTTCATTATTGTCTTTATCATCACTTGTATTGGTGTCTTCTGAATCGCTCCAAACTGTTTAAAATTCTTCCTTCTTCTTCTTCTTTTTATTCATCTTCTTTTTATTCTTCTTCATATCATTCTTTTCCTTTTTAACTTCATCTTTCTTCAAAAGATATGTTGGTCTGATATGTCCTCATTTACCATATTCTTAATAAATATTCTCCTCTTTCCTTCTTACTCTTCTCTTAGACCATTGATTTGTATATTTTCTTGCAACACTCAGAAATTTTGACAAACCTTTAGAGATTAAGTAATACCATCTGCATTGTTGGACTTCTATTTTGAAGCTCCTTTCATCTTTAATGTTATTATTTGCTCTTTCTTATTTATTTGGTTCTACTCAATAAAATATTTTCTTCTTTTACCCTTCTCATTTCTTGCTCGATAGTCATGATCTCAACAATCAAGTCATCTAATGTCATAATGGTAATATTCGTAGCAGTCTTACTCATAATTGTTAATGAATCATACTCTATTTGTAAGATTCTAAGTATCTTCTATACTTATTAATTCATAAAAAATTGACTTTCAAGATTAAAAAGTCCATTAGAAATATTAATCAAATTGGCTTAATGGACTCATTTGAAAGCATCATAAATAACTAATATTCATGCATCATCATGTTTATTTTATTTTGTTTAACAAAGCAAGTACTTTAATATGTTTCTTTACTTTATGCCAAATTTTATAAGCCATTTTAAAGTCATAATTTTATTAAATTCAATAACATTCAAAGAATAGTATAAAATATTTATGATGACTATTTAACACTACTTTAGGTTTTTTATTTTCATCCATATCACCAAAAGATTTAGGTACTAAATACCTTATGTATTTTTCTTAGCTAAAAAATCAAAGGGAGCTTACATTAATTTAAACAGTTCTCTATCAATAGATTTCAATTGACTAGAGATTTTATGCTTCGAATAGAGATAATAATGGTAACAGAATGATTCTCCTTCACCTAATCTCCCTAAAGTATAAATTTCAACCATAAATCACTGTGTTTTTCTTCTTATAAGAAAATGACCATGCTGTAACACCAATTGAAGAGTAGTTCAACAAATATGGGGTGAATTATTAGGAATAAAAATTTAATTTATAAAAAAATACTTTAAAACTATTTTAAAGTAATTTTTAATGAGTTTAAGAAAGTCTTTAAAAATGATTTCATAAAATTTTTAATTTAGTTTAAAAATAATTAATTTCTTTAAAAAATATTTATTTTATTTTAATAATATAGTTTTGTAAAAAATTTGAAGTAAAAAAATCAACAAAAATTCAATATATACAAAAGTGATTTTTAGGTAATTTATCTTAAAATAAATCCTACATCCACCCTTAACAAATGCTAAGCAAGAAAAAGATTATCAATACAACCCTTTTGCTAAATGATGAGTATGATAAACTCTCATACTAACAGAATGGAAAAAAGATAGGCTACAATGGGCTTACAAAAAAATAAGACTGGCAAAAACAGGAAAAGAAAGAATTAATATAAATCCATATTTAATATAAACTAACTTCCTATATTTGATGAAATGCTTAACAAAGCACAAGTCTTTTAATTTAATACATTAGAGAATTAGAAAAATAAGAGTTTAGATGAATGGTAAAATTCAAAGTTTGTTAATGAAGCATGTAGTATAAGAAAGTAATGATGAGCACTGACATCTAACTTCTCTTATCTCATGACAGGAAATTTTTTTAAGATTTTATAAAAATTTTATCAATCAATTATTTCAAAAGATCTTTAATTTATAGGTATTTTCTATCAGCTTATGATAGTTATCAAACAATTGAAAAGAATCGTTATTTATTTTAATTCATGGAGATTGACGTAAGTTTTTTATTTTAAAACATAAAAGTTTTTAAATAGTAGTTCTAATGGCTCATAAATACTGGCTAAAATAGATGTTATATAGAGAGTCACATGATTAGAAAGATTATTGATTGTTTGTTCATGAAAACTACATGATTGGATGGCTAGAATTAAATTGTTGTTATTTAAAAAAGAGGATATGCTCAAATCATTAGATCATAATCATGATTGGATGACAGATCAAGATTTGTACTTCTTTTGAAAATCATACTGCATATGTACTATTTAATCATAAAATTAAGTGATCAGATGACTAATTAAGGATTAAAAGAATAGGATTAGCTAGTGACCAATTGATCACAAAATTGTGTGATCAAATGATTCGCATCACTTCTATAATTTAAATGTCAGCCACATGGAAAAAGCCTTACATGTTAGTTCCATATGGTGTATTCAGTTTCCTTTTCTCACTTTGCAATACTTTCCCTATGCTCAAGACTTAGCCTTAAAAATTAGTGTTAGTTGCCTCCTAATTTGTTTGAGATTTGATCATCTGCACTGCAAGTAATATAATAGATTAACTGAAGTAGAAGTGACACCCTAATCCAATACTCTTCCATTGGGGTTTAGAAGTGATGCCCAGACTAGGTTATTGCGGTGAATGATTTCAACAGTGTCGTCTTAGCTAAAAAATTAGATTGAAGCATAGAAAAGGTTAGGATAAGTAAAATTATGTTTTTTTGTTAATTAATTATCATTAATATAATGTAATTTTTAAAAAAAGTTATTAAAATAAAATTTTCAAAGATAAAAAAAGAATAAAATGATTTTTATAATAGTTAAGAGAAAATTGATCAAAGTTTTAGAACCATAAAAGTTTTTTAAGATGCTTAATTTAATTGAAATGTAATTTTTATGCATTATAAGAATTATTCAATCAATCTTAACCTTTTAATCAAAATAAAAGTCAAATATAAACTAAAAATAATTCTCCTAATGGTTTACTACTACAACTAGAATGATCTTCATTAGATTTGACATTTGCTCCTCTTCTTTTTTGACTTATCTTACGAACATGAGTATCCATAATCAAAAATCTGAAAGTTCATTAAAATAAATTTATTAAAAATACATAATATTGTTATCATCAAACAAAGCATTATTTCTAGATGTTAGCAACATAGCACACCATTTACTCATTACTATCCTGAAATCTTTGAGGAGATAATTCATCATGTTAACTAAGGAGGCACTTATTAAACAACTTTCTCCAAAATATGTTTCTATATATATACATATACAACTATCCCCATATAGCCTAATTAAATTTTTAAAAGCTTATGATATTTTTGTTACAAATCCAGAACCATAGAATGATGACAACTACTGGCCAATTGAGCTATTGGATAAGCCATAGCATTGGCTTCTTTTAATAGCTTTGTTCATACCATTGAATAGGTTTCTTCCCTTGCTTGTGCTTCATGTTTTGAACTTTAATAAAGAATATTTTTTGGTAAGTCAATCTATAAACTTATGAAATGGTGAAGCTTAGTAAGAAATTTCTTAATATTTTTAATAAATTTTTTTCTCCTTTAAGGAAGAGGATAATGTTATCTACAAAACCTAAATGGCTAATGGGTTGACAACCTCTTATAGTGGCATAGTGATTCACTTCACCTTACATATGTAGGTCTTTTAAACTACTCAGTACTTCAACTGTGATAAGGAATAGTAGTAGAGATAAAAGATTGTTAGGACACCTTTGTAATTGATAAGTTAAGCCTTAAATATTTAGTATTTCATTCTAATAGATTTGTATAGTATGAAATAGATTTAGTTGTAGAAAATAATCCATGGGCTTTTGAAAATGATGGATTAGTGGACTTCAAAGTACCTTGGCGTATTCGACGGGCTTCAAGGATAGAATACAAGAACATCAACTTTGAAAATTCTTTCCTTTTATTATTAAATAAAACATTAACTTGTTGATTATAAGGCATATCTTCATTTATCTCTCTTTCAAACCTAATTTAAGCATCCAATTTATTCATCCTTTCTTTGATTGATAAAAGATAAATGATTCAACTTTTCATTCTATCCTTTTTTGATTAAATCTATCTTATGTATCTTTGCAAAATTTTATGTAAATTATTAAACTTTAGATAAATTAAAAAATACTAATTTTTATAAATTTTTTTATTTGTAAAGAAAAAAAATAGCAACACCCAAAGCATGGCCCAAGAATAGTGCACTCAGGTAGACCAAGCACAAGTGAGCTTAAAAGTCATAGGCCAAGAGACTAGCTACAACCAAGCTAGACCAAGCCTAATCTTAATCAAGGTACATTCTAAATTGGATGTGTAAGAAAGAGAAAGGATCAAGCTGAGCAGAACTCAAACTAAGTCTTCTAATGGGTTAGGTTAGACCATAATCATACTAAACCTATATGCATATAAGTGGACTAGGACATCAAATCTTAAGAACTCAAGAGGGAGCCAATCCTATGTTTCAACTTGAAATACACTTGTGCAAAAGTTCATGTAAATAGAAAAGAAGCTAAATTTCATGTAATGTAAGACTAATGCTTTGATGCCAATATGCTTCCAAAATTGGGAGTGGCTCAGTGCCAAACAATCCCTTATTTTCATGATCAAAAGGTAGAGATTATCTCCATCTTTTAAATAATGATCATTGTCCATCTTATAGTCTGTTCAATGAGCTCGATTAGGGATGACCATGATTGATTTCTGCCTTTTGACTTATCCTTGATCTATTGATCCAAATTTCTCTAATTTGATTCATATGATCGAGATTATTCCTGTCTTTACCATTGATAAATATAGCAATCCAGATTTCATTCAACATGTTCAGATAACCCAAATCTAGTTTGTTGCGGTCCAACATTCCATAATTCATCTACTTTTATAGTTCTTGATCTAACGATCTATATCTTTTTTGTTCATCTTCAACGATCGTGATCAATCCTACCTAATTACCATTTCTATAATTGTTATATGTGTCATTGTAGTAGTCATTAAGAAAAGTTTTTAGGCAATTTGAAAGCAGCTTTTAAAAGTTCTTTTATTTTCTAACATTTATGATCAAAATGTTTCCATATAAATCCAACCATTATGAATGAAATGGCTAATGAATGTGAATAAAATTTTAAGATATCCCAAAAGCACTATATCATATTCTATTAGTGTAAAATATCTAGGCAACATACTACGTCTTAATACTACTTCAAATACTAAATCCTTCTAACTAATACTAAATATTCTAAGCTCTCATTATCCTACTTTTCTTCATAATTTTTATATTTGTGTGCCTTGCTCCATTCATCAAAAAATATTGGAAACATTGTATACTTTTATCAAAAATTTATTTCTTATTATATTTTTGTTTTTTCTTTTAGGTTAAGTGGCACAGTATTTTTGAAAGCCCAAATTCAGTTTGATCTTATAAAAAATCTAGCTATGATTGAGCTCATAAAAGCTTAAGTTATAGTTGAACTTGAAAAAGTTAATTGGTTGGAGGTGAACTATAAAGAAAAACTTCAAGTTGTAATTCTCTTAATAGTAGAGTTTTTCCAAACAATGGTTGAGGGTGGACATATATTCTAGTTTGAATCAAACTATGTAAAATGTTTTCTATATTATTTTAAGTTTTATTTTTACTTTTTTAATCATAAAAATTAAAAATTGATATATATATATATATATATATATATATATATATATATATATATATATATATATATATATATATATATATATATATATATATATATATATATATATATATCAAGGTTTTCTATAAACATAAATTCTTTTTATAAAAAATTTCTAAAAAATAGATACAACCACAGAAAATAGCAAAAACTTTTTAAAATCTATAATTCGCCCCATTTTGTGGGATTCACACACTAATTTTAATTCAAGAGTTACCTTGCTTTAGAACACGAAGCGGTTAGAAGAAGCCAAAGCATTTCTTATTAATAATAACAAACAAATAGCTTTTATTATATATAGTCACTCCTAAATGAATAAATCAACTATTGAAGTTAAATCAACCATATTTAGCAACTAAGGAAATCTCAAGATGGATTATGAAATGCTTTCCTAAAGTCCAACATAATAGTACAATTATTATCTCGTCTTACTAATTGTAACATCAATTAGTTCTTATGTTAGAGGGATATTTCCAATGATTTTACTTTCCTTAATAATAGAATACTTGATCAATAAGATGAGAAAGGAGATGAATAATTGTAGTCCTACTACCAACTTTTTAGATATTATTTCCTTAGTAATGTTGTAGAGGAAAATTGGATTGAAAATGTCAAATAATGTAGCAGATCAATCTTGGCGATCAAGATAGTATTAACACTAGTGAATTCTCTAAGAAATGGGCTACCAACAAGTAAATCTTTATCACTTCATAAACTGTCCTAAATTATGGAATAATATTGGTTGTGAAAGAGCCCATTCAACCACACTAGTCCTAGAGCAATTGAATAATCTATTTCAAAATAAATTTGTTGTGCTTCCTCCTTGTTAGTTGACTGAATTAACATTTGATTATTTTCCAACAAGACCAAGGAAGGAATAGAGCATATAACATCATCATTCTACCTTTTAAGAATAGAAATCAATGGGGAGTGAAGTATTCCACTATTGCTTTGGCAATTAAATCCTTCTTTGAGACTCAATTCCCACTTGCATCATGATATCACTATATATTAAGCCTTTTTTAGGTTTCTTTGAGCCTTTTTCATAGTATTTTGATTTCTTATCTCCAACCATGAGCCTCATAGTGCCTACCATCTAGTTCTAATGCATCTTTTCCAATTCAGTGACCACAATCAATTGATCATGAGCTTTAATTAATTCAAACCTTTAGTATTTATCATGAAACTCTTGGAATTAGCTTTCCTTCTCTTTAACCTACTCTTCTTCCTCTTATATTTTTTGAAATGTATTCTTGAAGTTAGTTTTTTTTCTTTCTTTAAGATAGGCTTTAAATCTCTTCGATTTTAAAGCAAACAATTAGACTCCCAACCCAGGTTTTGGAAGGCTTCTATTCTAAGAAATGACTATAAAGAATTCTTTTCTGTCCATCATTGCATTTTGGAAGCTAAATTATCTTTGTGTTGATTTAATTGCTAAAGAATTAAGGATCAAGAAAGGGGCATTATCTGATGGAGCCATATTCAAGTGTTCAAACATAATGAAAAGAAATAAGTTGAGCCAGTCTTCATCCATCAGAGCTCTATCCAGATGTTTCTAGACACATATGCCTTTTCTTTTTTTAGACCAAGTGAATTGATAAAAATTGAAGTTGAGCTTTATTATTATGTTATCATCATCATAATTAGTAAATTCAATAATACTTTCCAGCTTGAGAGAAGAATGGCCAATGTGTTCCTAAACCTTAGTAATGACATTACAGTACCCCCCCCCCCCAATCATCAAGAGACAATTATTAACCTCCACCATCATTCTTATATCCATCCAAAGTTTTCTTCTATCAATAAAAGTGTTCTTGGAATACAAAAATGAATAGCACATCTTCTACAAATCATTATCAATCACCATGTATGGTCGTTGTTCCTCACTTTTAATTATTTAATAAAGGAAATCCTATATCTAGAACACTAACACCTTTTTGGAGATCTCACTCTCACTTAAATCAAAATATAGCCTTTTGTTAAGGAGGTCCATTTATCTGCTACTATAAAAATGTTTTAACAATGTACTTTTCTTTATTTAGTGAAGTTTGAAAATGTTCTCAAGGTGTGAAACTACTACAAACTAATGACCCCCTGAAGTTCCAAATCAAAATATTATAAGGACAATCACATTCCTTGTATTTCTTTTATTGGATTATTTCTTCATCTTGTGGATAGTAACCACTATAAAGCCATTTGGATCCACTTAAAAAGTTTGAGAGCATAACCCTTTCCTAGAGATCCCCACTAAAGCTTTTGAGTAATTGATTTTTTGATGCTAGGTGATCTTCACATGCTTTCATACTTATAATTCAGATTGTTATTATTTATTCTTATAATTTATTTGTCCACTAAATTTTATCTTGCAATCAACAAAGAGACAATTCATTATATGATTAAGTTCTTTCACTTTAGGCTAATGTTCAATGCTACAATTTGAGTTGTTAGTCATTTCTTTGCTTATTTCAATTGTGAGTTGTTGCTTCTCACTAATTAAGCTTCATGTCTTACCCTTTTGAATTCTTTTATCCTTACTTTGCCTCATTAAGCTTCTATCATTTTCTAACCTCTGGGTGCCAAAACCAACATCAACCAAAGCCAGTGGTTTCACATTACACACCACCAAAATCGTCATATTTGTCTCAACCTCTTTAGCCAACAAATTTAAAGGTTAGCAACTTTTATCATGCTTACGCTAGAGTACTCAATGTCCTTGTTTATAATTCTTGAGACAATAATTGGGTAGATGTTTATTCTTAATCCTCTACCAAAATTCATTTTTACTCCCAGTGTTTTTTGAGATTCTAATCCATGAAGGAAGTTCTTTAGCAAGATGAACTTATAAGAAGACCAAAGAAATGAGATGCCTTGTTAAACTTATTGTGATAGAATCTACTTTTAATAGGTACTTAACTATAAACATAATTGAGAAAAGGATCTACTTGTTAAACAAGTGAATTAAAAGGTGCTTCAATGAGATCTACACTGGTGCTTATAATGGTTCAATATCCAACAAAAAGTCTAGGTGCCATTTTAAGTCACTCATTTGAAAGTCTACAATTTTCCAAATTCTAGGCATCCAGCAACTGAGGTAGTCAGATTCCAATGAAATTCCCAAAAACATATTCCTATTATCCAAAAGCCTTGCAGTGACACATCCAGTGAGCCTAATTTTTTGGATTTTAGCTCTTTATGATTTCCATGTTATATTTTTTATGCAAGGACTTCCCTGTTAGAGTTACTTTAAAAGGAGCTACCATTTTGGAGACATCAAAGATTATCTCTAATTTTCCTCTGAATAAAGATAATAGCTTAATCTTAATTGGCATGGTAGATTTTGTTGAACCGAACACCTTTGCAAAGGAGGAATTTAGGGCGTAAACTAGTAATATTAAGATTCATCAGATGATGGTCTTGCTTATACGATACAAACATTGAATTCATTTGGCACGATTTCTTTCTTTTGTAATTTAAGTTATTTATGAAGTGCAACATTTTTTTTTGGTTCAACATTTTTTGTCAAATCATATTAGTAATATAATTTAACCATTTAGATTAGTTCCACTTCTATTTTAAAAGATTTAATGGTATAGGATCTTATATGTGTTGCAGCACAAGAGATGTTTCTATTTCTATCAGTTGAAATTGTTGTACACTTTTGGTGCCTCCTCTTACCATTGTTGTTTACATTTTATGTAACCCTATTAAGCTATGGTGAAAGCGATGTTCTCTGGGGAAGCTCAAATAGGTTCATTAGTGGTATATGTTGGTACGAGTGAAGCCAAAGCACTTGAAAATCCCGTGTTTATTATCTATTTATTGTGTTTTTCTTATTCTATTTGGTTAAGTGTTGTAACAAATTGTTTTCCTAATTGGTTAAAAAGTAAGTTCAAAGTTGTGTTATATCTTAATACATTTTATTGAAACAATAATTTACCCCCTTCTTATTGTATTGGATTCTCATTAAAACTGATAAGTGACATAAAAATGAGGTTTTATCTTTAGAAGAGATTTTTGTGATAAGATCCATATGGCTTATGCTTTGGTTGAGAATGCGAAGGAGCACCCGCTTATAATTCACCTTTATTCAAGGGTGAATATTATTTATATTACAAAAACTAAATACATTTATTTTTGGAATTAGTTGATTGAGAAATTTGGGATGTTGATGAAATTCCTTTACTTATCCTTTTTTTATTTTTTAAACCTTATTTTTATGCAAAACTAAAAATGAAGTACCAAACAACCCAACCATACAATAAAAAATGTTGGGACTACCATTAGTACAAAACCCAAATTGGGGGAGAGAGCAAAGGAGCATCTCAATAACATTATCCACAGCAAGTCAAACCATCTAACTACTTATTGAGGGTGAATTGAAGAGGAAACAAAAATATGATCTTTGGTAAAAATCACCTATTCACCATTTGATCAAGTGCTTAATCTGAGAGTATAGAACACTCTATTGGTCTAGGTGAACACAACCCATGATAAATTAAAGAAGTTCTTTAGTTTCCAATAATTGACTTTGAGATGAATAACTAGCTAATTGCACTAAGGCATTTTCTTCCACATTTCCTTCCCTATAACTATGTTGTAGTTAGACATGCAATATGTTTTTTTGGTTGCAATTAATGGGAAAAATAGACCAAGGAATGGATGAATGCCCAAGAGTAATATTAAGAAGCACATTAGAATCACATTTGAACTATAGATTATAGGTACCCTTGTCATGATAATGCTATAACTCCTAAAGAGAGCTTGTCCTTTTGTGTCCATGTTGGATTCAACTTTGTAGAATACTAAAAAGTCCTAAATAATCCATCCTCTACCATCTCGAACTACCTCACCACTACCCATAACTCTCAAGTTCCCTTTCATAAAATCATTTATATTTAGCTTAAAATGATGCAATGGGACAAGCCAATAAGCTTTACTGATTTTCTTATGCATTAATTTTGTGAAGCAGTATAGAGACCCATTAGTCACAAGTTTAAGATCATCTAGAAATTTTTGAGTGAAGACCAAGTTGTGGATTTGAAGATAGGCATTAGCACCTATTCTTTCCTAATTATACACTTCTCTTCAAAAAAGGCAAGGTTCTTATTTTTCAATAGCTCCAAACAAATAAGTCTTAAAATCATTAAGATAATCTCCCCTATAATAGTTACAAAAGCACCATTGTTCCACTAATGATGAAGAAGGTGTTTTATGTTTCAATATTATTGATCAGGAATAGATATGATCTAGAGCTTAATTGTAAGTTCACTAAATCATTAAAAGCCTATAGTTGAGAATTCAAGAGAGAAGACAAAATGATAAGTTTAAAACAAGGTGACATGACACATACTAATGGTTGTGCTTGGAAGCATACAATAGTGCATGGAAGCACAAGCTTGTGCACAGAAAGGCACAACATCTAAGACAACTATACACACATAACATACTCGACAACGTGAGACTACTACACGTGTGCCATGTTCAAGTGAACATTGGCACTTATTGCCACACATAGTTAGCACACAAGGCTATGGCAAAAGGGAGTGATTGATTTAGTAGATGCCTATTCATTAGATTATGGGTGGATATAGGTGTTAGTCAAGATGGGATTAATGCCAATGGAATTAAAATCATGCTTTGAATTACAAATCAAATCATGAAAGAAAAGATGGGAGACCTTGAAATAAGAATATTTATGTCATTTGTACATGTATGATACACCTCATCATACAGTCATGAATCATTCTCATGGCTACACAATATTGTTTAGAGTGCCAAATATGTGGTACATGTACAAACAACTCATCATCCAAGTCTGGCTCCTTCATATCAATAGTTCATGAAGTAGACCTTTTATCAAATTAGTGTGATATAGGCAACTCACATGTACAATATAATCAAAGCTATTAAAAATAGATACTAATTATAGATTAGACATGTACAATTTCATAATTATAACATCTTGACTCATGAACCTCAGTTATACACATAGCAAAAGCTTTGAGAAAAAATCAGACATGTATGATACTAAGATTTTCCATGTATGATGTATATGTCAAGTTACTGAGTAGTTTAACAATGGGTTGCTATCTTATTAGACTTGTAATAATTATTAGATCATATATATATATATGACTAAACCTAGTCCATATAGGGTGATCTAATAAGGCAAGTCATAGGCTCAACAGTAATTGTCTTAAGCCAGGTAATAGGAATTGTCACTTGGTATCCCCTTTTACAATCACCCAAGAATATTACTAAAAACTTATATTTAGGTTGGAGATCAAGCTTTTTTGGGTAATCTACATATTTTGAAGACTTAGCTAGCTAATTTGGATCATTTGACAACTTGACTCATCATCAAGAAATGATTTTCTTGTGCTTAGATAAGGTAAGGAAATTTATATTATATTGTAGATAAAACTTACTTTTAGTTCACATATTTATTGTGTAAATACAAGGTTCATATAAAATAAGATTAGCTATGTCATAGCCTAATGAAATGTATACAATGCTCAGAGCCAAAAAGCTAACTCTTAGGATGTCTTATCAATTCACAAGTTATGAATTTAATGAGAACCTCTTTCAAAAGTGAATATTGAAGCTTATGAATTTCTCGAGGTTTGTAACTTGGATATACAAAAATTAATCATTGTTTCACTTTGTTAGTACTAGTTTAGAGGATGCTTTACAATTTTGATAGTTCTTCGATGGTAAAATGATAAAAGTGTTTCTATTGTAATAAATAGATTTGTGGGGATTATAATGCTATAAAGTCTTACCTATGTAAAACCTATGTTGAAATAACTAAGAGTGACCTACATAGTTTTTTTAATATTCTCATTATTGGACCATTCTTATGGCCAAACTATGAAAGTTCTTGCTTTGAATGTGAGGAGATAAATTGAGTCTTGGCAAGTACTCCATGCAAGACTCGCATTCAAGAAGTGAAATACTTAAATTTAAGAGCTTATTTAATTTAGCATTTCTTAAGATGTATTATAATACCAAAGGGGGGAATCTACAATGCAACACACCTTTGATTTTCCTTTTACTTGAAAAGTTATAGCTTTTATATGGCTGAGGTCATCTTAAGGTTAATGAAGAAAATTATTGCAACCAAGTCGGACTGGAAACCCAAAGTACTACAAGAAAATAAATCACATTTCAGTCATCTAATTTCTCCTATTATAAACTATAAACACAATATTTGAGTTAATGATATTGATTGCATTCTAAGAACATTCAACAATATTAATATGAAAATGTTGCAATATTTTGCACAAAATCATTTGAGACAAGTTAACAATGTTGTGGGTGCATCTGATTAGTTAGCTATTCAACCTTTTGTGGAACCTCCTACTTCTACAACTCAGCAACCTCATGATGAACCAGGTGTACATTCATCTTCAATTACTACTCCAAAACCAATTACAACTTGTCATTGAGCAACATTAACAAGAATTTCTACCCTAAAAGCTTCTTTCCAATAGCTCTCTTAACATATGGATCATAGATGTGATGAGGTGATGGGGTCAATTAAAATTATACAGGAGTAATCTTAGATGAAATATGAGTTTCTAACAAATGCTTTAAATGACTTTATGACTAAAATAATAAAACATGCATAGAAAGGATTTAGGAAGCTTACTAAAAGCCTAAGTTTATCTTGTTGAAAGGGTTGTTTTTATTCCTAATGTTACTAATTTACTCATTTCTATTTACTCGATTTCTATATGGTTTAACCCCAATAAATGATTACAAAAAGGAGAGGTGATATTATGAGAATTCATGATTTAGGAAGAGGCTTTCTTTTAATGGATCCTGATTTATGCATTTTCTATTTTTGTTAAATTGCTCAAGTACCTGATACTATGTTGTGTTATGCTATTACATGATTAATAATCATAAAGTGGTCTACTATTATTATGTTGTTATTCTACATTTTTATAGATTCCATCATAAATTACTTACTAAGTTCATCTACCTACAATCATGCTTAAACTGCTTACTAAATCATCTTGAATTACTAAAATGATGAATGTAGATGCTATGATGTCTAAATTATCATGTTGTTGTATCACTTATATTACTTGTTGTACCATTACTACACATCAGTTTTTTCATACTAGCATTGGTTTTATAATCATCCAAAAAAAGGAGATTGTCTACTCGAGGTCTTGTGATGTTTGATGTTAATAAAACCATACATTTTGTCAACAAATCATTTATGAATGATGTTGGGGTATAGAGACTAAGTATTGAAGAACTTGTGGCATTTGATGTTAATAAAACCATACATTTTTTCAACTAACCATTTGTGAAATATATTGAAGTGTAAAGACTAAGTGTTGAAGAATAGATAAGGGAGGATTGAAGACAAGTTAAGGATTGTTAAGAACATTTCTCAAGTGCATGGATCAACTTTCAAATAAAGGAGTCGAAGGACTAAGCTTTATGGTGTGGTTTCCCATTCAAAGCTTACCATCTACCACTTAACTTGGTTAGCTATTTAAATATTTCACTCAATGCATAATAAGGTGGCATATATCACATCTCATGGTTAATCCTATGTAATTATTCTTGTTTATAAGGTAAAATAAAAAGCATTTCTAGGTAACATTCAAATCTTGAGGTCTAATTATTTAAATTAGAAATAACATTAACATTCAAAGCTTTAGAATTAAACTAAAGAGCTGAAAATGAAGATTACCTATGTTGTTAACTTCACAAAGCTTAGAACTTTGCAAATTTTCAAATGAAGGATTTTGAATGGTAACTTAATTTTCACTTAAACACAAAACCATCTATGGCACTGGTGTCGACCTCATTAAAACCTCTCCTAATTTTTTCTTCAAAAAAGTAGCACTATACTTATTGGCTTTAGTAATTGGAACCCCATTGAAAGTGGATGCTATCGCCATGAATCTTACCCAACTAATCATTATTAGTATCTATGTTGATGTGGATTTAACAAAAGACTTTCCAAATTGTGGTATGACCATAAAAAATGAAACTCCAAAGGGTTATGGCAAAAACTTCAATACAATAATCTATCCAATCACTATTATGGCTATTACAAGTAGAGACATAATGCATAGTTATATAAACAAATCAAAATGACCTCAAATTAGCAAATTACAATAGAGATTCCTAATGATTCAATTGAAATGGATGAACTGAATTTAACAAAATTAGTTATGATGAATAAGGTAGAAAAGTAAAGTGAAAAGATATAATAATACAACAAATTCATGTCAAAATGGGACCCTACATGCAAAGTTTTTTAAGCTCAGACATAATGCCCAACTCCAAACAAGGAACAAATGAAAGCTTCATCAAGTAATGCATGAGCAAAGAAGGCTCTTAATAATTTTCAAGAAAGTCAATCAAGAGTCAAAGTTCCAAGCATAACCTTGAACCAGATAACGGATAAATACTACTTAAGAAAGCTCAAAATAAAAACCGACAAGTCTCTTCAATTTTTTATATGAAAACATCACAAGAATAAAATAGATAATATTATGATTTTCATTCTCTTACACATGCTCAGGATGAGTTGCATGTCAAAGTTAGGAGTTCATTGCAACTACAATTTGTGGAAGAAGAGTTTGCCCTTATTTTGTGAAACATTCAAAGAGGAAAAAAGGCCAACAGAAAGCCATTAGTCATAGTGAAACTCACAATAGATCTCAAGCCATACAAATTATTGAAAATATTCCTTATAATGAATGGTATCCTTGTCTTGAATAATAGGGTGCATCAAACAAAAGCTTGGTCAATCAACTAAATTATCAAGTTAAAACAAAAAAAATTCTACTTGCACTCATGAAACCAATGGCATAGAAATAAAATGCATTAACTAGAAAAGATCTTGGACATTGATCTCTATATAAGCAAGATACCCAACAAGATTTGGACATTATCGAAGAAAGAATTTAATTGTCAAAAATTAATAGAAAAGGAGTTGTTATTCATTTTCTAATAGATAATTAATTATGGAACACATCTACTAATTGCTCCTGCATTTATGTCAAAAGCTTTTGTACAAAAAAGGGCACTATGGAATAGTCTCATCCACATTACAAAGGGCACTAATAGGTTGTGGCTTATAAGAGAAGACTTCAATGAAATTGCATCTATTAACAATGACAAGGGCCGTTCTCACCCACACTAAAAGCAATTATGAATTCTTATATTGTATTAATTAATGTAGTATCCATGAACTCCCTTTTATAAGTCTTACATTCACATGGGCTAGTAAAGAAAGGGTATATGGATTTGGAAAATGCTGGACAAATTGTTAGTAAATAAAGCTTTCATCAAATTCTTGTAGGTATAATGAAGCATTTATGTAGAACAGAATCTAATCATACACCACGTTTTCTTCATTTTATAGAACAATTAGCTCCAACTCTTAAACAATTTAGTTTTCAAAACATTTAGCTAAAAAATCAAACATTCATCAAATAATTGAAAATAATTAGTCCATCTTATTAAATTGCTTAGGCATAATGGCTTTTCTTGTCAAATTAAAAAGGTTGGAGGATTCCCTTAAATAGTAGGATAAATAAAACTTTGATAGTATCCATGACACAATCAAATTGGCAAAAAAATATAATTAAAAACAGATAAGCATTATCTTCTAGCCTATCAAAATAAAGAAATAAGAGGTAAGCTAAATAAGGATAATGTCTCCCTTCTAATTGTAACTACTAAAGAGAATCAACTGATAGCAAAAGGAAGGCATTAGATGGCTCAAATAAGGTGACAAAAACACAAAATGTCTCATGAAATATGAAATTGAAGAGAAAAGTTGGAAATTAACTACCTAAAAGGCTATATAGGTAATTTGACACACAAGAAGGAAAAATTCAACAAGTTGCAATCCACCACTTCTGGTAGTTGTTATCATCTATCAATGTTATAAACAATAAGAAGCTACATAATTGCCTTGCCCTTTTCATCACATAAGAAGATGACTATTGGATGATGAAGGAAGTCTTAATGGAGGAAGTTAGAGACAGTACTTTTCAAATAGATTAACACAGTGCTCCAAGACCATATGCATACAATGAGGTAATTCTCCACTCTTTAATGGGACATCATAACAAATAATGTACTGGTGTGGTTATGGACTACTTAGTACGAAAACTATCTTAAAGGGATATCGAGTAAAAATTTGATTTTAATCCAAAACAAGAGAACCCTAAAACATTCAATAACTTCATGTAAATTTGCTTGTGCAATTTTAAAGATTCCCCAAGCTATTAGTAGAGAAGCTTCAAAGTTTTCATCGTTGGATCATCTCTCTAGAACATATCAATTTTGTCCAAAGAAGTGGCATAACTAATAACATTTTACTAGCTCATGAATTGATGGCATCACTAATCGTAAAAGTGAGGTAATAACTGTGTAATTAAACTAAATCTTAGAAGTCTTTTTGATTCCCTTTCATAGGAACTTGTTAAGTAAAGTACTTGTAAGATTCAGTGATATGGATCAACTCATCAAGAAGTTTAAAAACATATTTTGAAACACTTGGATCTCAGCATAACAAATGATAAGTCTAATTATTTTTTCAAAGTACCTTAGGGGAGCAAATAATGGAATATAATATCCTCATCTATTATTCATCCAAGCATTGCTCAACCCAAAGCTTGTCCAATGATTACTCATATTAGATATGCAGATGACTTCATTATTTTTTGTAAAGGTGATATGAAACCTATATCCAAGATCCATAAATTGTTAATTGCATTTGATTTAGTAGGTCTTTAAATTAGTAATAAAAAAGCACGTTCTTTCCAAATAAAAACATTGAGGTACATTATCATTAAACTACATAAGTTGTCTTCTTTTTGTTGGTATGAAAAAAGTCAATTACTTTTAGCATGTAATAGAAACAATTTAGAGGAAAATGGGAAATTAGAAGAAACAACTTACAATTGAGGGAAGACTCGGCTTTTTTATATGTTTTGGCCTCAATTCTAATTTACTCTATGATGGTAGTTCATCCATCGCCAACATTTTGAACAAAACAAAAAAGATCATGAATGGCTTTATATAAAGTTGATTTCTACAATGCACAAATGTATCATAAAACTCACACAAGAAAGATCAATTTACAAATAAAGAAAATGGTTTGGGACAAAGAAAGCCAGAAGATATTTTGACAACATTCTCAACAAAACTAAACAAGAAACATCTATTTGGTAACTAACTTTGAAATAACTATATGAAAACAAAATATATAAGTACAAAAAGGAAAGGAAACAAATTAAATACTTGGAAGTACAAGGATAGTACAAAGGAATTAGTCACAAAACATACTTATTTATGTAACATAATAGCAACTTATCATTGGACCTTAATAGTGGTTGGAAATTTTAGCATTTTTTTTGGCTTGGAATATTGTTACAAGTAGGACTTTCATTCATAAATCAAGGAAAAGCATCTAGAATTCTAATTGTCCTATGAAAATCTCAATTTTGGTGTGAAGAATATAGAATAGCTTCCTTCATTTTCAAAAATATTAAGGAATTATAGCTTTCATCTTGCCTCTAAATGTCCCCATTACCCTAACAAGGATTCATTAGGTCATGCATTTGTTAACTATGGAAAAGGAAGCAAAGTGTGCCTTATCTTTGCCACTACTCAAAAACAATTAGCTAGCATATGCAAATAATATAACTAATTTATTATTCAGTTGGTAGAAGTAGGTTGACAACCATTCTACTAAAAGTGAAATCATTATCATTCTAGCTCTCATTATATGTTGTAATAAATGAAAAGCAAGAAACTTAAAAATCCATAAGAAATTAAATTAGCTAGTTGTGATAATTATAAATAACATGATGCTTTATAGCTATAAAATATTTAACTACTTTCCTCTTACAAAAAAAACTTTGGAGGACTTTCCTTTACTCTAGCTTGGCTTAGCCCTAGCTTCCTCTTAGATGAAGTATAGAATCTTAAATGGAAAAATGGATTCCTCCACCAACTCATATATGGAAGCTAAAAAAGTCCATGGTTATCTGAATTATAATAATGAATGTGCAGGTTGTGGTGGGATTATACAAAACTATAAAAGCCACGAAGCATTTTTCTTGTATTGTTGACAAAAAGTCTCAGAAAAAAATTGTTAGTTTTTCCTAATTCATAGTTTTAAAGTGTGTAATAATAGAAAAATTCAAAGCTTATAATTGAAATGGATTGCATTGCTCAAAAAGACACAAGGTCACTGATACATCTCTTGAAATATGTCTAATATTTATAATAGATCAGATATTGAAATGAATTCACTTATAGATTACTAATATTTTATTCACAAAGAAAGCAAGAAAGTGGCCAAGTATCTAGATAAAATGGTAGCAAAGTCAACCAAACTAGAGCTATAGGATTCATAATGCATGCCAAATTTATGTAAGACCCTAGTTAAAATCAACGAAGCCTAAATTCCATATATTTGATCATTAGAAAAGGTACAAAATATTGTTCTAGCTAATCAGACCCAATTTGATATGAGAATCTTAGTCTTTCAATTTCACAACAAAAGTTTTGTATAATTCAATCTTTGTAACCATACTATGTAAAGACTCACCTACCAATATATTCATAACTCGATCTCAAAATGAACCACTTCTATTTGGCATAAGTCAATTATGATCAACAACTAGGATAAAGTAGTATTTTGCTGTAATTCAAATTTCACTATTCACGTGATAGTTTCAACATACAAAAACGAAAATCAAAGCCAATTCATAAGGTAGTTGTGAATAGTCAAAAAAGACACTGTTCGTATTTGCTCTATATTGTACCAAGATGTTCCTTTCAAAACTCGAGTCAAATTAGTATATCGATGGTGTTCACACTATTCCCATCAAACCATGCTCATCATAACTATACAATTTCACTTACTAGTTGGGGAAGTATGTCCACTGTAACATGTCTCTATGACATCATTTTTTTGGAGCGACGTGTCCTTTCATGCACAAGTTCAATCTTATTATTAGACAATGTTTATCCTAATGCCTCTTTATACTTCAATGATAGACCTATGGTCACAATCAAACTACTATTATAAATCATCCAAATAATTGTTCGATCATACCTACAAAATGACACATTGAAATGAATCAAACTAAATATCACTCACCCTTCTTAGTGGCATGTAATTACTCTATCTCTTCTAACATGAGCTACATTAGATCAATAAACTAGAACCAATTAAACACTTTGAAAATTTTGTTTTTTATTGGAGTGTCTAAAAGCATGCTTAATTAGATTAGGAGTATAATAAGAAAATCTAACAAATTATAGTAGACTAATGAACCTAGCAAATCCCTAAGAAAATGAACAATATTTTGAACCTACGTATTACATGGATTTAGTGAATGATCTTTAGAACCTATTATTTGTTGTTTCTTCAAAAGATCTCAAATTTCTTGGTAACATCTCTCCATTTAATTTAGTATTCATTTCATAATGCTTATATAACTATAGGGTATGGCATTTATGACTTAAATGTTTTGTGAGTGTTGAATATCTTGTTATTGTTATTATAAAAATTCTTCTAGTTTTGTAGTGCAGTTGTTTCACAAAGTTCATGCTTGCCAGCTGCAATAAAAGAGAATAGTTGATTTTGTGAAAACTTAGTCATTGTTTAGAACAAATCATCTAAAAATCATGCATGATTTTTATCTTTTACTTGATATTTCATAGTTTACAAGTTACACAAAGATTTTCAAAAACTAACACACTATTTTCTAATCACATTGATTTGAAGTTGCTACAATAATTTTTTCTTACTATACTTAAAGTTTCAAAAGCTTAAAATTCACCCTCCTGCATACCCAACTTGTGGGCATCACACCTCAAAAGCCCTTGGTTAACAAGTTTAGATACTTACAGACAAGAAAGAAGAAGTCATCCACCAATTCACTTGAAAAAGAAGATGGATTCCTATGTCCTAAATGTGTACAAGGTTTCCTTATTTGCTAAGGCATGTGGTAAGGATTTAAAATAAGATATTATTTATACTCAATAGCTTTGACTTCAATTAAAGAAATATTTGCATATCACCTAATAGAATTAGCCTTAATTTATAAAACCTAAATTGCTTGCACTTCAAGATTTTGACTTCAAATCAACTAATTTTGTGGAAAACAATGAATGAGGTTATAGAGAATGGTCAACAAAGAATGATAGAATTTTAATTTGAGACAATTAATTATAAAGTGGTTAAAATTGCATTGATCATATGTTAAGAATCCTACTTCATATAACATGATTAGCATATCTGTAGTATATGATAAATAGAACAAATAGTATAAAAAAGATTTATCACTAATGCATTGAGAAATTAAGTGATATGACCATATGACTGGACATTATGATCTGTTCGAATGAACCATGTATTAGTGATCGAATAATTTAACTAGGCATGCACACGGAGCAATCTATAACGAATAGAAATATAGAGAATTTCATGTGTGATATTATTTATTGTACAAAATCATTAATTTAAAGGAAACATACCATGAAAATAATAGAATATTTAGATTATAAAAATATCATTGTATTCTATGAGCTAGTACATTGTATAGTTCAAACAATAAAAGGGAATATAAGTATTAAAACTAAGTATTATATGTGCACAATACAAAATATTCTTATAGTATGGTGATTTATATTGTAAAGTGCATTTGGTTTAAGGTGGTCTGAATAACAAACGTTTGGAAAACCCAGAAGTTTCATATAATACAATAATATTCTAATGAATTATATGATTAATTTAATATATAAGCTTCATATGATATTATCCACCTTTCATATGGATAAAAAAATTGTGAATGTTAGAAAATAGATAGTTCAGTCATAGAATAAAAGCATATTTCCTTATTAGAGATCTATTCATGGGCATGTATGTGGGTCCTACGTAGTGTGATATATAAACCCCTTTAGAAATAAGACTGCGATTGATTAATAAGTATTAAGGAACCACTTAGCATAATGTGGAAAGTAAAACTTGGTTAGAGTAACTAGTTTCAATCAGAGAAATAAATAGAGATGGAGGTAATACTTCTCAAGTTCTAACTAAAGAGCTTTCCCTGTGAAATCTAGAATAGTTTCTTACAAAATTAATTTTATTGAGAGATAGAAAGAAAAATTTACAAGGAATATCCACTAGCATTTACAAGTGTCACCACACAAGTGCTTGTTCAAGTTGTAACTTTATTTTTACAATCCAGTAGATTAGATGCTTGTACTTGTACACTTAGTTGACATTCAAGTGTGTGGCTTGTACTTGCTTCTTTTATTTTTCCTTTTATGGCCATGCTCTAAACCATAAAGTGTGTGGAGTGTTGTTCATGCTCTTAGCCATTGAGTATGGAGAGAGTTGATCCCAATCATATCTCATGGAGTGGTTTATGGGATGTGTTTGATGAAAAACAAATCATGGTTGTATTGGGTTGGATGTAGTCTTAGGCATAAGTCATGCCACCTAAAAATCTAAGCTCTCCTTTGCTTGCTTGACTTGCTTCAACTTCTTATGCATTTCTTATTATTACAATTATAGCCTTAGAGAAGAAAATTGAAATAAGAATTGTCATCAAAGTTTTGTTTAACATTTTCTTAGCTTAAGAATATTGAAAAAGGTGTTGATCAAATATTTTCAATTTAAGAAAGCTTTAGTTGGATATTATTGTTTGAAAGATTTTTGCAAAATGTTTATGTCATCAATTCACTATTACACTCTTGGTATGCCATTCATCTCCAATAAGTGGTACTAAAATACGGTTCTCATTTAAAAGGCTTATCATCTTTTAGTGGATCCTTTGTTAGCCCTTCTAATTTTTTGTTGCATTTAGTTTTCTAATTTTTATTTTAGTGAAAGCTTTATCACTGAAACCCCTCCACTATTTGTCTTAACTCATTATCTTCAATGGAAAGTGAATTTTAAAGCTTTTATTAGAAGAATTGATTTTTAAATTTGGTATTTATTTGTTATAACCGGTAAAATATTATACGTTTAATCTTCAATAATTCAATTGTGGCTTGGATGATTTCAGATCGACAGTAGGATGAGCCAGGAGCTTAATTGGAGGCTATTGGAATTTCTGAAATTTTCTGGGGATTTTTCGGAGCACCGAGGAAATTTTTAAGTAATTTTTCCTGTTTAATTGGATTTATTGGATTTTTGGAAATTTGAAAATCTAGTTAAATCGGTCTATTAGATTTTTAAACCGGAATTTAGTTTTTACCGCGCCTGAACCGGACCGGAGCGGTCCAGCGAAGGCGGGGGCGGTTCGCCGAGTGCATTTGCACGTGCGGTTGGATAAGCCGCGGATAAGCGGATCGGACGGACGAGATCAGCGGTGGAGATTAACCGGCTGATCGGGTTTAAGCGGCGTTATTAGAAGGTCAACCGGCGCTTAATGGGTTCTTAACGGGTTATTACCGGTTTAAGCTGGGTATTTAACCTGATTTGTTCGGCTGTTAGGGTTTCGAACGGTGGCCGGAGACGAAGTGTTCGCGGCGATACTTTCCGGCAGCCTTTCAAGGGGCTTTTTGTACCTGAAGGTTCGCGGGACCGAGGAGAATCGATTGGTACCGGTTTCGTTCGGCGAGGAGCAGCGGTTGGCCGCGTGCGAGCTTCACCGTCGCCGGAGAAGAAAGGTAGGAAATTCGGTTTTAAATTAGTTAATTAGTAGAAATTAAAAGCATGGAATATTTTGCTTAATGAACACAAGCATGTGGATGAAAAATTGGACTTAATTGAATGCTAATTTGCGTCTTTTACAAATTTTGGATTTTCTGGAAAATTTCCCATTTCGCCGAAAAATTTAGTTAATGCTTAGGAGCATGTTAGGGATTTGTATTATCTGTTTGCCATTGAATTAGTTGATTAATTGTTGGATTAATCTTAAATCTCACAATACGGCAATGGCGTTCGGGCGAATTCCTTCGGCGGAAATTGGAATGAACCTTAGAAATTAGTGGCATTAATGAAACATTAGGATAGTATGAACATCGGATTTTGTTTCTCTTTGATCTCGGTCGCCGAAAATCGACGGGGGAAACGGAATTTTCCCGGAGGAATCGTCGGCTAGGGTTTCGCGGGCGCCGGGCGGAGGAAGGAGATGGATTAGATTAATTTCGGTTTAGTTAATTAAGTAATTGTAATTATTCAATATTTATTAATAATTTAAATGTTAAACGTCGGCTAGAAATTTGATTAATTATTCGGCCGGTGAGTTCTCGGTTCACCGCGAAGGCCGAACCGGTTCAGCTGGATTAGGCACGGACGAACGGCGCGAAAGCCGAACCGGCAGCGAAAACCGGTTCAGCGGAATTCGGCGCGGACGAACGGCGCGAAAGCCGAACCGGCAGCGAAAACCGGTTCAGCGGGATTCGGCGCGGAGAAAATTTAATTTGGAAATTAATCTGAATTTTCGGAAAAAGGATATATGTGAATTTAAATTTTAATTCGGAAATTTATTCCGAATTTCGGAAAATTGAGAAAGGGCAGAATTTGATTTTTTTGGAATTTGAAAAAAAAAATGCAGTAATTAGAATTTCGGGATTTTAAATTCTGATAAAAACTCAGAAAAAGAGAAATTGGGATTTGAGCGATCTCGAAAATTCTGGAGATCCGTATGTAGAGAAAAATTTCCTGAAGTAGGGAAAAATGTTATCAGTGATGACAGTACAGTTGAAACAGTCAGACAGAGGTATGGTACATGGATGCTACCAAAACAGTCAGTAACTGGTACAGTTGTGTTGCTTGGACGGCAATGGCATGGATTGAGTCAGTTTACTCAGTGTTGGCATATTTCACGGATTGGCATATTGGACCGGACTACTATAGACCCTATAT
This sequence comes from Vanilla planifolia, assembly GCA_023846275.1. Taxonomy (NCBI): domain Eukaryota; kingdom Viridiplantae; phylum Streptophyta; class Magnoliopsida; order Asparagales; family Orchidaceae; genus Vanilla; species Vanilla planifolia. The sequence continues at coordinate 10,065,621 of CM043875.1, read as the reverse complement.
GATGTTTTAGGGTAGTTGTGGTAGGTAACTGTGCTGTTCAGCCTTAGCTTCCACAGTATACATGTGACTGGTAGGCGCCATGCGCATTTCGAGAGGGGCGTATCCCTCTGGCATGCTACCTGGAACCCCAGGCTAGGTTGTGATGCGTGTTTCGAGATGGGCAATCCCACTGGCATGCTTTGCCTAGGCGCCATGCGTGTTTCGAGATGGGCAATCCCACTGGCATGCTACATAGACGCTGAGGTGTCGGGTGCTAGGCGTTATGATGCGTGTTTCGAGATGGGCGTATCCCACTGGCATGCTTTGCCTAAGCGCCATGCATGTTTCGAGATGGGCAATCCCACTGGCATGCTACCTGGAAGCCCAGAGGAGAGCTACTCCGGTGTGACTGGGGTGATTGTGGTTGGTCGGAGTCTGGGACTGAGAGTGCCTTTCCACCATACATTGTTATGCTGTATTCCTATACTCTTGCTATTATCCTTCTCTTGCATGTGAGTTTTTACTAGCTGTCTTTCCTACTGGGCGTAGCTCACTCCTTATTATCTATATTTTTCCAGCGGCTCGGCAGACTTGACGCCACCCAGATTAGGTGGGATCGTGGTCAGCAGGCTAGTGGAGGATATCTGATCTGTGATTTCTGAGACATTTTGGTTAGTGTGATTGATGCTATTATTCTTATATCAGGTATTGTGTGAGGATGAATCTGACTTATGTATCTGGTTGGATGATGTTGCACTTGTTGGACTTGGATCTTATTCTTGTGATGTAATTTCCATTCACTGTCTTACTCATTGTTTTGGTGCTATAGTGTGTGGAGTGCTATATTTATATATTTATTCTGTGGATGTTATATATTTTTTTTGATGGTGAGGTCATTACATGACTATGGAACTTACCGTAGGGGTTCAGACTTCTATTAGATCGGTTCTCCTATCGGTATGGGATAGGAGTATTGGGTCTAGTAGGAGTAACATTGCGCGAGTCCATCTGTTAATTCAGGAGTCATGAATCCTGAGTTGACGGTGTACCCGGGAAATGGGATCCACATTGTTAAGAAAAGTAGGTGTGTAATGATGTGTTATATCCTATGTTTTTCGTAGGCTACTCAGGTTGGTATGGGACGATCTGAGCTGTCTATATGTAAAAAAAAAATGTATGCCAAAAATCAGCCTAGGAAAAATGGGGTGTAACAAGAGTGGTATTAGAGCCCTAGGTTAGGATAGTGGGGCTAGACATATATAGAAGTTCAACCCAAGGTGGGGAGAACTTTTGGTCATTTTATTATACTATAGTAGTCCGTATGCCAAATGCCAAATGCCAAATGACGACTCTAATGCCAGATTAGTTGCTTTTGACAGTATGGCTGGTACCAGGAGACTTCCCTTTCGTGGAGCAGCTAGAGGCAGACCTGTATCTGCTACTCCTACCCAGGAGATGATCCCAGCATTGCCAGTTGAGCCAGCCTTGGATCGTTGGATCGATGCCTTTATGCGGTTGCGTCCGCGGAGCTTCAGTGGGTCGGCTGACCCAGCGGTGGCAGATGACTTGATGGCTCATATGCTTGAGCTGTTTGATGCCTTGGGATGTTCGTTCGGCAGGAGGGTAGTACTTGCTGCTCTAGTATTGGAAGGAGAGGCTGCTACCTGGTGGAGAGGCCAGCGGCGCCCTGTGTTTTGGGAGGTCCAGAACAGCGAGATAGCTTGGGAGGACTTTGTTGAGGCATTCAGGGAGTGCTACATTCTGGCTTCTGCCATGTCTCAGTTCAGGAGGGACCTTATACACCTCAGATAGGGCCAGATGTCAGTGAACGACTACTTATCGAGATTCACATATCTGGCGAGGTATGTCGCAGAGCTGGTACCATCTGAGGAGCGCAGATGTGAGATGTTCTTGGAGGGACTTCGTCCTATACTGCAGCGTCAGTTGGTTGTGAGCCAGTTTGCCAGATTTCGTGACTTGGTGGAGGCTGCGAGATCCGTTGAGCTTATTGACATCCGGATGGAGGCCCAGAGAAAGGATCACAACAAGAGGAAGGAATTCAGAAATGCCCAACATAACAAAAAGGGCAAGAGACAAAGAGGCCACCGTGGTACTTAGGAGGGCGTGTTCCAGCCACGGCCTATTTTCGAGAGGCCAGTGCAGCAGACAGGTACTCGGACTGGGGGGATTATTTGCTACCACTGTCAGCAGCCAGGACACATAAGGTACGACTGCCCAGAATGGAAGAAACAGAGGATCACAGGACCAGTTGGTTCATCTGGGGGACAGCCCAGAGTATTTGCATTAACTCAGCAGTAGGCTTCAGAGTCACCAGAGGTGATCACAGGTATGCTTTATTTTGGCAACGTGCAGTGTGTGACTTTGTTTGATACTGGTGCATCTCATTCTTTTGTTGCTGAGAGGATTTGGAATCAGATATCAGGATCCAAGGGTTATTTAAAAGAACCCTTACTGGTTAGGCTTCCTGATGGGAAAGAGATTCCCACTGTTCAGAAGATTGATGGGTCTATTCTGATTAGTGGACATGAGTTCATGACAGAGTTGATATGTGTACCACTAACAGAGTTCGACATCATCTTAGGGATGGATTGGTTGTGCTACCATGCAGTGGTTCTGGATTGTTGGGAGAAGAAGGTTAGGATCAGGGTGCCTGGTTCGGAGGATGTGATATACTTTGGTCTGAACAGGCAGATTCCCCTGATCTCAGTTCTTCAGGCAAAGAGGCTAGTGAGTAAGGGTTGTACTGGTTGGTTGGCTTATGTGGCAGATAGTCAAGCCACCACTACCCTTATGTCAAATATTCCAATGGTGAGAGACTTCCTTATGGTTTTTTCCAGAGGAATTGCCTGGACTTCCACCAGCTAGGGAAGTGGAGTTTTCGATTGAGTTGGAGGCAGGAGTAGCTCCTATTGCTAGAGCTCCCTACAGGATGGCTCTAGCCGAGCTAGCAGAGTTGAAGACTCAGTTACAGGACCTATTAGACAAGGGACTCATACGCCCCAGTTGTTCACCTTGGGGTGCCCCTGTCTTATTCGTCAAGAAAAAGGATGGTAGTATGAGACTGTGTGTGGATTATAGGGAATTGAATAAGGTTACGATTCGTAACCGGTACCCTTTACCACGTATTGATGATTTACTAGATCAGCTGCAGGGGGCAACTGTGTTCTCCAAGATCGACTTGCGTTCGGGTTATCACCAAATTCGAATTAGAGATTCTGATATACCCAAGACAGCCTTCCGTACTAGATATGGACATTATGAGTTCACAGTGTTACCTTTTGGATTGACTAATGCTCCAGCAGTGTTTATGAATCTGATGCATCAAGTTTTTCATGCTTTCTTGGACCAGTTCGTGATCATATTTATAAATGATATATTGATTTATTCCAAAGATAGGGAGGCTCATACAGATCAGTTGAGGACAGTGCTCACAGTATTGCAGGAGAATGAGCTGTATGCAAAATTCTCCAAGTGTTCTTTTTGGCTAGACTCAGTAGCATTCTTGGGACATATTGTCAGTACAGAAGGCGTGGCTGTTGATCCTAGCAAGATACGAGCTATTACTGATTGGAAACGACCATCTTCTGTCACTGAGATCCGGAGTTTCCTTGGTCTGGCAGGTTATTATAGGAAATTTGTTCCTCACTTTTCTAGGCTGGCCGCTCCACTGACACAGCTGACCCGGAAGGGAAAATCTTTTGAGTGGTCAGAGAGTTGTGAGAATAGTTTCCTAGAGCTGAAGCAGAGGCTTAGTACCGCTCCAGTATTGATTTTACCTACTCAAGGGAAGCCTTATCAGATGTACACTGATGCTTCACATATAAGCTTGGGAGTTGTACTGATGCAGGATGGCAGGGTTGTGGCGTATGCTTCGAGACAACTGAAGGATCATGAGAAGAATTATCCCACTCATGATTTGGAGTTAGCTGCTATCATATTTGCCTTAAAAATATGGAGACATTATTTATATGGAGTATCCGTAGATTTCTTTTCTGATCACAAGAGTCTCAAGTATCTATTCACTCAGAAGGAACTGAATTTGAGACAAAGGAGATGGTTGGAATTGATAAAAGACTATGAGCTGGTGATAAATTACTACGAGGGTAAGGCTAATCCTGTTGCTAATGCTTTGAGCAGGCACGCAGTTATGCATACTATGTTAGTCTGTGACTCTATACTAGACTTGGATTGGGATGTTGAAAGATGTCAGGAACAGTTGTCTGTTCAGAGACTGGTTCACAGACTCAGCTCGTTGACTATTCGGGCTAACTGGTTATCTGAGATGCGTGATCTTCAGCTTTGTGATGAAGAGCTGAAGGAGAAGTTTGAGTTGGCATCGCAGGGATTGGGAGGAGACTTTGCTCTCAGAAACGACATTTTGACTTTCAGGGGTCGCTGGTGTGTGCCATCACATCAGGAGTTCAAGGAAAGGATCCTTCGAGAGGCTCATTATGGAACTTTGGCTATACACCCTGGAGAAGTCAAGATGTATAGGAATTTGAGGAGTGTTTTCTGGTGGAGAGGTTTGAAGGCAGATGTTGCTGCTTTTGTTAGGAAGTGCCTTACATGTCAGCAAGTTAAGGCCGAGCACCAGAGACCTGGAGGATTGTTGCAGAGTTTGCCAATTCCGGAGTGGAAATGGGATGACATCACTATGGACTTTGTGACTGGTCTTCCTCGTACCAGACAAGGTTTTGACGCCAATTGGGTCATCGTGGATCGATTGACCAAGTCAGCCCATTTCTTATCAATTAAGAAGACGGATTCAGCGGCACAGTTGGCAGAGGTATATATTCAGCAGATTGTCAGATTGCATGGGATTCCCCGATCTATTATTTCTGACAGAGACGCCAAGTTCACATCACAGTTTTGGAGGAGCTTACACACTGCCATGGGTACACAGTTGAAGTTCAGTACTGCTTATCATCCTCAGACAGATGGACAGTCTGAGCGGACTATTCGGACCTTGGAGGATTTGCTACGCCTGAGCGTACAGACTTACTCAGCAGATTGGGCCAGACGGTTACCCTTGGTAGAATTTGTGTATAATAACAGTTTTCAGGCGTCGATTGGTATGGCACCTTATGAGGCACTGTATGGACGTCAGTGTAGATCTCCTCTTGTTTGGGAAGAGGGTGATTCCAGGAGAGTGTGGGGACCCCAGATTGTGGAGGAGACCGCAACAGAAGTCAAGTTATTGCAGGACAGATTACGTACTGTGCAAGATCGCCAGACGAAATATTATGATCCTAAGCACAGAGCTGTTGAGTTTTCTGTGGGAGATAGGGTATTCCTGAAGATCAGTCCTATGCGAGGTCTATTCAGGTTTGGCAAGTCTTCTAAGCTTCGACCTCGTTACATTGGACCCTATCCTATTCTGGAGAGGATTGGTGAAGTGGCTTACAGGTTGGCACTTCCTGAGCATCTGACTGGGATTCACAATGTGTTTCATGTTTCAAATCTCAAGAGATATGTGCCAGATCCTTCTCATTGTATCAGTGATGATTTTCCTGGTTTGCAAGTGGCACCAGATTCTTCTTATGTGGAACTGCCAGTTCGCATCCTCGAGGAGAGCAGTAGGCAACTGAGGAACAGGTCGTTTCCTATGGTCAAGGTTCTGTGGAATAGACATGACGAAAGGGAGGCAACCTAGGAGCTAGAGCAGGATGTTGCGGAAAAGTGGCCGGAACTCCTTGCAGAATTTCGAGGGCGAAATTCCTGATAAGGTGGGGAGATTGTTATAACCGGTAAAATATTATACGTTTAATCTTCAATAATTCAATTGTGGCTTGGATGATTTTAGATCGACAGTAGGATGAGCCAGGAGCTCAATTGGAGGCTATTGGAATTTCTGAAATTTTCTGGGGATTTTTCGGAGCACCGAGGAAATTTTTAAGTTATTTTCCCTGTTTAATTGGATTTATTGGATTTTTGGAAATTTGAAAATCTAGTTAAATCGGTCTATTAGATTTTTAAACCGGAATTTGGTTTTTACCGCGCCTGAACCGGACCGGAGCGGTCCAGCGAAGGCGGGGGCGGTTCGCCGAGTGCGTTTGCGCGTGCGGTTGGATAAGCCGCGGATAAGCGGATCGGACGGACGAGATCAGCGGTGGAGATTAACCGGCTGATCGGGTTTGAGCGGCGTTATTAGAAGGTCAACCGGCGCTTAATGGTTCTTAACGGGTTATTACCGGTTTATGCTGGGTATTTAACCTGATTTGTTCGGCTGTTAGGGTTTCGAACGGTGGCCGGAGACGAAGTGTTCGCGGCGATACTTTCCGGCAGCCTTTCAAGGGGCTTTTTGTACCTGAAGGTTCGCGGGACCGAGGAGAATCGATTGGTACCGGTTTCGTTCGGCGAGGAGCAGCGGTTGGCCGCGTGCGAGCTTCACCGTCGCCGGAGAAGAAAGGTAGGAAATTCGGTTTTAAATTAGTTAATTAGTAGAAATTAAAAGCATGGAATATTTTGCTTAATGAACACAAGCATGTGGATGAAAAATTGGACTTAATTGAATGCTAATTTGCGTCTTTTACAAATTTTGGATTTTCTGGAAAATTTCCCATTTCGCCGAAAAATTTAGTTAATGCTTAGGAGCATGTTAGGGATTTGTATTATCTGTTTGCCATTGAATTAGTTGATTAATTGTTGGATTAATCTTAAATCTCACAATACGGCAATGGCGTTCGGGCGAATTCCTTCGGCGGAAATTGGAATGAACCTTAGAAATTAGTGGCATTAATGAAACATTAGGATAGTATGAACATCGGATTTTGTTTCTCTTTGATCTCGGTCGCCGAAAATCGACGGGGGAAACGGAATTTTCCCGGAGGAATCGTCGGCTAGGGTTTCGCGGGCGCCGGGCGGAGGAAGGAGATGGATTAGATTAATTTCGGTTTAGTTAATTAAGTAATTGTAATTATTCAATATTTATTAATAATTTAAATGTTAAACGTCGGCTGGAAATTTGATTAATTATTCGGCCGATGAGTTCTCGGTTCACCGCGAAGGCCGAACCGGTTCAGCTGGATTAGGCACGGACGAACGGCGCGAAAGCCGAACCGGCAGCGAAAACCGGTTCAGCGGAATTCGGCGCGGACGAACGGCGCGAAAGCCGAACCGGCAGCGAAAACCGGTTCAGCGGGATTCGGCGCGGAGAAAATTTAATTTGGAAATTAATCTGAATTTTCGGAAAAAGGATATATGTGAATTTAAATTTTAATTCGGAAATTTATTCCGAATTTCGGAAAATTGAGAAAGGGCAGAATTTGATTTTTTTGGAATTTGAAAAAAAAAATGCAGTAATTAGAATTTCGGGATTTTAAATTCTGATAAAAACTCAGAAAAAGAGAAATTGGGATTTGAGCGATCTCGAAAATTCTGGAGATCCGTATGTAGAGAAAAATTTCCTGAAGTAGGGAAAAATGTTATCAGTGATGACAGTACAGTTGAAACAGTCAGACAGAGGTATGGTACATGGATGCTACCAAAACAGTCAGTAACTGGTACAGTTGTGTTGCTTGGACGGCAATGGCATGGATTGAGTCAGTTTACTCAGTGTTGGCATATTTCACGGATTGGCATATTGGACCGGACTACTATAGACCCTATATGATGTTTTAGGGTAGTTGTGGTAGGTAACTGTGCTGTTCAGCCTTAGCTTCCACAGTATACATGTGACTGGTAGGCACCATGCGCATTTCGAGAGGGGCGTATCCCTCTGGCATGCTACCTGGAACCCCAGGCTAGGTTGTGATGCGTGTTTCGAGATGGGCAATCCCACTGGCATGCTTTGCCTAGGCGCCATGCGTGTTTCGAGATGGGCAATCCCACTGGCATGCTACATAGACGCTGAGGTGTCGGGTGCTAGGCATTATGATGCGTGTTTCGAGATGGGCGTATCCCACTGGCATGCTTTGCCTAAGCGCCATGCATGTTTCGAGATGGGCAATCCTACTGGCATGCTACCTGGAAGCCCAAAGGAGAGCTACTCCGGTGTGACTGGGGTGATTGTGGTTGGTCGGAGTCTGGGACTGAGAGTGCCTTTCCACCATACATTGTTATGCTGTATTCCTATACTCTTGCTATTATCCTTCTCTTGCATGTGAGTTTTTACTAGCTGTCTTTCCTACTGGGCGTAGCTCACTCCTTATTATCTATATTTTTCCAGTGGCTCGGCAGACTTGACGCCACCCAGATTAGGTGGGATCGTGGTCAGCAGGCTAGTGGAGGATATCTGATCTGTGATTTCTGAGACATTTTGGTTAGTGTGATTGATGCTATTATTCTTATATCAGGTATTGTGTGAGGATGAATCTGACTTATGTATCTGGTTGGATGATGTTGCACTTGTTGGACTTGGATCTTATTCTTGTGATGTAATTTCCATTCACTGTCTTACTCATTGTTTTGGTGCTATAGTGTGTGGAGTGCTATATTTATATATTTATTCTGTGGATGTTATATATTTTTTTTGATGGTGAGGTCATTACATGACTATGGAACTTACCGTAGGGGTTCAGACTTCTATTAGATCGGTTCTCCTATCGGTATGGGATAGGAGTATTGGGTCTAGTAGGAGTAACATTGCGCGAGTCCATCTGTTAATTCAGGAGTCATGAATCCTGAGTTGACGGTGTACCCGGGAAATGGGATCCACATTGTTAAGAAAAGTAGGTGTGTAATGATGTGTTATATCCTATGTTTTTCGTAGGCTACTCAGGTTGGTATGGGACGATCTGAGCTGTCTATATGTAAAAAAAAAAAAAATGTATGCCAAAAATCAGCCTAGGAAAAATGGGGTGTAACATTATTTGAAATCAATCACGAAATACACTCTTCTAATTTGTTTAATGATGAAAAATTAATTAAATTAATGCAACAAATTCAAGATATGTACACATCTTATTTTAAGCTTTTAGTGAAGAGATTAGCAAGAACATTTTTGCTTAGTACTTGTTTTGAGTCAGCGTAAGTGCAAGGTAGGTTTTATGATAAAACTAAACCTCAAATTTCTAATACAGTAAAGAAAGAGAAGAAGAAGATGAAAAACTAAGAAAAAAGGATAAGGTACAATTCTACTAGCACCTTAGTTTCCACTTTTCTAATGGTAGTTATTCATAAAAGGACCTCTTTAAACAATAAGGTAAGCTCTTCCATATTTGTTAATGATGAACTATCACAATCTTATGATGAAGTGGTTGATGAACATTTGAAATTATTTGCTAAATATGCTAATTCTAAAGATCTTGTGCTAAACATAAGCATCATATTCTTGAACAATGCGATCAAATTAAAGAAGAGAATACATCTTTATTAGATGATGCTAAATTATGCATTTTTAACTTTAGTAAATTCCATGCAACTGTTAATGAATATGAAAGTATTTTTATTAAGTGTGCTTCTTATGTTACTGGTCCATCAAGAATTGTTTTTAATTATTACTCATATTTTGGTCACATCTCTATTAATTTCTCATTTAATATGTCTACTACTACAAAAACTAATAAATTTACAAGGATACCTAAAGGAAGTATTTTTTGTGCAAAGGATTTAAACTATGATCTTTGCACATTAAAACACATCTAAAAACATGACTTGGGTTCCTAAATTTGAAGCCTAGGTCAATGTGTGGATGTGTCTCAATGACAAGTACCCATGTAGACAAGCCCTGCTTGATGATTGAATTCTTTGCTCACTATGATAAAATTGATAATTATTTTTATCTTTCTATTAGTTCTTAAATTTATTTGAAAACTTAAACCATTAAGGAATATAATTTTCTATTCACTAGAAAATGAGCTTAATGAGACCTAAATAAGAGAATTAGATAATCCTATAGTTGCAACAATGTGTACCTAGAAACTTTATTTACAATCCATCTTCAAACATGATTGAAATTGCAAATCATTTCAGAATGACAAAATATTGAAAATCAATGCTTATGATAGATAGTTTGTTTAAATAATTTCACTAAGGATTAGAATTAAAAGCATCATGTTATTTTAAAGGATTAATTGGAAACAAAATTTGAGAGAAAGAACTTCTAAATCTATCAATGATTAAAAATTAACAAAATATTAAAAAATTAAACATAAAAATTAAAAAATTAGTTAAATTAAGTTTTAAATAATTATCATATTGGTACGATGGAGACCATTGCCTGTACAATTTGGATTTACATATCAAAGGACATACCCAAGGTATTAGCCTAGAAACTAAAGAAAATTGAAGGAATGAAAACAATTATTGTATTGTTTGATTTTCAAAACATTATTGAGCTAGAGAGCATCTAATTGTACCATCATGAGGTTCATATAATTCGATATTGTCATGCTAGATAAGGAGACCCATCATTATGGTTTTCCTACTTTATGATTAAACACTCCAACTAAGGAAGATAAAGCATTTTAAAGAACACTTTCATGAGGATTATGGGCCATTAGCACAAAGCTTGTCAACAAGTGGTGGTTTCTCTAGTGAAAATCATGTTTTCACCTTGGTTCACTCCTTGTCCACCTACTTACTCGACCTTCTCCATCATCCATATCACTTGTATCGAATACTGTAAGGAATGAATTCAACCTTCTAAGTAAAATGCTAGCTTGATCTATGAAATTTAAGAAGATTTTCTAATATTTGGTTTTGAATGTTTCATGTATCGATAAACTTAACCAAACAAATTATTTACCTTAAGAATCAATTGAACTTCCCATTGTCGAGAAGAACTTATTATATTTGCATAAGCAAAGTGGTAAAGCATACAAGAACATTGTACAAATGATCTAAAACCATAACAAAGGCATCCACAAGTTATATAGTTAATGGGAAGGTTTTTCACTCTAAAGTAGATTGTGAAGATATGAGAACATGGAAGTGTGCATGATGATCATAGCCAAAAGAATTCTACCTAAATTTGAGTTATCATTCATTTGAACCATTGTTGCAAATGTTTTATGGAATAAGAAAAGAGAGGGTCCCTCAAATCAACTATTCATTAATTTAGAATTACTAAAGCATTTTTATAACAATCTCATAGTTGGTAAAGACTATAGTTTAAGCACCTCTTATCCTTAAAACATTGAAATTGAGATCATAAAAGATTATCTAAATGGATTCTATGGCATACCCGTCTTTTTAAACCTTCCTTATGGCCACGTTTTCAGGATAATGTTTTTGACTATAGTGAAATAAACAATTTCATAGCATGATCATCCTCCAGGCTTCCAAATCAAAATGTAAAAAATTTACTTTTTAAAGTATCTATGATGCCAATGGTAGGAGAAAAACAAAATGTAACCCCTTGGATCTCCATGGTTACATAATACTACTTGAAAGGGGATTTGTTTCACTTGGGTTAGGTTATCATTAGATTGACTGAGATTATTAAAGTCCTAAAAAGCCCATCTTATAGAAAGAAAATAAAATTTTCTTTTGGATACTTTATTGCCACCATACATAGTGTCCATTACAATGTGAGAGCTACTCCAAATGATTTTATCCAAAGAACCTTAACAAAGATTGATATGTTGAGAGTTCTTCACTAACTCACAAGGAGCAACATCCAACTCTTGTGTCTCACGTAGCAACAAGACTTCAGGCAAGTGAGGTTGGGTTTAGAACTAATGATATGAAAATTGAGAAATTTAGATGAGAAATTTCATAACATCAATAAGACTTATAAGCCAAATTCAAGGAAAGTGAAGTACAAACCTAGATTAGCTTTATGTTTTGCCATTCCTAAACCCTCCTCTAGAATTGACTAATTGAAAAAAGATGATTAATTTATTATTTTAAAAATTCTTTAAGAAAGTTTAGATATTGTAATGTGATGTAGAATCCTATGATGTTATTTCAATGCCTCTTAATTTTTTAGAATACTAGACATAGCTATACTATGTATTAATGAAAATGAAAAGGGATGTTTCTTGGCTTATTAGATAACTTTTCCCTAACATGTAGTAATTTCCAAGATATTGTATATCACTTTTATTTAAAATTATAGAGTAAAAGAAAATTACAATAATATTTAAAGAAATATATTCTAACAAGTGGTACCATCATGCTAATAAAGGAAGATTTTAAGGAAATATATGTACACTAATTAGAAAGTAATCATCAAAGTAGTAATATTACCCCATTAACTAGGTTGATTTCCTCTAAAGTTTATTCCCACTTTGATGATATCAAAGGGGGAGAAATATGTTATTAGAACTAAAAATCAAATATATTTGTATTGGTAAAAGTATAATAAGAAAACTATTGAAATATATATAATACCTTTTAATTGTTATACTCTTATGCTATTGACATGCATGTTCTTAAAGATGTTACATTATTGCTAATTTTTATTAATTAATTACTAAAGATGTTTGTAACTTATAAGAGAGTTTTTATTTTGTCTTTAAATCTCACGCCTAAAAGTTTTTCATCATCAAAATAAGAGAAATTGTTAAACTCCATTGGCCATAATATATTATTTTGATGACAAACCCTTTAAGTACTTTATTTATTATGTAATATATCTACTTAGTGTATTATAGGTTATTTTAAAGAAAGGAATATGAAGTGGATAACTATTCATGGTTTGGATGGATGAATCTTCTAAATTAACAAGTTAAGATACATAAAGACAAGATGATAGAATTCATCTACCAATACACTTTAATAAGAAAAAGATGGATTCAAGTGTTCTAAAAGCATATCAAGTTTCACAATTTCTTGAGGCATGTATAAATAATTTAGAATAAGTTATTTCTTTATTTAAGAACTTGCATTTCACTCACAAAACACCTTATACATCACTTAGGAGAATTTTCTTTAATGTCTAAAATCCAAATTATAAATAATAAGATTTTAAGTTCAATTCAACTCATTTTGTGATTAAAAATATGTGAGGTTATAGGGAATAATTAATCAAAAATGATGGAATTTAAATTTATAAATATAATGTGTAAAATAGATAAAATTGCATTATTCATATAATATAAAGCTCACTTCATACAATAAGACTGACATATCTTTAGGTTTTCATCATGAGATCAAATGGTTTAATCCAAGTTATCATTGGCACATTGAGTGATTGAATGTATGATCATTTGATTTGTCTATACAACGTATTCGAATGGGCTATGTATTGATGATCAAATAATTTAATTAGGAGTGCACACAAAGTCACCTATATAATAGGAATCCCATGAGTTATGGTGTGAAACAGTTTATCATTTAATACAATTAATTCAAAGGAAACATGCTAAAAAGACATTGAAATACTTGAATTATAACAATACCATCATACTATATGATCCAATATACTATAAAATACAACCAATTAAAAGGAAATAACTATTAATACCTAACATTGTATTTGTAAAATTCTAAATTTTCATATGCTATAGTAATTTTTATTGTAGAGTACATTTTGTTCAAGGTGATCTTGGTAGCTTTGTTTTAGAAAACCTAAGAATTAATTATAGTATGCTAAAGTTCTAATGCACCATATATTTAGTTCAATAAATGATCTTCATATAATATTATCCATGTTCGTATAATATGAACAGTTATGTAAATTGGTTAACAACTAGTTCATTTATTGATTGAAGGCAAATTTAGCCATTAGAAAGCCATTGGTGATCATGTTAGGGTCTTATGCGATGTAAAAATTATAAAAAAACCCTCTAAAATGGTAAAAATAGCATGATGATTGATTAAAGAGTGATTAAGGAACTAATTAGAAATGTTTCAAAGGAAATTGTGGTGCTAGTTATAGTAATCCATTCTTATATCCATTTGTCAATGTTGTATGAGTGCTAGGAGCTTATCTTTCAAAATTAATTTTATTTAAAGTATGAAATGCTTTCAAGGAAGAATCATCCAATATTTGCATATTTTACATAATCCCTTGTAAAATTGATAACTTTGTTTTCATAATCCATTAGAATGTGTGCTTAAAATTGAATATCTAGTTCACATTCAAGTGAGCTTGTAGCATATACTTGTTTCTTTGATCATGCTCTCAAGCATAGAGTGTGTGGAGGGTTGGTTGTGCTCCCAACCATAAAGTAAGGAGAGACTTGATAATGTTCCTAATCTTATCTAATTGAGTAGTTTATGGATTGTGATTTATCATAGATAGTCATAGTTGTATTAGGTTTCTCCATCTAGATGTGGAAAAAGAGTAATTTTATTAGTGATGTTTGAGTTGATTGCTTGGGGATCGATGCAGGGGTTTGGGGTAAGCCAAATCATTAAAAATGGTATATTTCTTAATAACTTGACTATAGCCTTACAGAAGCAAATCAAAATAGTAATTATTATCAAAGTTTTGCTTAACATTTATTGGGGATATTAAATAAAGGATAATGTTTAAAATAAATTAGAAAGACACTTCACAAAACTACAATTATTCATTTAAAAATATAAAATAAACTAAACATCAAGTAAAATATCATTAATCTAATAAGGATATAAATCATGAACAAATAAAAATTGCATGATGTTGTAAGCCTTGGCCAACTTGACTTTGTATTGGGCTTTAATAGCAACCTATATCCCTTTTGGTTTTTTTTTTTTTTTTTGTTTACAAATTGAAAGAGTTTCTACCAAAAATGTGGCAACCAGTCTTAACATATGGAGCTATTCCTCCGATGTCTTATTCTAAAAAGCTTGTTGAATATTATTTTTAATTTAACTTATTACTTAAACTAATAAAAAAATGTGTATAGTACTAGACGACAATGTTAACCTTACTTAAATGTATTCATGGGTCTTGTTTTTCTTTAAGAAACGGCAATGATGATGGTCATGCACTAAGTTGATATAAAAGTTGAGAGAATTAATAAAAAAAATAACAAATTTATAAAGATAATCTCAAATGTACTTTGTCATAACAACCTATAGCTTATTGTATTAAAGAATACTTCAACTATGTTTTATCTAAAAAGTTATGAACTATGGATTCATAAATTATAATTTGTTTGAATATTTTCTTAATATTTTATTCTATAATATTTGTCATAAGAATATTACGTTAAATATTTTGTATGAATCTTTGCATCTATATAATTGCTTAATTCTAAATAATTGTCAAAATCATTTTATCAATTTTTTTGATTTTGAGTAATCATATTTTTAAAAAAAATATTAAATTTAATATAAAACATAACGTGTCTTCAAAAAGATAATTTTTATATCCATTTTAAAATATATTATGAATATATTTTAAAATTATGTAACGACGACCTTACCAATCGGGCTGTATGGATGTTTCTTTGTGCAACTCTGCATGGGTGATCTACATACGGCCTTTTTCTATTAAATTGCAATTCAATTATGAACTGTTACCTTTAATTGTGCATCAAGATTCGTCCAGCAGATTGCCTATTGCTGTTGTGTTTGATTAGTTTAATTCTTGACTGAGCAAATATACATTTTCAAAATATAAATCGGCTAACGAGGATGACATTGTCTAATAAACTAAATTATATCACAATTAATCAACAAATTTTAGGTACAATAACACATAAAATAGCCTACTTGTATAGGTACAATAACACATAAAATCTCATCACTATACTTATCTACTTTTAATGGTACATAGTATAAATGCTTAATAACTATAGATATTTTATCTATCTACGACACATAATAAGGATTTGGGTGTTCTAATAAAAAAGCTTCTATTCACCTACCAACTTTAGGAGATATTGCATCATTAAACCTATCTTTATCTATGAACATCCAACGTGCTTATTCCTTAATTTTTAAGCTGGTATTAAAGATGTTGATGAGCCTCTGGTTGTCTCATAATTATAGGGTTGTGAGGATGCACATAACCACTAAAACCATAATTTTTTTTATATTTTTATTTCTTATTAAGCTTTCTCATTAAATATTATGTTTTTTTCTTCCTCTAACTCTTCTTGTTTATTATCACTATCTAGGTTCATAATTATAGCTCTCTTTGGATAGTTAGTGACTACATGTCCTTTTTCATAGCGCTTAAAAAAAGTTATTCCAAATTGGGTGGTTTGGAATTTAGTGGCTTGGTTTGAAGATAGCTATGAGGAAGAGGACCGTAATGTGGGTTTAGACAACTTAAAAACTACAATGTAGAGGGTAAATGAAGCATGATTGTGAGTGGTTTGAGAAATGATAATATGAACCTTTGGATGGATTAGTTGGTCATTTCTCTTAAAATAAGAACTCCTATTTTTTTTCCACACTTTCAACTACGTGATAGATTTTCTATAATGTAATAATATTTCTTTAAGTTAAGATTAGCATGTACGTATTCTTTTAAACCTATCCTAGAATGGGAAAGTACTACATGCTTGAGTGCATCTATATCGCACTTAGGTTTATAATCCTCAAAGTTGTTAATACATTCCTCAATAGGTCTACCACCGTGGAAAAATATTTTTTATTCATTTAATAATTTGGCATTATATGTTATTGAAACAAACCTATTATACAACTTACCCTTAAGATTTTTCCAAGTTTGAGATACCTCTTCACCATTATCAGCCTATTATCACTCTTAGTTTCTAAAGTACCTAGAGGTAATACTACTGAGTTTAGTCTCAATAAATTGATATTTTCTTTACATAGTTATTTAGTGCTAGTCGAAGTAATCATCTATATTAGTTTATAGTATATGAAAATCTTAGAATCAAAACTATCATCAAAAGTTAAGAAATCCAGTTTTACATTAAGGATATGCTCTCTCTTAATGCCTCTTAGGTCTTTCTTTCTTACTAAACATATTGAGGTCATCATTTAGGCCTAACTCATCAAAAGATTTATTTCTTCTTCTATAGTTCTGATTTCATTTATAGACACCTTGGTTAGATTCATTAAAAGAATGATAATGTCTTCTATAGTTCCTTTATTTCTTAGAATTTTCTTCTTTTTGATAATTAGATGTGGTACTTTTTTCTAATTATCCCTTTCTCTCCTAAGATTTGGTTCATATTGTTAGTTTAAGAGGATTTGTCTAACCATTTGGATGAGTTGGGCTACTAATCAGATTATTTCTGACATAGGGTATTGGTTTGAGTTTTTCTTTGATTTTGGTTTGATTCATGATTTTGATCTATCATTTTGTAAGTCATACTTGACCTTGTGGTCATACAAGAGGTTAACATATAGAGGCATATAAAGGAAGGGAAGCAATATGAGACATCTTCTTTTTTTAAAACAAAATTGTGAAAGCAAAGTGACCATACCTATAGACCATCAAAGTTGACATAGAGTGTTCTTCTAGTAATGATGAGTGATCAAGGCCCACTTATTCTAGACTACCTCCTAAACACAACCAAATGATTTCCAAGAAAAACGATGGGGAGTCGTATCACAACTTTCAGACCACCTTATACGATAAAGTTACCAAAAACCTGTTACAAGCTCTTAATCAATACATTAAGCAAAAAGAAATATTCTTTTGTTTATTTTATGTAGAAAACTATGAACTTTGATACTAAAGTTAATATAGATGAAATTATATTTTTATTAGGGTATTATTTGGAGCTTAAAATACAAGAGATTCTTAATAAATTATTAAAGAATACTAATGGATACTATATACTAATTAAAGCTAAGTGATATGTGTGATATTTTAAAATTATTCAAAGATTGGTATCAAAAGTTCCAGTGTAGGTTATTTAGTAGAGTATGTGATAATATATTAAGTATTAAGTATAAAGTTCTACTAACTAATTTTGTCATATCTAATTACAGACATATAAAATTAGAGCATTAAAGGCAACTCTATATAGAGTAATTTAATAAAATAAAGAGTAACTCTAACTTTAGTTTATTATCAAAAAAATAAAATTTGTAGAAAAAGCTCACTTTCTTTAGTGATGAAGGCTTATAATTTCTTTTAGAGTTGGCATGTAGAGCACCAAAGATGGAAAAGGGCAATAAGGTATGAGTTTGGATTAATGGGGAGTTTAGCGGGAGTAAAAAAGTGGTTGACTAGGATTTGAAGCATTGTTAAGGAGGGTGGTAGTTTTGTGGTTTGTTCGAGAAAGGGAAATGGTGGACAAAGACTTGGGGGTGTTTAAGAAAGAGAAAATTTGTTTAGTTATTGATTCTCTCAATAAAAATTTCTCACCTTGGATCCTTATCTCTCAAAAGAGGGCAAAAGATAGAATCTCTCTAACTAAAGTTGTATGTAAATCTTTACTCACAAAAGTAGAAGCATATAAATAAAAAAAATTTTATTTATCAATAATAATATTATATTGGGATATATGTAGATGAAGGAGAGCTTAATATGCATGAAAAAGAAAGAATTAAATTTTCATTGACAGTAAATCATAAATATAGAAAAAGAGAATAAAATGTACCTTAGAATATAATATAAGCAAGAAAAGGATGGGAAGTTAGAATATGGAAAGATACATTTAAAGTTAAATCACTTGAAAATCTAAAAGATATCTTTAGAATTATAAAAAGTTAACTCCAAGTGAATCAACCACATTAAATAAAAAATATAAAATTACATTAAAAGAATTATAGTATAAAAAAATAATGTAATCATGCACCATGATGATCGAATGTTAATGATGATGCAACTAGGATGTCAGTAGTGGATGAGAGATGATGGTGGCCTATCATGGTCAATAAAAGTCATAGACCAGGTAGCTAATGGAGGGCCAAACGATAGTGGGAAGTTGGGAAGCAGTGGTGAGCCTTGCAATGGTAGGTGACGAAGTGACCTTGGGCAACTGAGAGTGATAGTGGTTGGCCAATGATAGTAACGATCAGAAGTAGTGGATGACCAAGTGATGATAGACAGCTGATGATGAAAGACAAACTATGCATAGGAATTGACATTGATATGAAGACATATTTTACTACAAAATAATTCTTTGAAGAAAAAAAGAAAAATAGTGAGGATAATCATAGGAAAAAATAAAGTGTTGTAGTTACCTTTTATAGTTGACAAATATAACTAATTAAAATTGGATTTTTAACTCAAGCATGGTCCTAAGTTTCAATGGGACTAGTGTGACATTAACGTGAGTGTGTTTGTCAGCTAACATAAGAAACTCTTGCTTCAAGTTCATCTTGCACTAAATCAATAGAACAAATGAAACTAATGAAAAATAAATAAAATGCATCAAGTAGAAAAGATGTTAGATATTGATCACTATAATACCCAACAAGATTTGGATACTATGGAAGGAAGATTTGAGTTCTAAAAAACTAATGGATAAGGAGTAATTATTCATTTGTTAATAAATCATCCACTATGGAGTATATCTATTAATTGCTCTTTGATTTATGTTAAAAGCTTATGCACAGAACGAAGAGCACTCTAGAATAATCTCATCCACATTACAAAAGACACTAATAGGTAGTAATTAGAAGCAATTATGAATTCTCAAATTATATTAATTAATATAGTATTAAGGAACTCTCTTTACAGGTCCTACATTCACATGGGCTAGTAAACAAAAGGCTATGAGGAACTAGAATAAGTTGGATAAAATATTAGTAAATCGAGCTTGGTTTGATCTAATTCTTGAAGATATAATGAAATATCTATGTAGAATAGAGTCTAATCAAACTCCACTTCTTCATTTTATAAAAAAACTTAGCTCCAACTTTTAAGAAATTTAGATTTTAAAATATGTATATTAAGAATCAAACATTTGTTCAAATACTGGACAATGATTGATCAATCTTCTTAAATTACTTAGGCATTATGGCCCTTTTCATCAAATTAAAAAGGTTGAAGGACTACCACAAATAGTTAAATAAAGTAAAGTTTGACAATATCATTGAAGGAATTAAATTGACCAAAAATCTAGTTAAAAAGAAAGAAGTGATATTTTCTAGCTTATTAAAGCAAAGAAATAAAATGTAAGATTAATAAGGCTAATGATTCCCCTTTGGAAATAAACTCTAAAGAGAAAATTTATTGGCAATAAAAGGAAGGCGTTTGATGGCTTAAAAAAGTAGCAAAAATACAAATTTTTTCATGCAATAATGAAAGAAAGAAAAGCAAAGTCTAAAATTAACTACAAAATAAACTTCACAGATAGTTTAATAGACCAAGAAGGAAAAATTCAACAAGTTGTAGTCTTCCACTTCTAGGATTTGTCATCTATTATTGTTACAGATAGTGAGAAGATACTTTATTTCCTTCCTATTTTGGTCATCAAGGAAGAAGATAGTTAGTTGATGAAGGAAGTCTTATTGGAAAAAGTTAGAGAAGCAACTTTTCAAATAGATCAACACATTGCTCATAGACCACATGCATACAATGAGCAATTCTTCACTCACTATTAGGACATCATAGCAAAATGATGTATTGAACGTGGTTAAGGATTTCTTAGTAAGGACTCCATTCCCAAAGGGATATCAAGTAAAAAATTTGATTTTAAACCAAACAAAGAGAACCATAAAACTTTTAATAACTTCATGCCAATTTCCTTTTGTAATTTTATAAAGAAGCTATTCATCAAGAGTTTTGTAAACAAGCATTGGATTTTCCTTCTTAGGCTCATCTCCCCAAAACAAGTCAATTTTGGCAAAAAAAGAGATAAGCTAATAGAATTTTAATAGCTCATGAAATGATGGTGTCACTAATCGTAACACTCAAACCTAATTATTTTGTAATTAATTTGGTTCTTAAAAGGCCTTTTGATTGCCTTTGATAGGAATTCTTTAAGTACTTATAAAATTCAATGTTATGGAGCAATTTATCAATGAGATTAAAAACATACTTTGAAGCATATTGTCTCAATCATAGGAAGATGTAAGCCTAGCATTTTTTTAAAGCATCTAAGGGGATCAAACAAGTGAATCCAATCTTCCTATCTACTATTCAACCTAGTATTGAAAGACTTTAGTCAAGCATTAAACAAGCTCATTAATCATGAGAAAGCTTTACACTATGCTGAACCCAAAGGTTGTCTAATGATTACTCATATCAGATTATTTGCCTCACAAATCAATTCTACATCCCTTTCTTGCAAATAACTTGTTATACTTGAAAATACTTTTTGAAATATGTTATAGAAGTTTGAAAATTAAACATAATTATTTTGGGAGAAGTACAACAAGGAAATTATTGGCGCATTTAAAATGTCTTTTAATTATTATACTCTTGTGTTATTAACATACATGTTCTTAAAAATGCCTTTTACTAATTAATTAATAAATATGTGCATAAATTATGGGAGAGCTTTTATTTATTTTATCTTTTGGTTTCACATTTAAAAATTTGTTATCATCAAAATAAAAGAAATCATTAATCTCCATGAGCACCAATATATTGTTTTAATGACAGACCCTTTAAGTGATTTATTTGTGATCTAATATATCTATTTAGTGTATTATAAGTCGTTTTAAAGAAAGGAATATGAAGTGGACCACTATTCATAGTCAAGTAAGCTTGTCGCTTGTACATGTTTTTTTATCATGCACCCAATCATAGAGTGCACGGATTTATCCTCCTAACCATAGAGTATTGATAGTGTTTCAAGTTGTATTTCATATAGTAGTTTATGAGTTGTGTTTGATCATAAAAAACAATGGTTACATTAGATTTCTCCACGTAGAAATGGCAAAAGGGTAATTCTATTAGTGATGTTTGAGCAGATTGCTTGGGCGTGGATGCACACTTAGCAATGAGCCAAAACATTAAAAATTGCACATTTCTTAATAGCTAGATTTTAGCCTTGCAGCAAATTATTTCAAGAAAAAAGTAAATGAAGTATAATTTGGAAAAATAACTTATCACTTTTTTGGCTTGGAATTTAATATGTTGAATAAATCTTGCCTGGTAACAAATTGTAAAAAAGAAGTCCACACAAATAATTTTGGGATTGTAATAAGAAAAAAAATATTTCTAAATAAATCGAAAAAGCTTAAAATATTTTCAAGTTTATGCATATCATATAAACGTTGAAATTTTAATAAAAGAGAGTTTAGCAAAAATCTAATTCTTTCTCACTTGCCAATCCCCAAATATACAAAAGTCTCTACCTCTTTTAGACACAAGTTAACTGTGAGATTAACTTAATTTAACTCTACATTGATGGTCAAATGGTCTCTTAATCTTACTCAAGGTTAAGTTAATTCTAAACCCCCATCATGCTAGCTAGCCTCCTTAAACTCATCTCACCTGCTACGCATATTAATACTTGGTTTCTCTTCTTTCAATCAATTTAATTTGTCATTTTCTTCTCTCCATTATGATTGTCCCATTGTCATCTTATCATCAACAAGTAGAATTATCTCCCTACTTGCTTTTACTCTAATAATGGTGATCCCAAATTTTTTTTTCGTTCTTGATGTCATTGAGTTCATTTGAGCCCTAACAACTCTACCTTTAGTTAGTCATCGCCAACGTCAACATTAAAGTAAAGTTTGGTTTATGGATTTGTGTTACATGATATTTGCCTAATATCACTATTTCTATTCAAGAATTTGCAATGATCTCATTTTAGTTTCCTATAAGTATGTAATCTTATTGTCTTTGATGTTGTATCAAACTATAGTAAACATTTACCCAACAACTTTAGAGTATGACTTTGGCAATCCATTGTATTTGATTAATTTCAGTAGTGGCAATCTTTGGATTTTGAAGAGTTGGAATGCACACAAATTCGTACAAACAATTTTGTTGAAATATCGCTTACTAAGTTTGATCCATTTGAATTTGAAAATAAATGACTAGTATGTTATGTTTTTGCTCATTCCTTCATCTTAACGTTTTGTTGATGCAATAGTATCCAAAACATCATGCAAAGGTCTCACTTAAAGGCATATTAATCCTATGCAAACTCATAGTCATGCTAGAAATTATTTCTATACTTCTCATTAGTCTATGTTATCATTAATTTTGTAAAGATAAATAATAGTTGACTCTTCTTTATTGTACATTTTAGTTTGTTTTTTATTAGTCCATCATGTTATTCATATCAATATTTTTAGTTTAAGTTGTTTGAAGATAAATTGGTAGCTTTTTTGATATTTTTAACTTTATATTCAATAGAAGACATCCTTTCAGTTGTCCCATAATTTCTTTGAAATAAAATGTGATTGAAAATTACTTTAACAAAGCTAAA
Source organism: Vanilla planifolia (assembly GCA_023846275.1). Classification (NCBI taxonomy): domain Eukaryota; kingdom Viridiplantae; phylum Streptophyta; class Magnoliopsida; order Asparagales; family Orchidaceae; genus Vanilla; species Vanilla planifolia. The sequence goes on along the minus strand of CM043875.1, from coordinate 10,042,537 downwards.
AATTAAGCTTTTCGGCTTTTCACCACAATTCGTCATCGTTTATCACCATTACCATCAATATCAACAATGATAGCCACCATCCACGCCAACCCACATGGCTCTCTCGACTCGCATCAACCCTCCGAACTGATTGATCTAATTGACATGCACCTAGCCATCAACACGTATAGACCATATCACGAACATGCTAGAACAAACAACAAACATCGGCCGACCAACTGGCATCGATTTTCTCTCACCTATGCTGACCAAAATATGTCTCTTTGTATTCTTAAATATCCTTTCAAATTTCTAAGTTAGCAAACTACTATCATACCTTTGAGGTCTTTATAAATAAGAATACATATCATATTCAATTAGATAAATGTTTGAATGAAGTCATGAAATGCTATCACAAAGCTTATTTAATTCTACTAGCGTATTATGTGAGAACAATTTGATAGTGTGATTTTGAAGGTGTCCTAAATAGATTAGTGAGAACCTAACCCACTATCCGACATTCACAAGAGCATCAAACACCAAGAAAGCACATCACAATTTTATCTCAACCCTTGAGAAATTTAATCATTTCATCTTACTTTCTTATTAATGAAAATGATTGTATGATTTCTTGTTTAGCTTTCTACAAACTTTACTTTTGTGTGTACCTTATCACTTCACCACAAATATGAGTACTTGGGTGTTTTGTTAAAATTATTTTTTTAGGTTGAGATCCCTTATGTTAAAAATTAATACATGTTATTAGATTTTGAAAAAGTTCTTGCTTACCTGATGATAATAAGAATTTTGATTCTAAACTTTTAATATCTTTTGATAAACCCTTGTAAGGATACATTGCTTGAACCTACGTCATTCTCAATTGTCTATAAACTAAAGTAGGATTTAGTATATCATCCTACATCACTTGTATAATATTCTTCCTACTGCAATATAGACAATGATAAATGTTGCATAATATTATTTTGTTATATTTGATGTTGCAATACTTTGAATGCATGTTTAATTCCTGATTGTAATGCTTTTTTAATAGTTTTAGTTTTTCTTGTGAAAAAGGTTGTCCATAAGATATTTAATATTCATAAATACCCAAATAATACAAACAATCACTCAAATGGCTAAAATTATTAATGGTCATGATAAATGAGGGTACAATTGCATCCATATTTCTAGTCATTCTTCTTTCCTTTCAATGATTAATAAACTTGTGGATAGATCTTAGTTTGATAATTAATAGAAAGTACATGTCTATAAATAAACAACTTGTTGTATTCATATGAGTGCTTACATTAGCATATAACTAATGATTTTTTATTACTTGTTCCAATACTACTTAAGACTATAAGCACAAACATCTAGTAAGCACTTTGAAGAGTATTTGCACTCATCTCAATAGTTACAACACTATTTGTTGAGTAAGTAGAATTCTACAAGCACATTAGGAATAATACAAACTTCATTTGTACTTCAAAATCTTTATTAAAGCCTTAACGGACATGCATGTTAACCATTGTAGATAAAGACAAGTAAAATCAATATTATAATAAAAAGGACTTTGTGTCTACAAAAGTTATTGTAGTCATTAACTTTGAAAGATTTGTTCATTGTTTTAGGCTGGGAACAATTCACTAGATATGCACGTGTTGGCGTGGGCAATGGAGCTTGATAAGCTCATTTTACCAAGTAAAAAATATTGTGTAATAGATTCTATTTATGCCAACATTAATAAATCTCTTATTCTGATAAAAGGATTTACATATCATCTTAATAACTATTACACAATAAATTATTGAAGATATGTTGGACCATAAGTGTGACCTTTTTAAGATGTAATTATTATGAAAAATCATAATCATAAGATTAATTATATATTTAGACATTTCATGATCAAGTAATATTTATGTTTTAAAACATAATATAATAATTTTATTTTTACATTGTCTTAAAGAATGTAAGACTTTGTAATGTTGTTTTATATGTCAAAACAAATATATCATTAAAAATACTAATTTAAATGAACTTTTTGGCTATAGGAGAATCTTCAAGAACCTTCAACAGATAAGAGAGAGAATCTTGAGGAAGTCAAACTAGAAAGAAAAGGAATAAAAGAGGAGCTCAAAATGAGGATAAAAGTAATAACTATATTCCTTGAGGATAGTATGAGAGAAAGAGAATGTATGAGTCAGGGACTCCCAATTATGCTTAAAGTCTAGCACAATGAGAAGTAGGAGGAATGAAGGTTTATAAAAACAAGATCATGAAAAAAGCAAGTTGAAAATGATTATGTTTCCTTGAAGACATTTTGAGTAATGTTTTTGGAGGTTCAAAAGACCGTAAGAGGCCTTGGTGTCATGCTTTTGAAGATCAAGTTAGAGTTTAGTGAAAAAGGAGTACTATTTGACTCAAATAACTATATTCTTAATGGTATGGTAAAGTATGTTGGCATTAATGTATTTTATGTTAAGCATAAAAGTGAAAGAATCTAGTTGTCACACCTAGACTTTTAACCAATTTCTTTTCAAACCTTAGAGAGCAACAATCCACATAGTCATCATTAAACTTGTTGAGACACTCGTTTAACCCTTGGGTTTAATATTAAAACAAGTAGTCATGATCTCCCCACTTGATCACCAAGCTAAAAAAGTGCTACCCACTATGAACCACGCTCCTTTACCAAATGAACATCCACATGACTTAGGATCTGGTTCATACAAGGCTACAATATCTTTCCAACCACAATGACATATATATAGTACCAACATGACATGCAATATAACTATACCATTGACATGCTCAAACCATAATATCCATCAACAAGATTAATAAAGTAATAAAAGAAAATAATTATAAAATGTCTAATAATAAAGTCCAACAATACAATATAATACAATTTAAAGTCCATCCATAAAATAAAATATAATATGGATTCTACCAATTATAATAATAAAATCAAAAGAATCAATAACAATACCATAAGAAAAATCAACTTATTGAGAAAATGCTAAACAATCAATCAGGTACCCCAATCACAGGCTCTTAAACAAGCTCTTATCTCCTTGATCCTTTATATAAAAAGAAGATAGAGCAAGCAAAACCTCAGTAGGGAATCCTTATGATATACTACAAAAATAACATACAAGAGCATGGTACTATAATAACTATGTAAAGGAGATATAAATCAATATCACGATCATAAATGTCACATAAGAAATATTAAGCTATCAAGTTTAAACTAGACTTTCATTAGTCTCATTTATTAATTTATTTAACATCGTTACTAGAAACACAACTTTAGTAGGCATTCACTAGCCTCTTTACTTGATCAGCATAATAATGTCTTTTATTAATATTTATTTATTTTTCATCTAAAAGAAGTGACATTAATCTTTCATAAGCTCATAACATTGCGCTCATCATAGTTGACCACATTTCAATCTTATACGTATGGATTGCCTAATATATTTTTGCAAACATCTAGAGATACCACTTCATAAATAACATAATCGATGTTGTCCTTAGTGATGTCAATTTTCTTACTATATTATTTTTTAACTCTTATCTCGAAGTCTTTATGATTCCCTTCTAAGGAATAGGGTTATAAATGTAGTGTTGTCTTTAATTTTGAAATGTTAATAAGATTTTTTTAATATTAATTTCTTCTAAATTTTATGTCAATTATATTATTAATAAGCTCTTTCTTTACTTAACTTTTGATGGTGAAGAGCTATTTCTTAGTTTTGTTTCATGAGATATCTCTTTTAAACTTGTCATAAGAGATATGTTATCATCAACTTGAAGAGGGGATTACATACATTTTTAGTTAGAGATGTAATAAGCACTTTGTCTTTCTTGAACTTTTTTGTAAATAGTTTAAGATGTAATTTCTAGTATTTTGTCATCCATGTCATCTCTTCTTTTCGTGATAATAATACTTATAAGTTTTGCTAGTAGTTTTTAAAACATATTTTGTTAGATAATACTTTTTCTTTTGATGAAAAAGATCAAACTTATACTCAAACTTCTTGGTATTTTATCCTTATGGTTTTATCTCTTTTATATTTTTTATTCCTTTTTATAGGCATTATGAATGTACTATCTTACTTTAAAAATTGAATAAGGTAAAGAGATAATTTATTATCAATAAAATAATATAGATTAATAATAAATAATTTGATATTTTTTGCACTTGTTAATTGACATTTCTAAACTCATGACTTACCATCAAAACTCTTGTGATATAATTTTGTGTCATTTAATCTTATTGATGTTGTAGACTGATAATTTCTTTACCTCTATTAAGTAACTCATGAAGTAAAATTTTTATGTGACTACTTTCTTAACTTGACTCCATATCACTCATATAACAATACTAATTTTTAAGTGAGCATTATACTAAGTTAATGCATGACTCATCATTTTTAATTAAGATACACAACTTTATCAGTTGATGAATAGTCATATAAAAAAATACCTCTAGTTGTTCCAATAATATTTCTGCATCTTCTCTCTTAGCAAATTGATAAATCAAGTGTAACACATAACTTAAATGACATTATTGGTTCTCGTGTGTTGAAAGGGTGAGATTGATGTCATTCCTAATTTTCTTCCAAATTATCTTAGAATTACTAATTGATCTTGAATTCAATAAATAGGAGTATTTTTTTTCCAAATTATCTTTTGTATCCATCATAGGAAAGGAATGGGATTTAGCATTGTCACCATTAACACTAGTATTTATTGATTTAATAGCTCTAATTGAGCTTTTAAAATAGATGGCAAAATAGCATAATGACCTTCACTAAAGCCTTCTTAATCTTTTTATTCGATTTTATGGCTTGGCCTTCAACTACCTTATTCTTAGCTCCTACCATGGGTTTTAAATTAAAGCTTTCTAATACCAAAAATAAGATGATTAGTCTTAAAAATGTTCTCAACCCAAGCTCTTGATAATAGAGATTCTTTTTAGAGTCTTTACAATGAAAGTTGAAGTATGAGAATAGAAAAAAACTAAGAAAAAAAAAAAGAGAGAAAGGAATTATTTTATAATAAAATAGAATTCTTCTAAAGTTTTGCATTAAACAAGTTATGAATTACTTCACTCATAATCCTTATCCCTTTTATATAGGGGTTTAAATACAATGCTTTATTATAAAATACATGATATTTTAATTTTTACAAGAAAAAGAAAGATTGTTCATGCTTTGAAGTAAGGAAAGATCTTACAAAAGAGAAGTCCTCTACATGATTTTTCTAGGTAGGATTATCCTTGAGTTCATGAAATATATTTAATAAATATATAAGGTAACAGAAAAAAGAATTAATTGCTAAAGTGCATGTAAAACCTTGAAAAATTTATTTTGATAATAACTAGTCATTCCTCTTCATGAAACTTGCTTAGGAAGGAGGAAATTTCTTCTACTCAAGACTAAGGAAGATTTAGTTTAGAAAATAAAAGGGTCAATTATTATTCTTTTTTAGGCAATGTTTATAATAGAACCATGCCAAAACTTTATATTAATATTTTCTCATGAATATAATGGAGACATCATGATCACATGTTGCTTGTTTGGCTTTAATCATAGATACATATAAAATGTGAATGCAGAATAACAATTTTTTGTTGTAGAACATTTTTTAATCGAGACATGATCATGTGGAATAAGTTGAAAGCATGTTAATGTTTATGCCTTGCTAGTTTCCAAGCATTGATTATCATGACAAATGTTAAAAATTTGTCAAACTATGGGGAAGAAAATTTTATTAAATGTAGCCCTCATAACCTATACAAGATAGCCTTCATTTACATATTATATCTTGTTGTTAGTTAAGATGCTTAATACAATTCCTCTTCTTACTAAGCATAATTGATGTATGATAATGTAGATTGAGAGTTATGCTTACTTCTTAATTATTTTATGATTAAACGTAGTGTTTTGTGGCATTATGAACCAAGCAATGTGTAAAATAGAGAATTGATGTCATGTTTTTTATATGAATTGATTTGTTTGAAATGCATATTTGACAAGAGTCACTAAGGTTGTGCTTAAAAATGCCTACAATTTTAGTTTATAGTATGAGAAAGTTGAAATATGTGCCTTATTATCAAAATCATGGATGAAAATATATGAAATATCATGTGATATAATTTTCACCTTTGCTTAAGTCTTAAAACAATTAATAGAACTAGGAAATAAAGCCAAAACTCTAGAAAATATTGCGACCAAGCATCCCTTTGCCTTGGGTTTGCTTCGGAACCATGGCTTTCCTATGTGAAGGGAAGCACTGGTTCAATCCTGACGAGAACCTAGATGATTTTACTGTGTATTTGGTCCTTATTTCTCTTCAAGTGCATGCTTTAAGGTTATAGTAGAAGGCTAGGTTAAGTAGGGATATAATCAGCAAGCATTGAGTTTGGTTATAGCTAGAAATGCTAAGATTAAGGTTAGACTTCATGGTAAAAGTTTTATAGATAATCAATAATTTTTAGTAGAGTTAAATTTCAAATTTTAGGTTCTTAGACAAGGTTATGTATGTTAAGCTTAGCCTTAGAATTAAGCTTAAAGGCTTAGGTATAATCCATAGGAAAAGAACTTATAATAGATGGTTCTTATGTTGAGCTAATAAAAAAACATTCATGAACTTTTATACACATTGTAAATTAAGCTTTGATTAGTGAAGCTCCTGGCCAAAACATTGAAAGAAAGTAGAAGTGCTTGGAATAAGACTTAATAATGCTTTAGTTTTGACCAAGAATAAGTTAAAAATGTTTCCTAGAGCTTTAGGTTGATAAGATTCTTTGGGTAAGACCATGAATGGCTCTATTTAATATTTTAAGCCACTTAATGAACCACATAGGTGATGATTTACCTCCATTGGTTTCTTGTCATTGATTTTTTTAATGGAGCAAATATTAGAAAATGGCTTCAAAAAAGCAAATTATGATAGATCCTCCAAGTTATGTAAGCATAGTGGACGAATTGCAAGTAACTAAATTAGTTTGAGTGAATAACATAGCATTGAATGCTTAAACATAGTAACAATTAGTTAATCTCATGTCAGAGAGCTATCTTATATGAGAAGCCCTTCAGTCATAGTCGTAATACCAAACTTCAGTGAGCGAACAAATTAAACCTTCATGAGATTGGACATTAGATAAGGAGTCTTTTAACAAACTCGAAATAATTAAATTAACAAATATATAGCCACACAAAACCTTATATTAGATAATGAATGATTACATCATACTTATGAAAGTTTAAAGGAAAAAAGACAATTTTCCTCAATGTTTGGTTCAAACGTTTCAGACAATAAAGTCAAACAACAATTGAATATCAATTGCTTAAAAATTTAGGTGATAAGATAGAGGATTGAACTAAATATTTGGGTCTACTCCAATACAAAGAGGAAGAGTTGACTCATGTCACAAGAAAATGTATAAAGAGGAAATAAATAAAAGGTTAATAAAAACCAAACAACCTAAGTGGTACCCATAGAAGCAACCAAGCCATTCAAGTTGTTGATCAAATGACTTATATTGAATGGCATCCCCATTTGTAATACAAGTAAGGCATCAAATAAATGATCAATAGCCAAGTTAAATTACCTAGTTAGAAAAAAAAATCATCCTTCTTACACTAATGGAACCACTATGGCTTAAAAAAATATTCTCAATTGGAATTGAAGCTAAATTTTGACAACCATGCATTCAATATGTCCAATAGGACTTGTGTATTTTGGATGAAATATTTGAGGTATCAAATGTTAGTGGATGAAGAACAAAAAATCAATTTGCAAGTAGATAGTTCACTATGGAATAGATCTACATTTTTCATCTTCATTTATGTTAAGAGCTCATGTAGAGTTGAGGGAACTATAAAATACTCTTATTCACTTTATAGAACTTACGATTTGGTTGTAGCCTTTATGAGACAATTTTAATAAATTTACATGTATTAATGACTAGAAGTATTATTTTTCCCCAAAGAGGGAAAGAATGTATGAAGTTTCAAATTTTATAAGACTCTGGAGTTTAAAGGAACTTATTTCTCTAAGCCCCACATTCATAAGGATTGGTAAAAGGAAGGGAAGATGGATCTAGAAAATGTTGGATAGATTTCCAGTTAATCAGCAGTAGGACATGATGATATCCCATTACCTCTTCATTCCATAAAAGAATAAGTCTCAAATCTCTAGCAATTTATATTTCAAAATCATGGGGCTAAAGATTTAAATATTCATGCAAACTGTGGAACAATAATTGGCAATTAATATAAATAGCTTGTGAATTTTGACTCTTGCTTTTAAACTAAAAAGATTGAAAGATAATCACAAACAATGGAATAAACAAAAGTTTTGCAATATTTTCAACACAATCAGACTAACCAAAGACCTAATAAAAGCAAAAAAAACTATTTCAAACATGCCAATATAATGAGATATGGCATAGGCTAAACAAGGTTGATGACTCCCTTTAAAAGATTAGGGAGGAAATATATTTGTAGCAAAATGTAGGAATTACATGGCTATAAGAAGTTTTAAAAAAAAGTCTCTCATATAATGGCAAAAGACAGAAAAGAAAAAAAATGATTTGGGAAAAAGATTGCATGGTAATTTCATAAACTAAAAGCAAAAAATGCATGATGCTACTAGTTAGAACTTTCAATAGTTTTTATCATCTATCAACAATACAAATGATGAGAAGCTACTATAGTTTACTCCCACTCTAATCATAGAGGAACAAAATAGGTGGTTTAAGAAGATGACAACAATGAAGAGGCTACACTAATAATGGATCAATGAAGTTCTTAATAATAAGAAGGGTATAATGGACAATTATTCACTAGCTATTAGGAAATTATAACACCTGATGAATTAGATGTTGACAAGGATTTCTTAGAAGGGCCCCCTAGTCCTAAAGAAATTTCAAGTACAATGCTAACCTTAATCCCACAAAAGAGAATCCTAACAAATTTAGTGGCTTCAAGTTGATTTATTTATGCAAGTTTACAAAGAACTTATTCCCCAAATTGTTGGTAGTAGGCATTACAATATCCTCCCAATGCTCATCTCTTTAGGATAAATTAGGTTTTGCTAAAGGAAGAGAAATAATAAACAATAAACAAGAAAAGGTTAGCTATGTAATGAATAAAAATGGTTTGGACCTTAAAATGTTATAAGACATTTTCATTGCTTCTAACGTATTAAACTATAAATTATTATTAAATAATGCAATTTGGTCCATTAAAATAAGTAATGAATATTTTAGTTTAGATAGAAAAGGAAATAAATTAGATGCTTTGAAAGGAATAAAAAGTTTAAAGTATTTGGTTTCAAAAAACACAAAACTATGCAATATTTTAAGTGCCTACCATTGGACTCAAATTTTTGATGGAAAATTTAGTATGTAGTTAGTCTAGAAAAATTTCTAGAACAAACTTTTATCCACAAATCAAGGAAAATGATTTAAAAGGATAAATATCTAGTGTAAATCTCCTTTCTTATGTGGATTATACTAAATTTCTCCTTCCATTTCTTAAGAAATTTTAACTTTTAGCAAGAACATAAATTTCCTTACAACCACAATGAGGATTGATTTAATCATTTAGTTGTCAATTACAAGAAGGAAAAAATAATGTATCTTAGCCTTGCTATTTTTCTCAAAATTTAGTAAGAGAATGCAAGTAATAAACTTTTTCTATTGCTAAGTTGATAGAAACATGGTGACCACCACTCCACTAAAAGAGAAGTCATTACAATTCTATAACTTATTATTTGTTCAAACATATGGAAAGTATAGAATTTGAAAATGAGGAAAGAAGTAAGTGAGCTAGTAATGATAATTTTAAACAATCTCATAACTAACATCTCATCTTTAAATGATTTTCACTCATATAACTTTAAGAGGAGGCACTCTTGGTTCTGCTAAGATTAGTACCACTCTATTCCTTGATGAAGTACTAGAGCTACAAAGTGATAAACTAGATCCCTTCACCAACACAAAAAATGATGGTAAATATAATTGGTTATATGAATTATAAAATGGAATATGCTTCTTGCAAGGACATTATTCAAAACCATATTAAGTAAATTTTAGAGTCCTATTATGTATCCAACAAAGAATTAAAATTACAATTAATAGGAATATCTTTTATTTTATGACTAAAAAGATGCAACAACAAATAAGTTCACTTGATTGTGGTTTAATTGGATTGAAATGTGATGCTCAAAATGAGATAAGGATAATGGAAGATACCATGGAATATGTTTAGCATTAAATATCCATTTTTATATTTTAGAAATAATATTTTTTTGAGTAATTTAGCATGCTTTATAAGATATTTTTATTTGTACATAATTTAACTAATGAGGATGTTACACTAAATCTCCTTAATATATTTGAACATAATATATTATTATGTAACACTAAATCTCATCATGTGTCACATTTATAGTGTCTTAATTTGGTTATATAATTATGTATTACTAAATATCATTTGAACTTTAATATATATATAAAATAATATTTTACATTTATTTTTGTATATTTACTTTGATAATCATCAATAATTTCAAATAATGTCTGATCAAGATAAAAGAAACATCATTAGACTCATCTCGATAAGGTCTATCCATTTTAATATTTATTTTTATATTTTAAAATATTATATTTTCTAAGGTTTTTGTATGCTTGATAAAATATTTTGATTCATATATATTTTATCGATTAAGGATGTTACACTCGATCACCTTTACATATTGAAATGCAAATTTACTATATAATTTATCTCATTTTTTTAAATTATTTACTTTGATATGATTCTATTAGTAGGAAACTCTAAATATCCTCTTTAGTGACCTTTACATAAATTTGCTTTTTTACATTACTTTTCTTTAACTTATCTTATTTTAGTTTTAAAATATGTTTATTAAAAATTAAAATAGCAGGTTTTTATTTTTTTTTATTCTTCAATTTGGAAATTCATAGTAATTCCAAGTAATATCTGGTCAAGATGAAACAAAAGTTGATGAACTCATCTCAATAGCTATATCCAATTAAATATTTAATTCTATATTTTAAGTATTTGATTTTTTCAAGGTTTTTGCATGTTTTCTATGATGTTATGATTCATACATAATTTTATGAAAGAGGATTGTACATTTGAATTACATAGATTCTTTGAATATAATTTTTTCAAATAATTTAAATAATTATTTTAATTTTTTTTTGTTTTGATTTGGTTTTATTAATATGAAACACTAACTCTACAGATTTGTGACTCTTACATCAATTTGATTAAGTCATATTACATTGATTCAATTTATTCCATTTTAGCATCAATATCTATATTTAATATTAAAATAATAATTTGTTTTTATTTATGATTATTTAGTTTGGTAATTCAGAATAATTCTAAATGAGGTTTGTTAAAGATGAAACATAGTTTGACTCAACTTGATGACTTCTATCCAATGAAATATTTATTTATATATAACTTTTAAATATTTTTTTTTCCATAATTTTGGATTAATTTATAAGATATTTTCGTTCAAACCCTACTTGAATATTATGAATTTTATACTCGATCACCTTAGTATCTAGTTATTCAACTTTCTAATATAATTTATTTTATTTCTTGAAATATTTTGGTTTGATTTTCTAATACTATTATAAAACTCTAAATGTCGTAAGATGTTATAATTATATTGTAATGATTTGGTTACATTACATTATTTTAATTCATCTTATTTTAGTATCATTATATACTTAATATTAAAATAATGCTTTATTTTTTTATGCAAATCTATTATGGTAATTGGAAAAAATTAAAAACTAGACCAAATATAGGAAGAAAATATCATTGGACACTTCTTAACTATCTTTATCAAAATAAATATTTATTTTTATATTTTTAAATATTTTTTGTATGATTTTGGCATGTATTCTAAGCTTTCTAAATTTGTAAATATTTTGATGATCAAGAATGTTATACTTGAACTTTTTAGTAACTTGGAATATAATATTTTTATATAATCAATCTCATTTTTTTTAATTTTTTTTACTTTGATTTGGTTATAGTATTGTAAAATTTTGTTTCTTCTCTCCTATGATCTTAACATTTCTTTGATTTGATTATATTACATTACTTTAATTTATATAATTTTAATTTCATTCTATATTTATGTAAATTTTAAATAATAATTTATTATTTTTTGTTCTTATATAACTTGGAAATTTATACTATTTTTAAATTATTCAATTAAAAATTAATTTTTTAATATTTTTAAATATTTATGATTTACAAGAATTTTTTATTTGTAACTAATTTAGCAATTAATGATGTTACACTTGTTCTTCATAATATCATGATATGCAACTTTCTCAATCAATTTAACTCTTTTGTTCAACTTTTTTTCTTTGGTTGAGTTTTATTATTATGAAATTCTAATTCTCCTCATTTTAGCTTTAACATATGTTTTCTTAATATTTAAATATTTATTTCTTATTATTTGTCATTATTTACTATGGCTATATATAGAAATTCTAAACAAGTTTTGATTATAATGAAAAAAAAAACATTATTGGACACATCTTGGTAAACTCTATCCAATTAAATATTCTTTTTTTGCATTTAAATATTTCGTTCTAGAGTTTTGGCATGCAAGATTGTACATTTCACCTCCTTAGCATCTTAGAATGTAACTTTGATATACAATTTATCTCATCTTTTCAAATTTTTTGTTTTGATTTGATTATATTGCTATGTAAATCTAATTTTGCTCACAAGTGAAATTTACCCAACTTAAATTTAATCATGTTATATAGCTTTAATTTATCTTATTTGCACTCTAACATTTATTGTTACTTAATATTAAATTATTAATTTACATATCTTTTATTTTGTTAATTACATTGCTTCAAATTATCTCATTTTAGCTTTAATATATTTCTATAATATTAAAGTACAAATTATTTTTAATTAGGCTTAGTTACTATGGTAATATAATATTATTGCAAACAGTGTTTGATTGAGACTAAACAAAAGTCATTAAACTTGTCTCGATGAGCCCTATATAATTATATTCTAATTTTATATTTTTAAATATGTTTTCCATGGTTTTCACATGATATTCAAGAAATTTTTAATCGTTTCTAATTTGATGATCGATGATGTCATAGTAGATCCCTTTATTTTCTTCAAATACAACTTTCTCAAATAATATATCTTATTTTTAAAATTTGTAGCTTTGTTTTGGTTAAATTATTTGAAACTCTAGTTCTCATCTAGTGTGAGCTCACATTACTTTGATTTAGTTATATTGCATTACTTTAGTTTTGTTTTATTATATATTTAATTAATATGAAACAAATTTATTATTATTTAAGCTTTTTTAATTTGATAATTTGTAGAAATTCTAAAATAGATTCAATAAAGATGAAACAAATGTCGTTAGATTCTACTCAAAAAGTTCTACCAATAAGATAATCATTTTTATATTTTTCAATAAATTTTTCTATGATTTCTACTTGGTATTCAAGAAATTTTAAATCATCTCTAATTTGATGAATGATGATGTTATAGTTAATCCCCTTATTTTCTTGGAATGCTAATTTCTCAAACAATTTATCTTTTTCTTTAAATTTTTAGCATTATTTTTTTATATTATTATGAAACTCTAGTTCTCCTCTAATGCAATCTCACATTACCTTATTTTCATTATAATATACTATTTCAATTCAACTTTATTATATATTTAGTTAATAATAAAAAAATTATTATTTAAGCTTTTTAATTGGTAATTCATAGAAATTCTAAACAAAGTTTGATCGAGATTAAACAAACAACGTTAGACACTACTCAACAAGTTCTACAAATAAGATAATAATTTTTATATTTTTAATAATATTATATACTTATAATTTGGAACGTTTTACAAGGTAATTTGATTTCTACCTGATTTAACAATTGAGAATGATATGATCGATCTCTTTAGCACCTTGTTATGCAACTTTTCAAACAAAATTCACATCATTTATTTTAATTTTTTTCTTAGATTTTGTTATGTTATTATATAACTCTAAATCTTTCCTTTTTTAACCTTTAGATATGTTTGATTTGGTTATATTAAATTGGTTTAAATATTTCATTAAATCTTTAATATGTATTTTCTTTAGTAATTCATAATAATTTCAAACAAAATCTCATAGAGATAAAACAAACATCATTAGACATATCTTCACAAGTTCTATCCAATTAATTATTCAAATTTATATCTTTAAATACTTTTTTATAGTTTTGGTTTGATGTACAAGACATTTTTCTCTCAACCTAAATTAATAATCGAGGATGTTATGCTCGATCTCTTTAGTACTTTGTAATGCAACTATTCTGACCAACTTTTCTCATTTCTTTAAATATTTTTTTATTTGGTCAAAATGCTATGGAACTAGAAATCTTCCCTTGTGTGATCTTTAAAAGTGATTAATTTTCTTATATTTATTACCTTAAAGTATCTCCTTTTGACTCTAATATGTATTCACTTTATATTAAAATAATATTTTATTATTATTTAAGCTTATTTTTTTGATTAACTCATCAAAATTCTTAAAGAGATCAAATCAAGATGAAATAAACAATACTAGACTCATCATCGATGAGCTTTATGCAATTAATTTATTATTATTTATGCTTATTTACCTTTTTATCATTAATAATTCCTAACGTGGTTTGATCTTTAACTAGGAAATGTTGTTGATCTCATATCAATGAGACTATCAAATGAAATACTCTTTTTTATTTGTAAATAGTTTATCTTTTATGATCCTACTATATTTATAAGACATTTCTAATCATACCAAATTAGGTGATCCAAAATGTTATCCTCAATCTCCTTAGTATCTTGCAAATAAACTTTTCCAAATAGTTTATCTGATTTCTTCAAAAGTTTTGTTTAGTTTTGATTATATGACTATGAAACATTGATTCTCCTCTTATGTGATTTTTATATTACTTTGATTTGATTATGTTTCTTGAGTTTCTCTCTTTTTCTTTTTAGTATTTGTTTATTTAGTATTATAATAATATTTTGTTATTATATATACTTATTAACATTTGTAATTTATAGTAATCCAAATGATGTCTTACAAGACAAAACAAAAGCTATTGCATTCATCTCAATGAGCTTTATCTCATCAAATTTTTATTTTCTATAGTTTTGGTACACTTTTTGGAACATCTTGATTTTTCCTTAATTTTAGGAGTTAGGAAGTTACCTACATCTATTTAGTATACTAGAATTTAACTTTTATATATAACTTACCTAATTTCTTCAAATTTCACTTTCATTTTATTATATTTTTATAAAACTCCAAATCAACTTTCATGTTACCTTTACATAGCTTTGATTTAGTCATATAACATTGCCTCATTTTATCTTATTTCAACTCATACTTACTTAATATAAAAATAATTTTTTTTATTATTTATTTTTATTTACATAAGTAATTAGTAATAATTTAAACTAGATCCAATCAAGATGAAACAAATGTCATTATACTTGTTTTAATGAGCTCTACCCAAATAAACATTGATTTTAAATATTTTAAAAATCTTATTTTTTGAGGTTTTAGCAAGCTTTATAAGACATTTTCATATGAAACATATTTGATGATCGTGGATTTTATACTAGATCTCCTTTGCATTTGTGAATTCAATCTTCCTATGTAATTTTTCTTATTTTTCCAAATTTCTCATAGAAAGATAATTAATTTGTGGTTGGTACCTTTGTGTTGAGGTTGTGTAGGTATTATTCCAAGTTATTTTTTTTAGATTATAAGTTTATCAAGAGGTTTTAAGGATAATAGTTTGATAATTTTATCATTAAATATGAATACATATGCATTCTCTCTTCCATAATAAATGACACTCATATCATAAAGCTATGATCTTCCAAGTAAGATATGTGTTATATCCATAGAGAGAATATCACACCACACATTATCTTCATAACTGCTCCTTTTTAAGGAAACAAGATATCTAAATGTCATAGACAAGGAGGTTGTGTTGGCCCAACTCACATGAAAAGGATTATAATGGTGTTCAACCTTAAGGTTGACCCTTATTAAAGTATGTCAAGAAATGGCATTCATAGCATTACCATCATTTATTACAAATTTACATCTCTTTTCATTACATATAACAAATATGCTAAAGATGTTTTTTCTCCTCCAATCCTCTAAATTAGTTTTAGATACTAATAACACCTCATAATTCTTAAGTATTCATCATTATCTACTCCATGTTCTTCATTAGATAAAATTTGATCTTCATCTTAAAGTTCTCCTAATTTATGTTCAAGAGAAGCATTGTCTTATATTTAGAAGATTTGTGTTCAACGTTGGTACTACATGCAACCAAGTTTATGATATTTAAAGAAGACTATGCTTTGTCTTTTTCATTTGAATTTTCAAGATAAGTTTTGAGAGGCAAGATGTATTTTTTGTATTATAAGTGTTTTGGTATAGTGCTCTAAATTTGGAAGTACTTTTATGCATATATGAAGAAGTATGATATTTAATACTGTTTGTGGAGGATGTAGGCCTTTTGTACCTTCCTATTAATTAGGAAAGGTTAAAAAATCTTCAAAAGTTTGTGGGTCATGAAGTTCTATTTATTGTATAATGTTTTGTATATAATCTTAAGATGAATTCATTTACTAATTATCAATCATTATAGTTATGCACTATCCTTATAATTAAATTTTTAGATTGATTCAAGTAATCAATCATACTTAAAAATGTTAGACATAAAACTAAGAATTACCCATGAAGTTTCTAACAATGGTGTCCTAAGTAATATTTTATTCTTAACATTTCTTTTATTACTAGATCACTCATTACTCTTTTACTTATTCTTTTTTACAAGAATATTCTACCAATAAATTTTTACATGACCAATAAATTTTATTTTTGCAAAAATAACTCCTTTGTAATCATTTATTTTATACCAATTGAAAAAGTCTTTTATTTGATTAAGCCAATCTATGAATTTGTTTAAGTCTTGATTCTATCAAAATTTAATACTTTTATATTAATCTTTTTGTAAAATTTGAAGTTAAAATCTTTGTTGTATGGTTTATCATCATGGTCCTTTTTAAGCATATAATTCTTATGTTAGCTATTAACATTCCCTTCATATGATATAGAATGATGTAGTTTAGTAGGGGTATTTGATTTCTTTTTTAAGGCTTACAATTGAGTGTCAAGTTGAGTAATTATTAAAAAAAAATTATTAAAATTTTTAATTTGAGACTTTCCTAGTTTTTTAATCTTAAGGTTTGTGGCTTATTCTAATCCATCTAAATGGTCAATTATTATAGATTTAGAAGGCATTCTACAACATGAAAAGCAATAAAAAAACAAAACAAATTTATGCAAAAAAATTGAAATAAAATCTAAGCATAACAAGAAAGATGGATTAGAAAAGAAACAAAAAAATATATCCTACTATATTTTTTTAGATTTTATTTTTATAATATTAAGGTAACAAATAAGGAACAAATTTGAGTAAACTAAAAAAAGACATAGTATTAATAAAATTATTCCCTTTGGTCATTCATTCAAGATTCCATGCTTGAATTACAATTCAACTGGAGGGTTAATGAAGTAGGTCACTTTCTCACAAGTTACACTCAATAAGAATAATGTATGTCTAAAGGACAACAACTTTATTTTATAAACTAAAGTTGTTATTATTTTAATGATAAAATCAAATGTTAAAAGAAGTGTAACAAGATAGACTAATCCCTTTTTAAGGAGAACGTTAAACCAAATAATGATCTGCAATAAGAAAGGGTAATATCCTACCTAAATCGGTGCATAATAAATAGTGAAGTACCAATAATTAAGCCTTGATTTAAAGAAGCTATTAGGATCTCTTCTTTTTCATCGATGTGTTATATCTTTCTAAGAAAATGATGAGGAACTTTACTCTGACATCAATTTATATAGATGGTGAGAGGATTGGGGTCATGGGATGGAATGAAGCAATTACTTTAATTAAATAGAATGAATAGTATGAAACAAATCTTAAAAGAAATAGAGTATATTTTAGAAAATAAAAAAGAAAATGAGAATTCACTTGAAAATGTAAACCCAAGAGAAGGCTATCAAACCAACTCAAGTATTTAAGCTACAAAATGATATACTTTCTTTAGTAACAACTAATTCACCAACTATTCATTCATAAGAGGTCCTTTAAATAGGAGATTATAAGTAATTATTTAATAAAAAAAAACTTTATACCTAATTGTTGAAAACTTTCATGCCTATAAAAGTCTTTAATATAAAAGCATACTTTCTACTTATCTTTTCAAAACCTTCATATTCATATAATTCCTTAATACAAAAGCATACTTATTACCTACTTCTTAAAGAATTTTATATCAAAATAATAAAAGCATACTTCCTACATACTTCTTAAAAGTTTCATCTATATCTTTGAAATTTCAAACACATTCATTAATGTAACACTAGCTATGCACTTATAATGATCTATGGATGAAACATGACTTTTTAAGACTATAATTTGCATATTCTCCAAAGTGTCATACATTTATTAAATTTTGGAGAGCTTTAGTTTGATTAATTCTAGTTTGAGATCTTATTATGGGTTTATGTTATTATTGTGCCACCATTTCTTTTTTTTTTTTTTTGCTACATCACATATCATTATAAAGATATTGAAATATATGTTCATGTAATTTACTTATGATCCATATACATAACAATGTTGTTTCGCATGTGAGGTCCTTCGATCTTTAAAATTCTCTATGCACCTAAACTCTTTTAAAAATGATAACATGCATGCACTAATAGCATGGCTACTCTCCATAATTTGCATGCACACATATTAATGTGCATGTTCATGCTATGTTTCTTATGTTATAGTTATTTCCAATTGGACAATCAGTTAACAAGAAAACACTATAATTGTTTTAAAAAAAATAATATCTATTCCTATTATCATGCCCCATCTCAAAAACAAAAATAAACCTAATAAAATACTCAAAAATAAAAAAAATAATAAGTTACTACAAAGCATATAACAAAATCTCAAGCACACGACTTAAAATTAAGCTTAGGTGATGAATAACAACACAAATCATTTTCCAAAACAAATAAATCAAGCATATCAAAGCATCTACAAAAACAAAATAATGGTTATATATAATAATCCATCATAAAATATAAACTAGATTCTCTTATACATAATTTTTTAGAGTTTTTAAAATAAAATGCTCTCTCTCTCTCTCTTAGGGTCTTATAACATGGATCACTAAAAACTCATAGTTTTATATATATCTAAATATTATCATATAATATAAGTAATAAGCATAAAATACTTGGCACATAAATGAAAAGCAATAAGCATAGATAACTTAAGTAGTATAAAATGCAATATGTAGCATGTAACAACAGGAGAGTTAATAAGAATACATTATAAAATACACATAAATACAATGAAAATTCTATATGTATGCTCAAATGCATCATTTCTATGTATAGATATAATCATATGAGCAATACTTTTCCTATATAAGTCTCACTTTATAGGATCTTATTTTATATCATATTTTTATGACATCCATTCTATCTCTAAACCTCGATTAGTAGCTAACCAAACCACCAAATCATCTCTCTCCCATCTAACACCACCATGTACTTAAGTAGTAATAAAAATATGTCTTGTCTATCATTGCTCTATAGTAAAGTACTAACATCTATAAGAATAAGGCATGATGTTATCATAATCATAGAACATTCACTTTACACTGCCCTATATGAAGTACTAATGATAATAAGTTGTCTATTTATTATAACTTAAGGTACTAATAATAGTAGCGTTGATTACATCATATCAAGTAGTTATGGGATAAGTTTATGAAAAAATTTAAATGATTTTTCAAATTTATTTTCTTTTGATCTTATAGATTTTTATGATCATATAGCCAGCATTTCTCTTTTTATTTAACTTTTATATTTTATTTTACTTTCTTATTTCATGTTGTGATATTTATAGTAGTATATATATATATAACTTATTTTAGTATATTATTGTATCAATAAAAACATATTAAAAAATAATAAATGCCATGCAATATACTTATATCACATCTCATCAGAATAAACTTCACAACGATATTTAAAAGTGAATAACAAATAACTTACTTATATTTTAATTATCTCAATTTGTCTCATGATAAATCTAATTTATCTTTTCTGTAGTTTGTTTCTTTTCATTGCCTACACAAATTATATTTCAATTTTTAATACATTGTTATTTCTCAATTGTAAAGTATTCACAATTCTCAACTTTCTTTAAGTTTCTTTTTTTCTTAATTATTTGATCATTATAAGATGTGTTTTCTTAAAGCATTCAAAAACAATGTTGCATAATTTCTAGAATTCTAGCAAAATTGAATGTTCACATCCTTCAGTACTAGACGTCAGCCCTTCACAAGGTACCACACATGAATACAAACTAAGTTTTTGTTTACTCGCTTCACAAGCTAAATGTATTATACATTAAATATCAAACCATTTTCCTATTTTCATAAGAAAATAAGATCTAGTATTTAGTCATATTTTTTTAGCTTGAACATGTGGTGCATTAAAAAATAATATTATCCATTTTCATGAGGAAGTAGTTGGTCTTATACAACTTCCTTGGCATACCCTTTATTGGTGCTCAATTTATGCTATCTTTGGCACTAGTGTATAGTATGCAAGACAAAGAACAAGCTTCTGCTTCATCTAATTCAACTACAAACTTGTCAAACTAAAATCAAACTCTTAAGCAACTCAAAATATATCTCAATAACAATTCTAAAGAAGGGAAATGACAAATAAAATAATGCATTCACTCCAAATTTTGATCTTAAATGGGTCAGGCTCTTCTTTCCCAAGTTAAAGAGCTTATACTATAACTCTCTTGACAAGTTTTTTTACCCACAATAGCTCTCAGAGTTCTTCCTTTACTAATTCTCCTCCTTTCTTATATTGAGCTCTCTTCTCCTCTAGAGAGAAGAGTTTATATATTTTTTGATATATCATCTTTGTTCCTTGAAAAATTCTAAAAATTTTAAATAATTTTTAAAAATTACGAATTATATATCAATGAATTTTTCATGTAGATTTTCTTAACGGTATACTGAAAATATCATTCTAACTAAATGGGATATGATATGTTAAAACTTATCAACTTTAAAAAAAATAAAAAAGATACATACAACAAAAGCTAGTATCACAACTTGAATACATATAGATGTTTGATATTTATATATTCGGGTGATCACACTTGTAGTTTGTAAAATGTGACAACATATTATATGCACTTCCATCGTCTCCACTATCAAAATTAATATGTTCATCCCACTCACAAGAGTCCATGGCAAAGCAATTGTAGTTGTCATGCATGGCTACTTAATGCACAAATTAGCTATTAGTAATTGTATAATTCATTATCATTTTATTCGCAAGCTACTACTAATCAATGTCCTTCAACTCCGTTATGCTCCTTCAAGAAATGGTCAACTTTTTGTTAAATTGTCATCCTTCATTAGCCCTCATAAAGTATCCTCTTATGTCGTAGAAATTTTCAAATTATACAAAAATGAGAATGAGTGGGCATAGACATGCTATGATACATGTGCGTAGTAATAGAATGAACACTACTATTATAACTCCCAATAAAGTATTAAGCTATGTACCACTAAAACAAACTCTAACAAACGATTACTTAATTAAACTATTTCTTTTAGAAAAAATTTCATTAAAATGAAAACATTTTCTTAATATGCATCCAAAAATAATACATCGTTAAAGAAATTTTAACTAAAATTCATTTATTCAACCATGCTTAAAAAAATAGTTTATTAGTTTGTTCAATCCATCCGAGTAGCTATTCGACCTCGAACTCCATGACTAGACTCCTATCATGGTTAGTTTGCTTCGGAATTTGCCGATTTAGGCATATGGCTGAGTCCACAATCCCAAACCAACCAACCCAATGCAACGTTATTGTCAAAGCGAGCTAACAACCACATGTAGAAGATAGGTTTCTTTTTTTTCAAAATGTAGACTTTGCTCTTTTGCTTACGTCAAATTAAACATCTTCCTTTCCTTCAAATGTTTTACTGAACTTCAGAATAAAATAAAATTAGTAATTCCTTTTTAACTAAAACTAGGACTGTTGCCATGTGATCGGCAATGATTTAAGTTGGCGTGAATAGAACAGGTCTTTTCTGCAGAGGCCCCTGCTGTAGTCTTTCCACTAAATTTTACTAATAAGATTAAACAATTTAATTTCCTTGAAAAGATTAAATGCTATTTTGGAACTAAATAGTATTTTATCGGAAATTAAATATGTTCCGGTAACGAATAAACAGTCCACCCAAATTTTTTAATATTGATTACATCTCCCAGTCTACCCATCATCTTCATCAACTGCTTGACTTGAAAGTAGAACAGAGCTCCTAAGCCGTCTAACCTCCATGGCGTTGGCTTTGCTCTTCTGAGTCGTCTTATACTCCCCATAGAAGTAGGAAGCCGAGCCCCATAGAGAGAGCGCAAGGGCGACGCCCTTCTCGCCATCGAACTTCTCGTGGAAGAAGAAGACGGCGAGCACCTCCGTGATGGTGATACTCAACGAGATGATGATGCCACCGAACATTGCCGAGGTGTAATTGATGGTACCCACCGCGCCCAGGAAGAACATCTGTGTGATGACTGCCGTGAAAACCACTACCAAATAGTATTTTGTCTTGCCTAGCCCAAATTCCTTTGCCTCTTTTCCGATCGCCTACATGAAATAAAACTGCATTCAACGTATGATATTCGTGAAAACTATCCCCCAGGCAACAGGCCTGTCCCCCAAGGCACCGATGCCCGCACTGGCTGCAGTTAAGCAGGTCGCGGTGGAGGGCAACGCAAAGCCCCGCGCAGCAGTTGCTATCCGGGCTCCCATAGGCATAGCAAAACCCAGGATACCTGCAGCAGGACAACAGGCGCTGTGCGAAAATGGAGGAAATCGTGAGCAGTAATGCTATGAAGGTCAGGAGGGTCTTCGCCTGCGTCTTCGGCATTGCTAGGTTTTCTCCTGGTTGAGGACCTGCGGCCCATCGAGAGATGGGTCTCCCTTTTATAAGCATTGGCGTATGAGCGTTGCAGCGTGGTAGGGAAGAGCAAGCAGCTACGTATGTGTTGTTTTAGGAGTTCTCTTTGTTCAAGCTAACCACAAAAATTAGGCCGAGCAATGGGGAAAAATGGTAGAAAGTTATGGAATATGGCAGTCCCAAGAGATCATTACAATGTAATATCTTCCTGTGGGGTTAAAATTTGAATTCGGACATCACCCCACCTGCCAGATTATTCACAGTAACTCCATTGGTGATGTGCTCTGACTGCTAAAAAGGCTTAATGAACTTTAACTTCACCCAATGATTGGAATACTAAATTTTGGCTTTTAGTTTCTCCACTAAAAAAAAAAATTAAAAACAAAAATCAAACATCTATTGTCCTCTCTAAACTTTTTTATACCTATACTAATCTTTTTGAAGGATGAAGTCTTGTGATCTAACTTTTAATCTAATGATTGCAGTTGTTATCTCTTCATTTGTAGATTTTAGTTTATTCTAAGTCTTTTATTCTTATTATATTTTATTTCATTATATAAAATCAATACATTATACAATTGTATAAATTACTAATAATATTGAATATTATTTTAACTACCAAAAAGCATCTTTTTATTTCATTTTTTTAAATTTCTCAACTAAAAAAATAAAAAAAAAATATAGTGTAATATTTAAATGATAATTTTTCAATTGTCACTTTCTTTGCAATGTGTACACAAATTTATACAAATATAAAAGTAATGGTGGCTATTATACTCTTTATAATTATTGTGTTTGTCATTAGTTATATTTTAATTAAATAAAAACTTTATTATTATGTGTTTAAACTATTTTTTTGCATTTTTTTTCATTCATTTTAATTAATTATGATAAGTTTACTAAATTAATTTCAAAATTAATAAACATAAAAAATTTAAAAAAACTTTAATATAATATTTTTGATGATAACTTTTTAAAATGTTAGATAAAAGGATTATTTATTGTCAGCCTAGATTTAGGGTTAGATGAAAATTCACTATACTAGTTAATGCCCTCTTACCTATGCATTAGCTTCTTTATTAATCCTTTGTTTTTCTCAATTTTTTTAGCTCTCCCAAATAGGTTTACCTACCTTAGGTCCTTATGCATTATTAATTTTCTCTCTTTTGACATGGATCTAACTACTCATCTATTGATCAGAAGATCAAGATACTCAACTATCCCTTGGTTGCCAAGAAATAATTCTTTATGGCCTTAGACAAAACCTATTATACTATTTGATATGATAATTGCAAAATCAAACTAAATATTTACTAATATCTTATTGAGCTTAGTATTATTTTATTTAAATCTTAAGAAGTACTATAACAGTCTTGGTTTGTTGGAGTAAAGACTATAGTATATATAGTGAATGAAATTTGATGGCTAAACTTGCTAGTTTTGGAGATAAAGGAAATGGTTTTTGTGGAATGTCTAATCCACCAAAAAACTATATTTTTAAATCTTTGTGATTAGTATGTTAAACTTATATTTTTTTTTATAATTATAACACATAAAATTATCATTTTTCATGTATATTTAAGTTCGTATTGAGTTACATTTGTTTTTTAAATTAAGACATTTGAGTATTTGAAATCTTATAATTTTTAAATAATCTTTCAAATAAAAAAATATATATAAAAATTCTTTTTTTCCTAAGCACCTAGCCTCACCATTAAGCCCGAAGGGCTTGGGTCAAGTGGCTCGCATTAACAGGCATGGGCCTTGGGGAGCTGCAAGCCCAGAGCCCGACTAAAATTGAGATGGGTCAGGCACGGGTATCGGTCTAGAGCACGATTTTTGCAGAGATTTTGGGTCAATCAATTTAAGGCATAACTCAAGAATCGGCTTAGGCTTAATGAGTCAAGGCAGACTCATGAATTAGCTAAGGAATCAGGTTAGGTTGGACTCAAATTTACATATATGTACTAGTGACCTCGATCATGACTTTTTGAGAGTATCAGGGGATAGCCAAACCTAGTATGCTGCATATTAAGCACACTGAAAATAATATAAGCACAAATCATACTAATTGTTTTGCATTGTGAGACTAAAAAAAGTTGTTACCAAACTTGAATATTTTTGTACTGATTGATCATACAATTTTAGCAATCGAATGGTCCAGATTACATCCGCATTCATGAATAGTTTACTTACATCTAATTGTTCATGTAAAATGTTGATTGAATAGCTTATTGTTTCTTCACCTTCGTGAATAGTACTTGTTTATCATCATTATCCATCCAGCTTTTGAATCCAATGATCTAAATCTTATCTCATTGCAATCAGATATGGACCCTTTATCAATGATTTTGATTGGAAAATATTTCCTCCGTGCATCATTCTCTGGTGCAGTGTTTAACCAATCATCTTTGAAATCTGTTAATCTACTTGATTCCATTGTTCTCTATCCATGTCATTAAGCTCCACCTAAAAGAACCTAGCATCATGATGGTCATTTGATCAAGCCTTTGCCTTCACCTAGACTACATTTAAGCCAAGTGCTTAATCATGTTTTGCTTGAATTAATCAACTTTCTACTCTAGTCTGAGTTCTTCACCTAGTTCTTGCCACCAAATTATAAGATCATTAGTAATTCATATCTCTTAAGAACTAAAACATTAAATGCCCTCTAAAGCTTGTAAGATCTTGGGGTATTCTACTCTCAACCCTTTGCCTTACCATATGAAAACCCAAAATCATGCCCCTTAAATCCTACATATTACAAAATAAAATTAGGTGATAAACATTAATGGTATGTACCCAAGATTTCTAAGGCTACATCATTTTGACCATTGCCTAAAGATAGTTTTTTGAGGCCAAACTCCTAGTCAATATAGACCCAAATTCTTTAAATGGATGTTCGACAAGTGAAATTTGAAGTCATCAATTTATGTTTTGATGTGTTTAACAATTGTGACTATTTAGCCAGATTGTTAACAACAAGTTGCTATTTGACAATTATAAATGAATTAATGATATTAGTAGAGTTCATACATGATGATTATAATGAATTTAGCCACACTATTATTAGGGTTTAAGGCACACCAAGAAGGAAGAATGAACTATTTTAATAATCTTTAGTTCATAATTGCATAGTAATTATGAACTAATATCTATATGATGGGTTAAATTGATTTTAATAATCTTTAGTTATGTGAAATTAAAGATATTAAAAAATTATTATCTAAATGTAATATAAATTCATGATTAGTGAAGTACAAACTCTTATAAATTATAACCTAAATTATAATCATCATATATGTCTTAGAAAGTTTAACCCCTTTCAACATGAGGAAGAGATAATTCTAACTTCTTTTAACTAGAGTTATTGAATTACATCATTCTCTCATGCATCAAGTATCTTGCACATGGTTATTTAAGACTTCTATCATTCAACAAAGATTAAATCACCACTTTATTACCTATCTTTTGATATAATATATATCACATTAGATAGATCAGTTAGATCACAAGAAAAATATTTAAATATTTTGTTATTATCAAAATACTATAGATGCCCTAAGTTCATGGGCTTCAATAATTATCAACAATTGAATACTTAACTTACAATAATAACTTACTTTGCTACATTGATAGAAGACATGATTAGCAAATGATCAGCACCATATAATTAAATCATTATAATCAAATGACTGGATTATAGTTGCAGCTCTCTACATGTAAAAGTATGCATAGTTTATGTTACCAACTTCATCAATCATATATAGAACCTCAAAGTCTAGCTTAGAAAAGCTTCATGCAATAAAACATGGTCAAATCTATTCCACTTTATCCTTTGGAGAGCTATTTCTCTTCGTTTTTACTCTTAGTGCTTCCTCTCAACAAATATCTTCTCTTTTTCTTTAGTCATCCAAAGCATATAAAGATCTCATGCTATCTCTTTATCTCTCTTTATTCTTTGTAAACTCTTTCTTAACTTATTAATAAAATAAGTTCCTACAATAATTATGATAATCCATAATTTTTACCAATATTTTATAGTGCCTTCTTTGGTAAATAAATAGAAAAACGAAAATAAGAATTAAAGGAGCTAAAAAATTTTTCTTAGAAGGACAATTTCATGATCTCCATTATCAAGAAGTGGACGAAGCACTAAAGCCTCTACCTCTATCTCTGATAGTTTTTTAGGCTTTCATCTTATCTTCCATTTATTCTAATAACAATAGAGTGTTTCTTAAAAGTGCTCATTGATGCTTCTTCTATATTATGGAACAACTTAAATTGAGTTATCTCATTATACTCCAATAAAAGATCACCTATCTAAAGTTCCTTCCCTTTTAAACCTTATATTTGTAGCTTAGGTGACCACACCAATAGTACAAGACCCTTTGTAACTTGCTCTTCATCAAAAGGATGAGCTTAATCAATGCTTCCCCAATTTTTATTTAGTTTACAAATTATAAAAGTTTTACTCTTTTGTATCTATCAGTTATAATCCTACTTTTTTCTCTTTCTTAATCAAAAAGGGTTTGAAGATCTAACAATTTTACCATCTTATCAATCTAACCAATCTATTTACAATCCATCCTATGTTGCTCTAGTTGGACCTTCTTATCATTCTAATGAAGAATATCAACTTTTTTGGGATAAGGTTTCAACCCATAGACCATAAAAGAGATCTCCCAACATTTTGAAGAAATTATTTCCACTCTTATATTATATAAACTTTAATTTTTTTCCATCATTTTCTTTTATGAAAATTTTGATCCTATATTTTCTTAGATAATTTGAATTCCTAAGAAGTTTGTATGCTGTTAATGAACATGTTAAATGTAAACTTTTTCTTAAAGATTTTGCCTCTAAATTACTTTAAAAAACTACCTCTTACATCAATTTAATTTTCAATTAGTTTAAAAAACATTGATCTTTTTATTTGTTAATAATATGAAACCTAAAAAGATCATTAAATCACACGTTGACCTGGTCCAGTCTAAGAACTAATCTATACATATTTTTCTCCAAATTATCAAAGATGATCTAAATGATGTGGATCAATAGATTTCTCTTCCAAAGCTAATTTTATTTGTCACTAGGACTTTCGTGATTTTTAAAAGTCTTTGACTTTCTTTCCTCTAGCTATGTTTGATACATAGGATTTTTATAAATATATTTGTTATATGAATGAGAAAGAGTTCTTTGTTGCTAGTTAAAAAACATATCTTCTCCTTAAAAGCAAGATAAACAAAATCTCATTAATCTTCCAAAAGAAAGTTCCTTCACAACTTCTCTTGAAAGAATAATTATGGAAGTCATCCTCCTCAAGATCCTTTAGATTCTCTTCTTAAAACTCCCTTGAACACCTCCCACAATGAGGTGCTAGTTGCAACAAAAAAAGAAATCTTATATCAAAAGCCAAGACCTATTTTTTGGAATAATTAAGACAAATCTATGTTACAAAAATTTCACAAAGGTTACAAACATACCTTTTTTGAGTATATAGCTCTCAAGGCCTTCATTGAAAGACTATTCAAAGAAAGTTATCTTCATGAGTATTGAACCAAGAAGCTCAAGTTCATTATGGCTCCTTCAATTGTAAAAGCCCTAGATTCTACTTAATCCAAAACAAATTCATGAGTATTAGTCCTTGTTCTTTGAGACATAAGCTAAGCTCTTATTAAGATCATAAATATTCTTTGAGGGAATAGTAGTTACTTGAGAAAGTCTATCTTGAAATCTTCCAAGAAGTTTCTAATAGTCAATGAAATAACTTAGTGATCCATCAAAAGCTTCAATAACTTTTATCTTAGAAAAACTACCTCTCCTTTGCAAACCTTATGATGTCACCATAAGCATCTCTTCATTGATTAGAAATATTAAAGTTCATTATATACTTGTTGATACTAATGGCTTGGCAAAACGTTTGCTCCTTGATGGCCTTGATAAAATAAGCATCAATTGAAGTCTTATCCTTCTTTTCACCACATTTGTAATCACCTTCTAAAAGACAAAACCAAACTAGAAGGAATCATAAAACCATCCATAATTTTAAGAAACTCTATAGTTGAATAATCTAAATAAAGACTTTGCAGTTATAGTTGCTTCCTCTAACATGGTAATGCAGGCTCAATTGATAATAGGCAAGCTATTCATAAAATTTCACATTGTCATCATTCGAGTTCAAAAAGTCCTTTACAATTCAGATGATACTACTTGGATACTATGAAGAATACCCTTGAACCATTATCTTAAACTATAAGCTTCCAAACAAAGTATTGATAAACACTTCTCCCATTTTATCTATTTTTTCTTGATTTTCTAGTGTAAGCATTATAAACATCATAATTGATTTTAATAAATTCAAAATGTTGGCCACTAATAATCTTTTCATCCAAGACATTACACCATCTAATATGCTTGGAATAAGCAATGATTCTTGATCTTTCAGTAGTTCACCAAAATAAATGTCTTTAGTTTTGCAAGGAAAAAAAATATACCATAAAAGGAGAAAATTCCAAGCTACTTGAGGCAATTGTATTCACCTCTTTTACTACCTTGACTAGTTTGCTAATATATTTCTTTTCAAGAAAGGTAATAGAGCATGGCATGCATGCATGAATTATATTGATCTCAATCATGCAAATGTACAAGAGTTTTATTCTATCACTTATATTGATGATCATTTAGATTTACATGCTTATTTCAATTGTTCAATTTCTTAAATCTCTTTCTAGGCTACCACAAAATTAAAACAGCTAAAGATGATGACAAAAGAATCTCTTTTAACATTGAATTTAGAACATTTGAGTAAATTTAATGTGCTTAAATTTAAAAAACATGACAGAAGCTTATTAGAGGATGATCAATTCAATTTTTCAATGTTAAAAGAGCATAACTTTAGAATCCTACTTAGACGATTTTATAGTCAAAAGTGAATCCTTCTAGGTTCTTCTTTGGGGCTCAAAATGAAAGTTTTGCAACATATAAAAAGTTCAACATAAGGTTATGTACTCTAAACTATGTTTTTTTTCTTCTAAACTAAAGGATTCTTAGATTTCATAGTCCACAAAAAAAGGAATTTAGATCAATGTAGACGAACTCAAAGATAAAGCTAGTCAAAAGATAAAGCTTAACTATTTTTTAAGTAGCTCCGGAACAAGTCTTAGTCTCTAATTTTAAGCAACCTAGTCTCAAGGCAAGCATTGTTCATTTATCTTATTGTTTGGTCTTATATGCACATAAAGAATGTGTTTGACCAATGTCAACAATTGATATTTTTCTAACATCACTTCTTAGGGAAATTATTATTTCAGATATTTGAGTCAATAAATCTACTTTCTCAATTAAGTAGAAATAGATTGAGGTTTATAACACATTAATAGAATAATATAAATTTCCGAAGTCAAAGGATTAGTTTGACAAAATTTTTGCTATTTCAAAAGTTGTGTTAATATATATATATATATATATATATATATAAAAATATATATGAGCAAGGCCGAAGGCTCTTGCCTGGAAGTCGTTGTTGAGCAACATGCCAGCGAGACAGACAAGAGTCCCAAAAAATCCAAGGATGAGCTGAATCTCCATGACAAGAGCATAGGTGATCTTCTGCTTCGCCTTGGCATAGAGCAGTTCTACGAGGGGCAAAACAATCCCGTACACCACCGCCGCCACGAGCGTCATCACGAAGCCTAAATAGTACTTTCCCTTCGACTCCCCCTCTGGCCTGTCTCCGTTGGCGTGCACGCCGAGGACCACTGCCCCAAAGGTGAGAATAATCACCGCGTTTATTGACTCCGCCGTGAACTTGTGCCCCACGATGAAGAATGCAAAGACGGCGGTGAAACCGAGTTGCGTGGAGATGATGAGGGAGGAGGTAGAGACAGGGATGTAAGACATGCCGTAGGAGTAAAAGAAGTTATCGGTGCCGGTAATGAGTCCGAGGATGCTACTGTAGAAGAAGAGGCGAGGCGTGATGAGAATGACCTTAAGTTTGGCTGAGGCGGAGGAAGAGGAGCGGCGGCCTTGGCGGCGTCGGCTGAGGAAGGAAATCACAAGGGGCAAGAGGAGGATGGGGAAGCCAGCGGTTTGGAGAGCAGCGGAAAACCATTTGCGGTTTCCCCCATGGATGAAGTAGATGCGAAGGATGAGGGGGCTGCCGACTGAGCCGACGATGAGTAGGAAGACGTTGAGGGAGAGGAGGAGCAATCTGTTAACGTTGCTCTGTTTTGTTTCTGGGCTGTTGGACACTGCAGGGAAAAAATCCTCGTCTGCTCCTCCTCCATGGCGTTCTATCTCCATGGCCATTACTGGAAGATGGATGCTGAAATAGTTTGCTTCTTTTTTCTGATTCGAGCTTAATAGACGTTACCTCTACAATTTGTTTTGCTCACTCGAGCTTGTGACGATTGTTTTTGTCTTCATTTGAGAAATGTCAACAAGTTCGAAAATTTCCACATTTTTGCCACATAGAAGTGATAAAGCGTTTGTGGCTTCGAAAATTATAATAAATAGTTTTAATGAAACATTTGTTTAATTGAAATTGTTCACACTCTTTTAAAAACATAGTTTTAAAACTTCTTTAGAAAAAATATTTAAAAAATGTTAATTTAAAAACAAAAGTTTAAGTCATCCATGCCCAAAGCCGCAGCAGTTAGGAATTTAATGTACCTGTCAGCACTTGTACATGCACGGATCTAAAGAAAATGGCAACATGTTATTAAGCTTGCTACGTTTACAATTAAAGCGTTAACTGAAGAAATTTAAAAAACAAGCTATTAAGCTTGGAATGAATAGAAAGTGATTGTCAAAATTAATTGGTAAATTCAAAATTATTGAAGGTGTAACAACGTTGCATAAAAGGATGGCTCTTTCTGCAAAAACTCAACCATAATATTATTTTTTTGTATTTAAAAAAATTATGATTAGATTTTTGTGTATTTTAAAAAAATATAATTATATTTAGAACAAAGTAAAATAAGATTGTATATTAAGCTCCTAAAATATAGAAAATAATGTTAATATTTAGTACAAAATAATGATGTTGAAGATCATGAGTCATAACGACAATATATTATTTTGATAATAGCAAACTGTTTTAGTGCTTTATTTCCTAAACTAATATATCTATTAAGAATTATTGAATAAGTTGTCCAACAAGAATGGTATTGAATTATAAAAATTGTTCATTGAAATATCTCGAAAACTAAGACATACATCAATAGATGATTTTTCTTTTTATTGATAGCTGTTATAAAATTAGTTTTAGAAAATATTATTTATTTTAAAAACCTTTGTATGAGAGAGTAATAGTAAAGATAAATGAAAGATTTTTAGGTGATTCATTTCAAATTCACATCTATAATTATTAAAAACAAAAGTGCTATGTAAAAATACTAAAGGCTTTTTACAAAAACGAGATGGCCAAAAACTAAAAATTAAGCTAAAAGACCCTATAAGTATTGAGCTAAAGACCTTACACACTATCCTAGTAAAGCTTACAATACTCGGCCAAAGGACCAATATAAGTTCAATTATAAAGCCCCAATAAAGGGACAAAAAGACCAAGTATAAGGCTCAAATACAAGATCATATAACCTAAATACAGTTAAGCAAGTGGCACACTAATAACATAATAAAACAATGGAGAATAAATTCCAACTTAATGCGATGTAATGAAAAAATGGTTGAAAAATAAGGCATCAAGGGGCTTAGTTAGAGTGATAGGCCATTGAGTTGGTGATGTTGTTAACAAATTGGAAAGATATGAGGCTACCATTACATAAAAGAAAGAAGGCATACCCTATATTAGGAGATTGTATAAGATTATCAAACTTAGTGTACAAGACAACTTGAAATATGATAATCAAATTCAACATCTACCCAAATCATGACTTATTATTTTAGCAAGCATCGTTTCATCCAATTTTTCAATCTAAATACCTACCTGTTCTTACAACTCATTAGATTGTACTATATGAGTATACAACGTAACTTATGATTTATTAATGTACAATTAATTGGATGGACAAAGCTATGCAAACAGTCATTTTTCAATATTTGCAACATTGGATTTGGCTGATACCAACATCATCTTACAATGGTTTGAGATTTCGGCCAGCATTCATTACTATAAATCATTAGACACACATAGTCCAAAAATTATACTTGCATACCTGCTTATTTCTTTTATGCATTTGACACAACATACAATGCTCACTTGATTAGATGGATAATGCCACAAATCATCTACTATTCATTTTGTACATCATCAAAATTGGACAATCTTGCTTTATTCTTTTATGATTTAATCAACACTTCTCATACGGTAAGATTGTAAGTTCATGATTATTGTACTTATCTATTAGACTACAAAAATTATCTACATTGTCATATGTGTCACTATTAACTATAGGTCACTTTGAATCTCAATGATCTCCTTCACACTTATCTAACATCCTAACTCTAGCAATTGCATTAGTTATTAAGTCCTTGCACCTTTAGATAATATAAGATAGGTGAGGTAGGCTTAAAAGAAAATTCTTAAGTCATTCTAATAAAACATAAAGAGTGCAATATAATAATAGACTAAAATAATTGATATAACAAGGAAATCAATATAGTGTCATAGCTTACTAAGTTGATTCAATGAATAAAATCATAACCACAAATCTTATCTCATATCCATTAGAGCCTTACAAGTGATAATGTAGTCATAATCAACCTATAAAATGCAAAGTAACCCATCAATAATCTTGCACTTTCACTAAGTCTATGAGATCCTTAATGGAAGTTTATCACTCCTCTCATAAAATAACTTAGCACTCCCCCACATGAAAGCCCAATCACATGAGGCCACCTCATAAGGTTATAGAAGTCTTCATCAATCACACAATAGTCTAATATGCTATATAGAGCATCCATAATCTCTTGTGATGTCTTATAATGGTATTTAGCCATCTCAAAATCCTCTTGATCCGATGGTTTACACACCATAGCTCTACCAATCACATGGATGACCTCACAATGCTCTAAGTCTTCTAAACAATGAGTGACACTTCACCAACATATGTTTAGGCACATCCATCGTCCTCTTGTAATGTCTTAAGTAATGAGCCCTGCAAACTCCATACCTAACAAGAGTCCTGCCATATGATATATCTGACCTACTTAACTTTGGCTAATAAATTCATCAATTAGAGTCTACTACATTCTAGTCCATATCATAATCAAATAAACTTATTTATCTATCAATTTCTATGGTTTTATTTGTATTTATCCTTTCATACTTTTAAGTCAAATTATTACTATTTATTCTTACGCTTTATTTTCTCACTGAATTTGATCTTGTAGCCATCAGAGAGACAATTCATTATACGATTAAGTTCTTTCACTTTGGGCTAATGTTCAATGCTATAATTTGAGGTGTTACTCATTTCTTTGCTTATTTCAATTATGAGTGGATGCTTCTCACTAGTTAAGCTTCATGTCCTACCCTTTTTAATTCCTATATCCTTACTTTGCCTCATTAATTTTCTATCATTGTCTAACCTCTGGTGCCAGTACTAGCATTGACTAAAGCTACTAGTTTCATATTTCTCACCACTAGAATTATCAGATTTGTCTCAACCTCTCTAGTCAACAAGTTTAAGGGTTAGCAGCTTTTATCATTCTTATACTAGAGTATTCAATGTCCTTGTTTATAATTCTTGAGATAATAATTGGGTAGATTTTTCTTCTTAATTCTCTACCAAAATTCATTTTTACTCCTAGTCTTTTTAGAGATTCTAATTCATGAAGGAAGCTCTTTAGCAAGATCAACTTATACGAAGACCCAAGAAATGATGTGCCTTGTTACATTAATTGTGATAGCATCTTTTAATAGGTCCTTAACTATAAACATAATTAGGAAAAGGATCTACTTGTTAAACAAGTGAATTGAAAGGTGCTTCAATGAGATCTACACTAGTGCTTACAATGGTTCAATATCTGATAGAAAGTCTAGGTGCCATTTTAAGTTAGTCATTTAAAAGTCTATAATTTTTCAAATTTTATGCATCCAACATCTAAGGTTGTTAGATTCTAATGAAATTCCCAAAAGCATATACCTATTGTCGGAAAGCCTTGTAATGACACATCCAGTAAGCTTATTATTTTTATTTTAGCTCTTAGGATTTCCAAGTTATGTTTTTTATGCAAGGACTTTCCTATTATAGTTAATTTAAAAGGAGCTACCATTTTGGAGACAACATCATCATCAAAGATAATCTCTAATTTTTCTCTGAATAAAGAAAATAGCTTAATCTTAATTGGCAAGGTAGATTTTGTTGAACCCAACACCTTTGCAAAGGAGGAATTTAGGATGTAAACTAATAATATTAAGTTTCATCAGATCATGGTCTTACTTATATGATACAAACATTGCAGTCATTTGACACAAGTTCTTTTTTTAATTATTTAAGTTATTTATGTGGTGCAATATTTCCTTTTGCTAAAACATTTTCTATAAAATCATATTAGTAATATCATTTAACCATTTAAATTAGTTCCATTTCTATTTTAAAAGGTTTAATGGTAAAGGATCTCATATGTGTTGCAGCATAAGAGATTTATCTATTTTATATTAGTTGAAATTGTTGTACTGCTTTTGGTGTCTCCTATTATGATTGTTGTTTACATTTTATCTACCCCTACGAGCTATGGTGAAAGTGATGTTCTCTAGGGAAGCTCAAATAGGTTCATTAGTGGTATATATTGGTATGGGTGAAGCCAAACCACTTAAAAATCCTATGTTTATTAATTATTTATTGTATTTTTCTTATTCTATTTGGTTAATTGTCATAACAACTAGTTTTCCTAATTAGTTAAAAAGCAACTTCAAAGTTTTGTTATACCTTAATACATTTTATTGAAACCATAATTTACCTCCTTCTTATGGTATTGGATTCTCATTAAAACTAATAAGTGGCATCCAAATATAGTTTTGTCATTAGATTTTTGTGATAAGTTCCTTATGGCTCATGCTTTCGTTGAGAATGTGAAGGAGCATCCTCTTATAATTCACCATTATTCAAGGGTGAATCATTTTTATATTAGAATAACTAAATGCAACTATTTTTAGAATTAGTTGATTGAGAAATCTGGGATGTTGATGAATGTTCCTTTACTTATCCTTTTTTTTTATTTTTTAAACCTTATTTTTATTGAAAACTAAAAAAATGTATGAAACAACCCAACCTCACAATTAAAAATATTGGGACTATCATTAGTACAAAACCCAAATGAAGGGAGAGAGCAAAGGAGCATCTCAACAACATTATCTATAATAAGCCAAAACACCTAACTACTTATTGAGGGTGCATTGAAGAGAAAACAAATATGATCTTTTGTAGAAATCACCTATTCACCATTATGGAGAACATGGTTTTTTATTAGATGCTTAATCTGAAATTACAAAACACTCTATTAGTCTAGGTGAACAAGACTCATGATAAATTAAGGAAGTTGTTTACTTTCTAATAATTGACTTTGAGATGAATAACTAGCTAATTACATTAAGGCATTTGCTTCCACATTTCCTTCCCTATAATTATGTTTTAGTTGGGAGTTCCAATTTTTGTTGCTGTTAAGGGGAAGAATAGACCAAGGAATGGATGATGCCCAAGAATAATATTGAGAGGCACCTTAGAATCACATTTGATCTATAAATTGTAGGTACCTTTGTCATGATAATGCTATAATTCCCAAAAACAAGCCTATCCTTCTGTGTCCATGTTGGTTTTAACTTTGTAGAATACTAAAAAGTCCTAAATAATCCATCCTCTATCATCTTGAACTACACCACCACTACCAATAATTTTCAAGTTTCCTTTCATAAAGTCATTAACATTTAGCTTAAAATGATGCAAAGGGACAAGACAATAAGCTTTAGTGATTTTCTTATGCTTCAATTTTGTGAAGCAATCTACAGGCCCATTAGTCACAAGTTTAAGATCATCCAGACATTTTTGAGTGAAGACTAAGTTGTGAATTCGAAGATAGACATTAGCACCTATTCTTTCCTAATTAAACACTTCTCTTCAAAAGGGAAGGTTCTTATCCTTTAATAGCTTCAAACAAATGAGTCTTAAAATCATTGAGATAATCTCCGCCTCTAATAGTTACAAAAGTACCATAGTTCCACTAATGATGAAGAAGGTGTTTTATGTTCCAACATTAGATATGATCTAAAGCTTAATTATAAGTTCACTAAATCATTAAAAACCTATAGTTGAAAAATCAAGAGAAGAGACAAAATGATAAATTCATTGAGTAATACAAGGTGACACGACACGTACTCATGGTTGTAGTTGGAAGCTCACAATAGTGCATGGAAGCACAAGCTTGTGCACAAGAAAGTACAACATGCAGGATAGTTATACACACATAACATGCTCGAAAATGCGAAACTACCACACGTGTGTCATGTTCACATGCACAATGGCACTTATTGCTACACATAGTTAGAACACAAGGCTTTAATAGATACCTAGTCATTAGATTATGAGTAGATGTTGGAATTAGTCAATATGGGATTAAGGCCAATGGAATTAAAATCATGCTTTGTACTACAAATCAAATCATGAAAGAAAAGATGGGAGACCTTAAAATAAGCTCGCTTATATCATTTGTACATGTATGATACACCTGATCATATAGTCATGAGTCATTCTCATGGTTACATTATAGTGTTTAGAGTGCCAAATATGTTGTACATGTACAAACAACTCATCTTACAAATATGGCTTCTTCTTATTAATAGTTCATTGAAGTAGACCTTTATCAAATTAGTGTGATATAAGCAACTAACATGTACAATATAATAAAAGTTATCAAAAAATAGATACTAATTATAGATTGGATAGGTACAACTTCATAATTTTAACATCTTGACTTGTGAACCTTAGTTATACACATAGCAAAAGCTTTGAGAAAATATCAGACATGTATGATACTAAGATTGCCCATGTACAATGTATATGTCAAGTAACTAATTAGTTTAACAATGGGGTTGCTATCTCATTAGACTTTTAATATTTATAAGATCACATATACATGATTAAACCTAGTCTATATAGGGTGATCTAATAAGGCAAATCATTGGCTCAACAGTATTTGTCCTAAGCCAAGTAATAGGAATTTTCACTTGGCATCCCTCTTTACAAACACCTACGAATATTACTAGAAACTTATATTTAGGTTGGAGATCAAGCTTATTTGTGTAATCTGCATATTTTCAAGCCATAGTTTGGTAATTTAAATCATTTGAAAACTTGACTCATCATCAAGAAAAGACTTTTTTGTGCTTATATAAGGTGAGGAAATTTGTGTTATGTTGTAGATAAAGCTCACTTTTAGTTCACATATTTATGGTATAAATACAAGCTTCATATAAAGAAAGATTAATTGTGTCATATCCTAATGAAATGTATTTGATGCTAAGAGCCAAAAAGCTAACTCTTAAGATGTCTTATTGATCCACAAGTTATGAATTTGATACAAACCTTTTTCAAAAATGAATATTGAAGCTTATGAATTTGTCAAGGATTGTAACATGAAAATACAAAAATTGATCATAGTTTCACTTTGTTAGTACTAGTTTGGAGGATGCTTTACAATTTTTATAGTTGTTCAATGGTAAAATGCTAAAGTGTTTTTATTGTAATAAAGATATTTTTGGGGATTATAGTGCTCCAAAGTCATACCTATATAAAACCTATGTTAAAATAACTAACAGTGACCTACATAGTCTTTTTGATATTCTCATGATTGGACCATTCTTATGGCTAAGCTGTGAAAGTGCTTGCTTTGAATGTGAGGAGATAAATGGAGCCTTGACAAGTACTCCATGCATGACCCACATTCAAGAAGTGAAATACTTAACTTTGAGAGCTTATTTTATTTAGCATTTCTTAAGTTGTATTGTAATACCAAATAGAGGTAATATGTAATGTAATACTTCTTTGATTTTTCTTTTACATGAAAAGTGAGAGCTTCTATATAGTTGAGGTCATCTTAAGGTTGATAAAAAAATTATTGCAATCAAACCCAAATTACTTGAAGAAAATAAATCACATTTTAGTCATTTAATTATCTCTGTTATAAACTATAAACATAATATTTTAGTTGATGATATTGATTGCATTCCAAGAACATTAGAGAATATCAATATGAAAATGTTGTAATATTTTGCACAAAATCATTTGAGACAAGTTAGTGATGTTGTATGTGCATCTGATTAGTTACCTATTCAACCTTTTTTGGAACCTCCTACTTCTACATCTCAACAACCTCATGATGAACTAGGTGTACATTCATCTTTAATTACTACTCGAACACCAATTGTAACTTGTCATCAAGCAACATTAGCAAGAGTTTCTACCCTAAAAGCTTTTTTTCAATAGCTTTCTTAACATATGGATCATAGATGTGATGAGATGATGGGGTCAATTAAAACTTTACAAGAGAAATCTCAAATGAAATATGAGTTTCTAACAAATGCTTTAAATGTCTTTATGACTAAAATAATAAAACATGCATAGAAAGGATTTAGGAAGCTTCCAAAAGCCTAAGTTTATCTTGTTGAAAAGGTTGTTTTTATTCCTAATGTTACTAATTTACTTATTTCTATTCACTAGATTTCTATGTGGTTTAACACCATTAAATGATTACAAAAAGAAGGAGAAGTGATATAGTGAGAATTAAAGATTTAAGAGGAGGCTTCCATTTAATGAAACCTAATTTATGCATTTGCAATTTTTGTTAAATTGCTCAAGTAGCTAATACTATGTTGTGTTATGCTATTACATTATTGATAATCAACAAAGGGTCTACTACTACTATGTCGTGTTATGCTATTACATTATTGATAATCAACAAAGGGTCTACTACTACTATGTTGTTATTCTAAATTTCTATAAATTCCATAATGAATTACTCACAGAGTTCATCTACCTACAATCTTGCTTAAACTACTTACTAAATTATCTTGAATTGCTAAAATGATGAATGTAGATGCTATGATATCTAAATTATCATGATGTTGCATCACTTATATTACTTGTTGTACTGTTACTGTACATCATGTTTTTCATTCTAGCATTGGTTTTATAATTGTCAAAAGAGACTTTCTAAGTAACATTCAAATCTTGAGGTCTAATTAGTTAAATTAGAAATAACAATGATATTCAAAGCTTTGGAATTAGACTTAAGAGCCAATAATGATATTTAATAAAGAAACAGTTTGCAAAATGGTTTTCCCATTTAAACACTCACTAATAAAAAAAGTCTTTAATGGGCATCTAAACATGTAAACAATCTAATCAAAATTCAATAAAATTGGCTTCTAAAGTGCATTCATAATTAGTATATGAGGCAATGGATATATTCTTAAAAGATTAAGCAGGGATGATGTTTACCTATGTTGTTGGCCTCACAAAGCTTGGAACTTTGCAAATTTTCAAATGAAGGTTTTTAAATGGTAACTTAATTTTAACTTAAACACAAAACCATCTCTGGCACTAGTGTGGGCCTCATTAAACTTCTCCCAATCTATTTCTTCAACATGGTAACAGTATACTTACTAGCTTTTGCAATTGAAACACCATTGAAAGTGGATGCTATCATAATGAATCTTACCCAGCTAAACATTATTAGTATCTATGTTGATGTGGATTTAGCAAAAGACTTTCCAAATATTATTATGACCATAAAAAATGAAACTCAAATTGATTCTAGCAAAAACTCGAATACAATAATCTGTCAAATCACTGTTGGGGCTATTATAAGTAAGGACACAATGCATAGTTATGTAAATAAATCAAAATGACCTGAAATTAGCAAATTACAATAGAGATTCCTAATGATTCAACTTAAATGGATTAATTGAATTTAACAAAATCAATATTGATGAATAAGGTAGAAATGTAAAGTAAAAAGATATAATAATCTGACAAATTCACGTCAAAAAGGGACCCTACATCCAAAGTTGTTGAGGCTCGAACATAATGCCCAACTCTAGCTAAGGAACAAATGAAAGCTTCATCAAGCAATGAATGAGCAAAGAAGACTCTTAATAATTTTCAAGTAAGCCAATCAAGTGACAAAGAGCCAAATATAACCATGAACCAAGTAACAGATAAATACGTCTTACTTAAGAAAGCTCAAAAGAAAAACTGACAAGTCTCTTCATTTTTTTATTTGAAAACTTCACAAGATAAAGATAGATAATATTGTAATCTTCAATCTCTTATAAATTTTAGTGATGAGTTGCATGTCAGAGTTAGAAATTTAGGGCAACTCGAATATAGGGAAGAAGAGTTTACCCTTTTTTTGTGAAACATTAAAAGAGGAAACAAAAAGGCCTAGAGAAATCCATTAGCCCAAATGAAACTCATAGAAGATCTTAAGCCATACAAATTATTAAAAAAATTACTTATAATGAACGGTATCCTTGTCTAGACTATAAGGGTGCATCAAACAAAAGCTTAATTAATCCACTAAATTATCAAGTTAAAACCAAAAAAAGGTTCTACTTGAATTTATGGAACCAATGGTACAGAAATAAAGTGCATCAACTAGAAAAGATCTTGGACATTCATCACTATATAAGTAATATACCCAACAAGATTTGGACATTATGGAAGAAAGAATTTAATTGTCAAATACCAATAGAAAAGGAATAGTTATTCTTTTTTTAGTAGATAACTAATTATGGAATACATCTATTCATTACACCTTGATTTATGTTAAAAGCTTTTGCACAAAAATGAGCACTGTGGAATAGTCTCATCCACATTACAAATGGCACTAATAGGTTGTGGCACTAAAAGTAATTATGAATTCTTATATTGTATTAATTATTGTAGCATGAGGGAACTCCCTTTTATAGGCCTTGCATTCACATGGGCTAGTAAAGAAAGGATATATGGATACAAAAAAGGTTGGACAAATTATTAGTAAATAAAGTTTTGATCAATTTCTTGTTGATATAGAGAAGCATTTATACAGAATAGAATCTAATCATACTCCACTTCTTCATTTTATAAAACAATTAGCTCCAACTCTAAAAAAATTTAGATTTCAAAACATTTAGCTAAAAAATCAAACATTCATTCAAATAATTGAAAGTAATTTGTCATATCCTATTAACTTTCTTAGGCATAATGGCCTTTTCCATCAAATTAAAAAGGT
Source organism: Vanilla planifolia (assembly GCA_023846275.1). NCBI lineage: Eukaryota > Viridiplantae > Streptophyta > Magnoliopsida > Asparagales > Orchidaceae > Vanilla > Vanilla planifolia. Next base: position 10,000,135 of record CM043875.1, on the reverse strand, counting down.
TGAAAGATTATCTTAAATAATGGAATGAATAAAAATTTGACAATATCCCTGAGACAATTAAATTGACAAAAAAATCTAATTAAAAAAGAAAGAAGCACTATCTTCTAGCCTATCTATTTGAAGAAATAAGAGGTAAGCTAAATAAGGATAATGATTCCCTTCTAGATTTAACTACTAAAGTGAAACTCTATTGATAGTAAAAGGAAGGAATTAGATGTCTCAAATAAGGTGACAAAAGCACAAAAGTTTTCATGAAATAGTAAAAGAGAGAAGAGCAAAGTTGAAAATTAACTACATAAAAGACTATATAGGTAGTTTTACACACCAAGAAGAAAACATTCAACAAGTTGCAATTCACCACTTCTAGTTGTTGTTATCATCTATCAATGTTATAAACAATAAGAAGCTACTTAATTGCCTTCCCCATTTGGTTACATAAGAAGATGACTATTGGATGATGAAGGAAGTTTTAATGGAGGAAGTTAGCGACACTACTTTTCAAATAGAGTAACATAGTGCTCCTAGTCCATATGCATACAATGGATAATTCTTCACTCATTAATGAGACATCATAGTAAATGATGTATTGGTGTGGTTAGTGACCTCTTAATAGGGACCCCTATCCTAATAGGATATCAAGTGAAAATCTTATTTTAAGCCAAAAAAAAGAGAACCCTAAAACATTCAATAACTTCATGTCAATTTGCTTATGCAATTTTAAAGATTCACCAAGCGATTGGTAGACAAGATTCAAAGTTTTCATCGTAGGCTCATCTCCCTAGAACAAGTTAGTTTTGTCCAAATAAGTGACATAACTAATAAGATTTTACTAGCTCATGAATTGATGGCATCACTAATCATAAAAGTGAGAAGTAATAACTATGTAATTAAACTAAATCTTAAAAGTCCTTTTGATTGCCTTTCATAGGAACTTGTTAAGTAAATTACTTGTAATATTCAATGTTATGGATCAACTCATTAAAAAGATTAAAAACATATTTTGAAACACCTGGATCTTAATCATAATAAATGGTAAGTCTAATTATTTTTTCAAAGTATCTTAGGGGATCAAATAAGTGAATCCAATCTCCTTATCTATTATTCATCCTAGCATTGCTCAACCCAAAGCTTGTCCAATGGTTACTCATATGAGATATGTAGATGATTTCATTATTTTTTGTAAAGGTGACATGAAAAACATATACAAGATCTATAAATTGTTAAATGCATTTGATTTAGTAGGTCTTTAAATTAATAATAAAAAAACATGTTCTTTCACAATAAAAAAAATTTAGGTACATTGCTATTAAAGTACATAGGTTGTCTTCTTTTTGTTGGTATGAAAAAGTTAACTACTTTTAGAATGTAATAGAAACAATTTAGAGAAAAATTGCAAATTAGAAGAAAAAAATATTTACAATTTGGAGAAGACCCACTTTTTTTGTCCTATGAAAATCTTATTTGTGGTATGGAGAATATAGAATAGCTTCTTTCATTTTTGAATAAATTAAGGAATTGTAACTTTCATCTTGCCTCTAAATGTCCCCATTACCCAAATGAGGATTCATTCAATCATGTATTTGTTAACTATGAAAAGGAAGCAAAGTGTGTCTTATATTTGCCACTATTTGAAAAATTTAGCAAGCAAATGTAAATAATATAACTAATTTATTATTCAATTGGTAGAATTAAGTTGACAATCATACTACTAAAAGAGAAGCCATTACCATTATAACACTCATTATATGGTGTAATATATGAAAAGCAAGGAATTTAAAAATCAATAAGAAAGTAAATCAGCCAATAATGATAACTATAAATAATATGATGCTTTATAGCTATAAAATATTTAAATGCTTGCCTCTTACATAAACATCTTTAGAGGACTTTCTTTTAGTCTAGCTCGACTTAGCCCTAGCTTCCCCATGGTGAGGTATAGAAGCTTAAGTGGTAAAATGGATTCCTCCACCAACTCATATGTTGAAGCTAAAAATGTCCATGGTTATCTAAATTATAATAATAGATATGCAAGTTGTGATGGCATACACAACCATAAAAGCCAAGAAGCTTTTTTCTTATGTTGCTGACAAAAAATCTCAAAGGAAAATACTTGGTTTGTCTTGATTCATAGTTTTAAAATGTATGACAATAGAAAAATCCACAAGCTTGTAATTGAAATGGATTGTATTGCTCAAAGAGACACAAGGTCACTGACACATCTCATGAAATTTGTCTAACCTTTTTTTAACAAATCAAGTATTGAAATGAATTCACTTGTAGTTCACTGATATTTTATTGACAAAGAAGGCAAGAAAGTGGCCAAATATACAGCAAAAATGGCAGCAAAGTTAGCTAAATTAGAAATATGGGATTCAGAATGCATGCTAATTTTATGTAAGACTCTATTTAAAATTAATGAAGCCCAAATTCCATATATTTGATCATTATACAAGCTATGAAGTATTGTTGTAGCTAATTAGACCTAATATATGTGAGAATATTGGTGCTTCAATTTTTGAACAAAAGTTTTGTATAGTACATTCTTTGTAATTATACTATGTAAAGAATCACCTACCAACATATTCATAACCCAGTCTCAAAATGTACTACTTCTATTTGGCATAAGTTTATTATGATCAACAACTGGATTAAAGTAGTATTTTATAGTAATTCAAATTTCACTATTCACTTTATAGTTTCAACATACAGAAAAGAAAAACAAAGTCAATTCATAGGACAGTTATGAGTAGTCAAAAAAGACATTATTCATATTTTCTCTGTATCATACCAAGATGTCCCTTTCAAAACTCGAGTCAAATTAGTATATCGATGGTGTCCACACTATTCACATTAGGCCATGCTCAGCATAACTATACAATTTCACTTACTAGTTGGGAAGTATGTCCACTGTAACACATCTCTATGACATCGTACTTTTGTAGTTATGTGTCCTTTCATGCACAAGTTTGATCTTATTATTGAACATTATTTATCCTAGTGCCTCATCATATTCAATGATATAACTATGGTCATGATCAAACTATTATGATAGACCATCCAAAATGGCACATTGAAAAGAATCAGACTAATACATCACTCACACTTCCTAGGGGCATGTAATTACTTTATCTCTTCTAACATGAGCTAAATTAGATCAATACACTAGTCAAAGTTAAAATATGCAAGATCCAAATTTGTAAGATCACTAATTTAGGCATAAATCTCTACTGTATGGTAATATGTTTTGTTTTGAAATCAACTGATGGTTACCAAACCAATTGTAATAGGAGGTAACACTTTATCATTTAATATAATCTTAGTTTTATAAAGAAAACCTAAAACCTATCCTTTGAAAAACACTTGATCATGGTTTTACTTAGATCTACATAATGATCATATTAAATGATGCCTTCATTATAATGGTATGCTCTTCTTTCATTCTTTGTGTCTCATGTTAGGTTTAGTTATTATTACATGTTGTATTTACATGATGACCTCATCTCAATGGCATGACCTTTTTTTACTTAAGAAAATCAAGTATTATTTGTTTATATATGGTAAACCTTTCTATCAAATATATATATATGAAACTAGGTTTTATTTTATTTTAAACAAATTCAAAGATCATATTATTTGAAGTATGTCGTACATCTAAGAACCATTTCCCTTGTAAAATTGTATACATAACTTAAGTAAAAACTATGCTAAAATAGTATCAATTAATAAGATCTAGTTTCATAAAAGTATGATCATCATCCAAGTTATTGAAAATATTAACTGGTATATCTTTGTACAAATATGATGTTAATAACATATACATATGTAGAAAATACTAATGGCTCTCTAAAGGAATGTTTTAAGGGAAAATTATTGTATTGATATGATCCCAACTGACATACTCGAATGAAGTATCCAAAAAGTTGAGCGAAAATAACTTTGTGAGAAAAATTATCATAGACTAATGATCCATTTATCTAATGAGTGCAATCCGTACGAAACTGATATACATGGTGTCTTAAGGTGTCATACTTTTACGATCGTATTGATCCTCCAATGAAGTTTTGAAAACCCAAGACATTTTTTAAGGATGTGTGAAGGACACACATCAAATGCTACGATGTCCATCAATGTAGTTGTATAGTATACTTTACGTAACTACAATATATGAGTCATATGGACACATGATAGGGTGATCCTTCTTTTAAAGTCATCACCTACATAAAATCTCCCATTTGTTATGGCAAACTAACACTTATAAGAACTAGTTAAACACTTTGAAAATTTAGTTTTCTATTTGAGTGTCTAAATGCATGCTTAATTAAATTAAGAGTACAATAAGAAAATCTAACAAATTATAGTAGACTAATGAACCGACTTGCAAATCTCTAAGAGGATGAACAATATTTTTAACCTAAGTATATAATTGATTTGGTGAATGATCTTTAGAACCTATTAGTTGTTGTTTCTTCAAAAGATCTCACATTTCTTGGTAACATCTCTCCATTTAATTCAGTATTCGTATCATATTGCTTATATAACTATTAGGTATTGAAATTATCAGTTAAAGGTTTAATGAGTGTTGAATATCTTGTTATTGCTATTATAAAAAGTCTTTTGAGTTTGTAGTGTAGTTATTTTACAAAGTTTATGCTTGCCAACTACAGTAAAAGAGAGCAGTTGATTTAGAGAAAACTTAGTCATTGTTTAGAGCAAATCATCTAAAAATCATGTGTGATTTATGCCTTTTACTTGATATTTCATAGTTTACAACTCACACAAAGGTTTCAAAAAACTAATACCCTCTTTATTAAAAGTAATTAATAATCATTTTCTAATCACATTGATTTGAAGTTGTTACAATAATTTTTTTATTTTATTTAAAGTTTCAAAAGCTTAAAATTCACCCCCTACTCTTCTTGTGGGCATCACTTCTCAATAGCCCTTGGGTTAACAAGTTTAGATACTTATAGAGAAGAAAGAAGAAGTCATCCACCAATTCACTTGAATAAGAAGATGGATTCCTATGTCCTAGGTGCATACAAGGTTTCCTAATTTCTTAAGGCAAGTGGTAAGGATTTAAAAAATGATACCTTTTATACTCAATAGCTTTCACTTCAATTAAAGAAATACTTGCATATCACTTAATAGAATTTGCATCAATTGATAAAACCTAAATTGCTTACACTTTGGAGATTTTGACTTCAAATCAATTAATTTTGTGAAAAAAAATGAATGATGTTATAAAGAGTGGTCAAAAAAGAATGATATAATTTTAATTAGTGAAAATCAATTATAAAGTGATTAAAATTGCACTGATCGTACGTCAAGAATCCTACTTTATATAGCATGATTAGCATATCTATAGTATGTGATAAACAGATTAAATAGTTCAAACAAGATTTATCACTAGTGCAATAAGAAGTTTAGTGATATTTCCATATGATTGGACATTATGATCTATTCAAATGAACCATGCATTAGTGATCTATTGTTCAACTAGGCATGCACAAAGTGTAATCTATAATGAATATAAATATAGAGAATTTCATATGGTGTGATATTATTTATTGTACAAAACTATTAATTCAAGCAAAACATAACATGAATACATTAGAATATTTAAATTGTAAAAATATCATTATATTCTATGAGCTAGTACATTGTGTAGTACAAACAATGAAAGGGAATAAGGTATTCAAGCCAAGCAATATATATGCACAATACTAAAACATTCTTATAGTATGACGATTTATAGTGTAATACATTTGGTTTTAGGTGATCTAAATAACAATGTTTTGGAAAACCCAAAACATTCATGTAATATACTAATATTCTAATACATTATATGATTAATTTAACATATAAGCTTCATATGATATGATCCACCTTTCATATGGTACAAACAATTGTGAATATTAGAAAATAATTAGTTCAGTCATAGAATAAAGCATATTTTTTCATTAGAGATCTATTCATGGGCATGTATGTGGGTCCTATGTAGCATGATATATAAATCCCTTTAGGAATAAGATTATGATTGATTAATAGGTGATTAAAGAACCACTTGGCAAAGTTTGGAAAGAAAACTTGGGTAGAGTAATTTGTTTTAATCAAAGACATAAATAGAGATGGAGGTAATAATACTTCTCAAGTTCTAACTAAAGAACTTTCCTTGTGAGTGCTTTAATCTTGCAAAATTAATTTTATTGAGAGATATAAAGAAACATTTACAAAGAATATCATCCAGCATTTACATGTTTCACCACACAATCACTTATTCAAGTCGTAACTTTTTATTATAATCTAATAGATTAGATGCTTATAATTGTACACTTAGTTCACATTCAAGTGTGTAGCTTGTACTTGCCTCTTTGGATTTTTCTTTTTATGGCCATGCTCTAACCTATATAGTGTGTAGAGGGCTGGTTATTCTCCTTGCCATTGAGTGTGGACAGGGTTGATCCCAATCGTATCTCATGAAGTGGTTTATGGGATATGTTCGATGAAAAACAAATTGTATTAAGTTGGATGTAGTCTTGGGCATAAGCCATGCCACTTAAAAATCTAAGCTCTCGTTTGCTTGCTTGACTTGCTTCAACCACTCATACATTTTTTATTATTGCAATTATAGCCCTAGAGAAGCAAATCAAAATAAGAATTATCATCAAAGTTTTGCTTAACATTTTCTTGTCTTAAGAATATTAAAAAAGGTGTTGATCAAATATTTTTCAATTAAAGAAAGCTTTAGTTGGATATTATTTCTAGAAAGACTTTTGCAAAACTTTTATGTCATCAATTCACTCTTACACTCTTGGTGTGCCTTGTATCTCCAATAAGTGGTATTGAAGTGTGGTTCTCACTTAAAAGGCTTATCATTTTTTAGTCGATCCTTTGCTAGCTCCTTTAGTTTTTTATTGCATTTAGTTTTCTAATTTTTATTTTAATGAAATCTTTATCAGTGGAACCCCTCCACTTTTTGTGTTAATTCATTATCTTTGATGGAAAGTGAATTTTAAAGCTTTTATTAGAAGAATTGATTTTTAAGTTTGGTCTTTATTTGAATTCAATCATGAAATACACTCTTGTAATTTGTTTAATGATGAAAAATTAATTAAATTAGTGCAATAAATTAAAGATATGTACACATCTTATTTTATGCTTTTAGTGAAGAGATTAGCAAGAAAAGTTTTGCTTAGCACTTGTTTTGAGTCAATACAAGTGCAAATTATGTTTTATGATAAAATGAAACCTCAAATTTCTAATACAGTGAAGAAAGAGAAGAAGAAGATGAAAAACTAAGAGCAAAGGAGAAGGTATAGTTCTACCAACACCATAGTTTCCATTTCTCCAAATGTAGCAATTCATGACAGGACCTCTTTAAACAATAAGGAAAGCTCTTACGTATTTGTTAATGATGAACTATCTTAATCATATGATGAAGTGGTTGAGGAACATTGGAAATTATTTGCTAAGTATGCTAGTTCTAAAGATATTATGCTAAAAACATAAGCATCATATTCATGAACAATGCGATCAACTTATGGAAGAGATTATATCTTCATTAGATCATGCTAAATAACTCATTTTTTCCTTTAGTAAATTTCATGCAATCGTTAATGAATATGAAAGTATGCTTGTTGAAATAGAAAATTTTGCACTATTGAAAAAATTGAATTACTTTTCATTGATTCAAAATGAATAAGATAGGAAAGCAACATTTATTAATGCTTCCATTTGTACATGATCATGCTTTACCATAAAGTTATGTGAAAATTAAGAATGCAAGAAAATTTATTCATGTTTATACACAATCTAATATGACATGCTAGCATATATCCTATGTTAATGTTCCATCAAGAATTTCTTGCAACTATTACTCATATTTTAGTCACATCTCTATTAATTTCTCATTTAATAAGTTCACTAATTCTAAAGTTAATAAAATTTGTAGGGATAACTAAAGGAATTATTTGTTGTGCAAAGAATTTAAACTATAATCTTTACACATTACAAACACATCTAAAAAAAAGTGGGTTTGGTTCCTAAATTTCAAGCCTAGGTCAATGTTTACCTGTATCTCCATGGGCATTGGCTTGCTTGATGATTGAATTCCTTGCTCACTATGATAAATTTGATAATTAGTTTTATCTTTATATTAGTTTTTAAATTATTTGAAAACTTTAAAAATTAAGGAATATAATGTTCTATTCACTTGAAAATGAGCTTAATTAGACCTAAATAAGATAATTAGATACTCTTTTAATTGTACCAATGTGTATTTAGAAACTTTATTTACAATCCATCTTGAAACATGAGTAAAAATGCTTATCATTTTAGAATGAAAAAATATTGAAAATCAATGCTTATGATATATAGTTTATTTAAATAATTTCACTAAGGATTAGAATTAAAAGCATCATGTTATTCTAAAGTATTAATTGAAAACAAGATTTGAGAGAAAGAACTTCTAAATCTTTAAATGATTAAGAATTAACTAAATATTAAAAAGATTAAACATAAAAGTTGAGAAATTAGTTAAATTAAGTATTTAAGCATTATCATATGGTACACTGGAGACCATCAACTACACAATTTGGATATGCATATCAAGGGACATACCCAAGATATTAGCCTAGAAACTTCAAGAAAATTGAGAGAATGAAAACAATTATTGTTTGGTTTGATTTTCAAAACATTATTGCACTAAAGTGTCTAATAGTATGAATCATGAGGTTCATATAGTATGATATTGTCATGCTATATAAGGAGACTTATCATTATAGTTTTCCTACTTAATGATTAAATACTCCTACTGGGGAAGCTAAAGCATTTTAAAATCAACTTTCATGAGGATTATGGGCCCATTAGCACAAAGCATGTAAGCAAGTGGTGGTTTCTCTAGTCAAAATCATGTTTTCACCTTGATTCACTCCATTTCCACCTGCTTACTTGACCTTCGCCATCACCCTTATAATTCTTGTCGAATGTTGTAGGGAATGAATTCAACCTTATTGATTTTGAATGTTTTGTGAATCGATAAACTCAGCCAAACAAATTATTTACCTTAAGAATCAATTCTACTTCCATTTGTTGAGAAGAACTTGTTATACTTGCATAGAAAAATGGTAAAGCTTGTAAGGACATTATCCAAATGATCCAAAACCATAGCGAAGGCATCCACAAGCTATATATTTAATAGGAAGGTTTTTCAATCTAAAGTTGATTGTGAAGCATATGAGAACATAGAAGGGTGTATGATGATCATAGCCAAAAAATTATACTTGAATTAGAGTTATCATTCATTAGAACCATTGCTGCAAATTTTTTAATGGAATAAGAATAAAGAGGGTCCTTCAAATCAATTATTCCTTAATTTAAAATTGCTAAAGCATTTTTATAGAAATCTCATAGTTCGTGAAGATATAGCTTAGCCACCTCTTATCCTTACAACTTTGAAATTGAGATCACAAAAGATGATCTAAATGGATTCAATGGCATGCCCATTTTTTAAACCTTCCTTATAGCCATGCTGTGAGGACAATGGTTTTGATTATAATGAAATAAACAACCTCATGGCATGATCATCCTCTAAGCTTCCAACTCAAAATGTAAAACATTTGTTTTTAAAGTATATCTGATGCCAATGGTAGGAGAAAAATAAGACGTAACCCCTTGGATCTCCATGGTTACATAATATTACTTGAAAGGGAGTTGTTTCACTTGGGTTAAGCTATCATTAGATTGATTGAGATTATTAGATCCTAAAAAGCCCATTTTATAGAAAGAAAATAAATTTGAGTTTTGGATACTTTATTCCCACCATACATAGTGTCAAATACAATGTGTGAGCTAAACCAAATGATTTTATCCAAAGAACCTTAACAAAGATAAATATGTCCTAGGTTCCTCACCAGCTCACAAAGAACAATTTGCAACTCTTGAGTCTCACTTAGCAACAAGACTTGAGGCCAATGAGGTTGGGCATAGAACTAATGATATGAAAATTGAGGAATTTAGAGGAGAAATTTCATAATACAATTGAAACTTACAAGCCAAATTCAAGGAAAATGAAGGACAAACCTAGGTTCAACTTTGCTCTATCTTTCACCATTCCTAAACCTTCCTCAAGAATTGAGAAATTGAAAAAAAGATGATTAATTGAGTGTTTTAAAAATGTCTCTTGCAAAATTTTTTTAAAAAAGTCCAAATATTGTAATGTGATGTAGAATTCTATGATGTTATTTCAATGGTTCTTAATTTTTGAGAATACTAGACATAGCTATACTATGTATTAGTGAAAATGTAAAAAGGGATGTTTCTAGGTTTATTAGATAAGAGAAAAGGGATGTTTCTAGGTTTATTAGATAACTTTTCCCAAACATGTAGTAATTTCTAAGATATTGGATATCACTTTTATTTAAAATTGTAAAGTTAAAGTAAATCACAAATTCAAAAAATATATTCTAAGAAGTGGTACCATCATGCTAATAAAGGAAGATTTTAAGAAAATATATATATACACTAATTAAAAGTAATCTTAAAAGTAGTTATATTCCCTATTAACTCAGTTGACTTCGTCTCAAGTTGATTCCCACTTTGATGATATCAAAGGGGGAAAAATTGTTATTTAGGACTGAAAATCAAATATATTTGTATTGGTAGAAGTAAAAGAGGGAAACTATTTGTATGCATTCAATACCTTTTGTACTCGCATACTATTGATATGCATGTTCTTAAAGATGTTATATTATTTCCAATTTTTATGAATTGATTACTAAAGATGTGCATAACTTATAAGAGAGTTTTATTTACTTTATCTTTAGGTCTCACACCTAAAAGTTTTTCATCATCAAAATAAGAGAAATTATTAAACCCCATGAGCCCTAACATATTGTTTGGATGACAAACCAATTAAGTACTTTATTTGTGATTTAATATATCTACTTAGTGTATTATAGGTTATTTTAAAGAAAATAATATGAAGTAGATCACTATTCCTGGTTTGGATGGATGAATCTTTTAAATTAACAAGTTAAGATACATAAAGACAAGATAATAAAAGTCATCCACCAATACACTTTGATGAGAAGTGGATGCATGTGATCTAAAAGCATATCAAGGTTTCACAATGTCTTAAGACATACATCAGGAATCAAGAATAGGTTATCTTCTTTACTTAAAAACTTACATTTCACTCACAAAACAACTTATATAGCACCTAGAAGAACCTTCTTTAACTTCTAAAATCCAAATTATAGATAACAAGTTTTTAAGTTCAATTCAACTCCTTTTGTGATTAAAAATGTGTGAAGTTATAGAGAATAATCAATGAAGAATGATGGAATTTGAATTTATAAATATAATGTGTAAAATAGTTTAAATTTCACTATTCATATAATATAAAACTCATTTCGTACAATAAGACTAGCATATCTTTAGATTTTGATTATGCACATCAAGTGATTGAATGGTATGATCATATGATTTGTCTATATAATTTATTAGAATGGGTTACGTATTGTTGATCGAATTATTTGATTGGGCATACATACAAAGTCACCTATATAAGAGGAATCCCATGAGTCACATATGGTATGAAACATTTGTCATTTAGTACAATTAATTCAAAGGAAACATACTTAAAAGACATTGAAATATTTGAATTATAAAAATATCATCATAGTTTATGATCTAGTACACTATAAAATATAACTAATTAAAAGGAAATAACTATTAATACCTAGCATTGTATTTGTACAATTCTAAAATTTTCAAATGGTATAATAATTTTTATTGTAAGCTACATTTTGTTCAATGTGATCTTGGTAACATAGTTTTAGAAAACCTAAGAATTACTTATAGTATGCTAAAGTTCCAATGGACCATATATTTAGTTCAATGAATGAGCTTCATATAATATTATCTATATTTCATATAATATGAACAATTATGTAAGTTGGGTAATAACTAATTTATTTATTAATTAAAGGCAAATTTAGCCATTAAAAGTCATTAGTGATCATTTGAGGGTCTTATGCAATGTAAACATTATATAAACCCCTCCAAAATGATAAAAATAGAATGATGATTGATTAAAGAGTGATTGAGGAACTAATTGGCAAAATTTGAAAAGGAAACTATAGTTCTTATTATAGTAATCCATTATCATATCCATTTGTCAATATTGTATGAGTGTTAGAAGCTTATCTTTCAAAATTAATTTCATTGAAAGTATGAAAGGCTTTAAAGGAAGAATCATCTAGCATTTGCATATTTTACATAACCTATTGTAAAACTGATAACTTCATTTCCATAATCCATTAGAATGTGTGCTTAAAATTCAATGTCTAGTTCATACTCAAGTGAGTTTGTGCCTCATACTTGTTTCTTTGATTGTGCTCCAAACCATAGAGTGCGTGGAGGGTTGGTTGTGCTCTCAACTATAAAGTGTGGAGAGAGTTTATAATGTTCCCAATCATATCTCATTGAGTAATTTATAGATTACGGTTGATCATAGATAATCATAGTTGTATTGGGTTTCTCCATCTAAATGTTGCAAAAGAGTAATTTTATTAATGATGTTTGAGCTGATTGCTTGGGGATATCGTTGTAGGGTTTGGGATGAGCCAAACTATTAAAAATAATATATTTCTTAATAACTTGACTATAATCTTAGAGAAGCAAATCAAAATAGTAATTATTATCAAAGTTTTTCTTAACATTTACTAAGGATATTAAATGAAGGATAATGTTTAAAATATATTAGAAAGACACTTCACAAAGCTACAATTATTCATTTAAAAATATAAAATAAACTAAACATCAAGTAAAATATCATTAATCTAATAAGGATATAAATCATGAACAAATAAAAATTGCATGATGTCGTAAGCCTTGGCCAACTTGACTTTGTATTGGGCTTTAATAGCAACCTATATCCCTTTGGTTTTTTTTTTTGTTTACAAATTGAAAGAGTTTCTACCCAAAATGTGGCAACCGGTCTTAACATATGGAGCTATTCCTCCGATGTCTTATTCTAAAAAGCTTGTAGAATATTATTTTTAATTTAACTTATTACTTAAACTAATAAAAAAATGTGTATAGTACTAGACGACAATGTTAACCTTACTTAAATGTATTCAAGGGTCTTGTTTTTCTTTAAGAAACGGCAATGATGTGTGCACTTCCGCCAAACATGTCGAAATATCTTTTCAAACGCTTTTTAAATCCAGAATATATAAATCGGCTGACGAGGATGACATTGTCTAATAAACTTAATTATATCACAATTAATCAACATTTTGTTGTTCTAAACGCTTTCCGATTATCGTCGTTCCTTTCTTATAAGATCATGGATATTCAAATGTTATGCGACCTAACATTTCATGAAAAATGCTTTGAAAATTTAATTAATAAAATTTTATTTGTATTTTAACCGCAAACATTTTCCAAAAAAAATATTGAAGAATTAATTTTTATTTACTACAATTATTTTTCATGAATAGTCTTTTTATTGTTTTTGTTGAGTTTTATCTACTGGCATTGGCATGGCCAAGTAAATGTAAATTGACACAAACACAATGGCTAATAAATTCCGATCATAAACTTCCATCGATCGACAAATGGCTTATGCATGGAAGAAAAGGTCACGAGCTTAATTCATCGCGTTTAATTAAATATTTAATTTTTGGAGAAATTTGATAAATAGATGTCAACGTGTTTTCTGTTGACACGAGTCAACCGTATGGTATATTAATGTGAAACATATATAGAATAATAAAAAGTCTAACTCGGGCAGCAATTTGGGCCAAAGTAATATATTATCTTCCTATATTATACTCTCATAAGGGGTTTAAAGGCATGCAGACACAGAGCAAGTCATTAAATACTAAGTGGATCTCTTTTGTGATTAGCTGCCATTTTACTTGGGTAATTAACCTACTAACAATTTTGATGAGATGGGCATATTAATTAATTAAATTTTAAGAGAGGTTAGCTGCAAGTGGCTAACATTTGAACTATATGCATGATTATTTTAATATATAAATGATATCTATTATTTATTAATATTTTTTTATCATTTGATTTAGTGTTATCTAAATAACTTTCATTCTTATTTTTAAATCAATATAATTAACATTTAATTGTTGTTCAAATTTGAGTGATATATATATATCATTTTGCCAAATAAATCATATTTTTTAATAATATTTTATTAAGATTGTAAATAAAATTTTTTAAATTTTTAAAAAATAATAATTTATATGATAATATCACTAAATAAATTGTCTTAATAGTTATTTTTATGAATTTTATATTACTTTAATATTCATTTAAGAATTGATACGTTATGGTGATGATTTAATGGGCAACGATAGTGAATATTGATAGAGGTGGGCAAGTTAAAAAATTATTAAAAATGATTGAAAAAGCTTCAGTGTGGGGTTTAATTGTTTGATTATAAAAGTGAAAATGAAAAGTAAAAATGGATATTAATGGACTTTTTAGTACATGTTTTGTTTACCATAAGTGAGAAAGTCAATTTACTCATAAGACAATGTCTTTTTTTACTAATTCCTATATTTTATGGATAAAAATGTTAATATCATTTTCCATCCTTTTACTCCTATGTGTTAAAGATGAGTAGACAATATTGATGCTGATAACACATTAGGTATTGCCAACTGAGTCTTGCTAATTACTATCAACAAGAATTAAGATATGAGTAGTCATAATTAAATGGAGTACTCTAAAAATGTGTTCTCACTTTTATTTTCATTTCAAAATCAAATAAATAACAAATTGTAAGAAGTGTCACTTTCATAAAGATTAACTAAAAAAACTAAGATAAATTATTTTCAAATTTAACATCAAAATATATAAGTTTTACTTCTCTTTCACTTAAGACTTATTTCATTGTATGTAAAAGTGAGGAATGTCCTACTCATTGGCTGCTTGCTACTAACTATCCAATTCAATATGATATGTATTATTATTTATAAAGACCTCAAAGGTATGATAGTAATTTACTAACTTAGAAATTTGAAAAGATAATTAAGATTACTGAGAGACATATTTTGGTTAGCATAGGTGAGAGAAAATCAATACAAGTTGGACGACCGATGTCTGTTGTTGGTTTGGCACATTCGTGATTGGGTCTATACGTGTTGATGGCTAGGTGCAGGCCAAGTAGATCAATGAGTTCGGAGGGTTGATGTGAGTCGAGAGAGCCATGTGGGTTGGCGTGGATGGTGGCTATCGTTGTTGACATTGATGGTAATGGTGATAGATGACAATGAATTGTGGTGAAAAGCTTAAAAACTTAATTTTTAGCTTTGTTTAAGTAATTTTCAATCACATTTTGTATCAAAGAAATTATGGGACAATTGAAAGGATGTCTTGTATTGAATATAAAGTTAAAAACATCTTGAAAGTTACCAATTTATCTTCAAACAACTTAAATTAAAAATATTGCTATAAATGCATGATGAACTAATGAAAGATAAACTAAAATGTACGATAAAGAAGAGTAAACTATGATTTATCTTTACAAAATTAATGATAACATAGACTAATGAGAAGTATAGAAGTAATTCCTAGCATGACTCTGAGTTTGAGTAGTATTAATATGTCTTTAAGTGAGACTTCAACATGATGTTTTGGATACTGTTGCATCAACAAAACGTTAAGATGAAGGATTGAGCAAAAAACATAATATACTAGTAATTTATTCTCAATTTGAAATATATCAAACTTGGTAAGTGATATTTCAACAAAATTGTTTGTATAAAGTTATGTATATCTTAACTCTTCAAAATCAAAAGATGGCCACTATTGAAATTAATCAAATACAATGGATTGCCAAAATCATACTGTAAAGTTGTTGGAAAAATGTTTATTATAGATTGATACAACATCAAAGACAATAAGATTACATACTTTTAGGAAACTAAAATGAGATCATTGCAAATTCTTGAATAGAAAATAGTGATAATGGGCAAATATCATGTAGCACAAATCCATAATCCTAACTTTACTTTAAAGTTGATGTTGGCACTGACTAACTAAAGATAGAGTTGTTAGCGCTCAAATGAACTCAATGACAGGAAGAACGAAAAAAAAATTGGGATCGTCATTATTAGAGTGAAAGCGAGTAAGAAGATAATTCTACTTGTTTATGATAAGATGACAATGAGACAATCATAATGGAAAGAAGAAAATGACAAATTAAATTGATTGAAAGAAGAGATGCCAAGTATTAATAGGTGTAGCGAATGAGATGAGTTTAAGGAGGCTAACTAGCATGATAGAGGTTTAGAATTAAATTAACCTTAAATAAGATTAAGAGACCATTTGACCACCAATGTAGAGTTAAATTAAGTCAATCTCACAACTAACTTGTGTTAAAAAGAGGCTGAGACATTTGTAAATTTTGGGATTGGCAAGTGAGAAAGAATTAGATTTTGTTGAAATGTCTTTTATTAAAATTTTAATGTTTATATGATATCTTGAAAATATTTTAAGCTTTTTTGATTTATTTAGAAATCTTTTTTTTTTCTTATTACAATCCCAACATTATTTATGTCAACTTTTTTTTTTTTTTACAATTTGTTACCAAGCAAGATTTATTCAACTTATTCAATTCAAAACCAAAAATGTGATAAGTTATTTTTTCAAAATAATACTTCGTTTAATTTTTTCTTGAAAGATAAAAATTATCGACAAATAAATCAGCAATCGGAAAAAATAAAAACAAATGTTTTTTCTATACATCTCAACCAATCACTACAGTTGCATAAGCCAGCTTCTATTGAACTTACACTAAAGTATAACATCAGAATGGAAACAATGACATCAAAACCATTCTACTAAGAATATGTTTGTATACTTATTTTTGAATATTAGATTAAATATAACAAATAAAATGTAAAAAATATTATTATTAAAAAGTATTAAAAAATTATACCTTACGTAAATGGGTTATAGATAGCTCCTTACTAAAAGAATGTGTAGTGCAAAATTAATAAAATAATATCGGATTTTTTTTAGTAAAGCAGTAAACTAATTTTATAAAGATTATTTTTAAATCTTTTTTGTTTTTATTTAAAAATTCTTTAAAGACCATGATCAGATAAAAAAATTAATTACATTAGATAAAGTATTTCTATATAAAGAAGAATTAAAACTCGTTGTACTAAAGATAGCTTACATTTATACGTTAACAATTAGGTATGTTTCGTTAGTTTGCCATACTGGATATTGAACATCAACTGATTAATATATAAATTAAATTTTTAAAATATATTCTTAAGTATTATATTAAAAGTTTATTTTTGATTATATGTTATAACATTTAATTCTTTAATAAATTTTTTTTAATACTATTTTTTTAAAAGTGAAATAGTATTTTAAAATAATTTTTTTGGTTCTTGAGTGAAAACTCTTATGATTTCAGTCACAATCAACCCATAATTTTTACTACATTTTATAATGTGCAACGCCGGACAAATAGCATTGGCTTTGAAATGTTGTTAAATAAAGCAAGATTTGCGTTAAATAAAATAAAAAATAGCATATGATAACATAAAATAAATTGAATTCAAATAAAAAAACCCCTCCCTTTACCACAAGCAAGTTGTGACCGTAGGACATCTTATTTTTTAATGAAAAAAATCACAATCAATAACAAATATAGTATATTTTCTAGCGAAAGAATCAGAGCAGACAAATCGTTTTGGGTCAGCCAGTTCAGTTGATGATAGAAGGGAATATTCATCAGTGAGAATAAGTTGTAGTATGATGTCTGATAAATTTAACAAAAAATATTAAATTATGTTTTATAATTTTTTGTTTAAATTTTAATAATAAAGATGATATTTATGATATATTTGAAAAGTAAGATCGAAATTATCTTTTTGAAAATACATCAGATTTTTATTGACTATAATATAATTTTGTTTTGAAAAGTCTGACTAAATTAAACTATAAGAAGATAAAAGAATTTAATATAAAACTTATTTAGGATTAGATATTTTTATGAATGTAAAGATTCAAATAAAACATACAATCTAATATTCTTATGACAAATAATATAGAGCATAATATAAAGAAAACATTTAAACAAATTAAAGTTTACGAATACATGACATAATTTTTAATACAAAACATAGCAGAAGGATTATTAAGGTTAATCCCAATTATGATGTTGTAGTTACCTTTTAACACAATAAGTTATAGATTGTTAGGAAAAAATATATTAAAGACTATCTTTATAAATATGTTATTTTTTTTAATAATTCTCTCAATTTTTATATGAGCTTAGTGCATGACTATCATAATCATCTTTTTTTAATTGAAAGAAGTCCCATTGACAAAAGAAATTAACATTATGAATTGCTCGTATAAAGTTTAACATTATTGTTTAGTGCTATATATATTTTTTTGTTCATAGTTTATATACCCAATACAAAGAAATGTGAGATGTATTGAAGAAATAATAATTAATAAAATGTGATTATACTCACAAATAAATGGTTGCAAATATACCTCACTAAATCC
Organism: Vanilla planifolia; assembly: GCA_023846275.1. Classification (NCBI taxonomy): domain Eukaryota; kingdom Viridiplantae; phylum Streptophyta; class Magnoliopsida; order Asparagales; family Orchidaceae; genus Vanilla; species Vanilla planifolia. Next base: position 9,981,577 of record CM043875.1, on the reverse strand, counting down.
ATGGTATACCTAGGTTTAGAATATTGTTCATCTTCTTAGAGATTTTCAAATAGGTTCATTAGCCTTTTATAATTTGTTTGATATAATTTTTATACTCTTAATCTAATTAAGAATGCATTAAGGAACTTCAATAAAAAAATTAAATTTTCAAAGTGCTTAACTAGTCTTTACAGGTGCTAGTTTGCTATAGCAAATGAGAGATTTTGCATTAGTTATGAGTGTTAAAGATGGATCACCTTATCTTGTGCTTATATGACTCATGCAATATAATTACCTAAAGTATATCACTCAACTATGATAATAGATGCCTAACCATATCATGAATGTTCTTTACACACCGTTACAAACTCTCATTAGTTTTCAAAACTTCATACTAGATGAACACTAGGATCGTACAAGTATGACACCTTATGTACAGGTTAGTATGGATTATATAAATTAGATAAGTGGATCATTAGTGTATGATAAAGTTTCTCACAAAATGCTTTACTCTTAACTTTTAGATACTTCATTTGAGTAAGATAATAGGATCATATCAATACAAAAGTTTTCCTTTAGAATGTTTATTTGGAGAGCCATTTGTATTTTTCTTCATATGTGAATGATATTAACATGATATTTATACAAAGATATACCAATTAACTTGTATTATAGCTTGCATGATGATCGTAGTTACATGAAACTAGATCTTTTTCCTTCGATACTCTTTTAACATAATTTTTACTTAAGTTATTTTTACAATTTTGTAGGAGAAATGGTTCATACATATATAACATACTTCTCTGTATAATATGATCCCAAAATTTATTTAATACAACACAGTCTAGTTTCATATATAATCGATAGAAGTTTTAGTGTATACAACCAAATAACACTTCTTTTCTTAAGTAAAAAAATGTCATACCTTTTTGTTGAGGTCATCATGCAAATACGGCATACAATAATAGCTAAACTTAGCATGAAACATGAAGTAGGAAAGAAGATCATACCAATAAGAAGAAGGACATTATTCAACATGATCATTATGTAGATCTAAATAAAGCCATTATTAGGTGTGTTTCTTGAAAGTTACCTTCATTCATTCAAAGGGACGTTGTTACATGCAGCGTCCTCTACGGAGGATCAAACAGGAAGTCAAGTAGCAGCAATTTCAGTAAGGGCTCAGGGAGAGGAATACCCCGTCCCTAAGCAAAGTCGGAATGGCAAGCAGCGCGAGCCGCCCAGTCCACCGGCGTGTTGCCGTCCCGCTGAATGTACGTGATGACAAGAGCGTCAAGGTCCCGAGCATGAAGAATTGCTTTGGCAAACACACCCCCCGTGGGCACCTGGCTGAGAATTGTACGCACTGCCTGCATGGCCAGCGTCGAGTCAGTTTGGAGCTCGATGGACCGAATCTCCGGAAGCGCAATCCTAGCCAATTCAAGGACCTCCAGCATAGCATAAGCTTCCATGGCTGCACTCGCTTGAGAGAACACTTTCTTTTCGATCACCAGCAGGGGCTTCCTAGTGTGATCCCTAGCCACCAGACCGAGGCCTGCCAAATGATCGCCAACAGCCGCGTCACAGTTGAATTTAACCCATCCAGTGGGAGGGGGAACCCAGTTTTGGGTTACGATCAGTTCAGGTGAACTGAGTAGGTTCCCGCAGGACGTGGATGGGCGGGTTCTATGAAGCAGAGATATCTCAATCTGTAGCTTCCGTAGGAAGAGACTGTAATTTGGCATTTCATCATTGTGCTTCTTCGCATTGCAGAGCTCCCAAATGTAATACATCGCCGTGGCTAAGGTTGCAGCATGCACCACACTATTAGCTTTGCACCGCATAAGTGCCGCCACAAATTCAAGGAATTACTGCAAAAAGGATATCCCAGTGCCCTCACCATGGTGAAGGCCAAGCACAGAGACAGCCCCACGAAGTTGGTGGCTGCTCCAAACCACCTATGCACGCGGGCAATCCCAAATAATATGCTTCGACGTCTTATCAGCATTGCAACCCCAAAAGCAGCTGCTGCACTCAGCAAGTCTCCTGCGGGCCAGCCAAGCTGCTGTAGGGAGATGATCACCAACCAATCGCCATAGGAAGAATCTCACCCTGGGCAGTGCCTTCACTTTCCAGATCGTCTTGAGGTGCTCTGTGCATGTATATTTTTGAGTTGTTGGCCTGGGGCGACTCCGTCTGTGACTGCAAGAGAATGTCACGATTCCGAGCCCAAGGCAAGTGCATAACGCGCTCAAAGAGGAGGTCGCTAGCCCAGGCCCAGATGCTTTCTTCATTCCAAAAGCCCACGTTGGCAACGCATGCACTCACATGTCTTGGCCAATCCACTTCCATGTTGATGAACGTGGGGCACAAGCAAATTGGGAGCACACTGAGCCAATTATCTTCTGCGAATAAAACGTCCTTGCCATTGCTAATTCTCCACATAAAGTTAGCAAGGGCGAATAGCATGCCAGCAGCAACGAGTCTGCATGCATGAGAGGCTCCCCACAATGTCTTAACAAGGGTATGAGCAGTGCCGTATTTAGTGTCCATGATGCACACCCAAGAGTTCTCCTCGTGCCCAATCAGTCTCCTGCAATGTTTCATAAGCAGAACCCGCTACCAAGTGCACAGGTCCAGGAGGCCAAGGCCTCCCGCATCCTTGGGCAAGGTGACATTCTCCCAACTAGCATAATGCATCCTTCTTGCGCCAATGGCACCACACCAAAGAAAATTCCTTATCTTCCACTCCACCGCGTCAATAGCATGCTACGGCAAGATGCAATGACTCAGCAGATGACTAAGGATAGCATTGAGGACACATTTGATCATGGCAACCCTCCCAACGAGTGATAAAGGTCTAATGCGCCATTTCATCACCTGATCGTCAATCTTCTGGAGCATGAATTTAACATCCTCCAACTTGATTAATTTTGCCGAAATGGGAACACCCAGATAGCAAAGATTTTCCCCACGATCCATTTGCAGTTTCCTCGCAATCACCTTCCTCCTTTTTGTGCTCGTGATTTTGCTGAAAAAGGCCTTCGACTTCACAAGGTTAACCCTCATTCCCGTGGCCTTGCAAAACTCCTGCATGGACTTGTTGACTGCGCGCGCAGCAGAGCGTGTAGCTGATGCATAAACAAGGATATCATCAACAAATAGTAGATGGGAAACAGGTAGAGAGTTCTTCCCACATCTAAACCCAAGCAATGATCTAGATTCATAGTTATGCATGATTGTTGAGAGATACTCCGTCACTAATGTGAACAGATGCGGCGAAAGCAGGCACCCCTGACGCAGGCCGCGTTTTGCATGGATCCAAGGAAGCCGAACACCATTGAGCAGGACTCCATACCTGGGGTTCATGATACAAGCCTCAACCCAGTCGCACCAGATGGACGGAAACACCATAATTTTCAATATATTCATCACACACTCCCATCGCACCGTATCATAGGCTTGCCCCATGTCCACCTTAATTGCCATGAGCCCAGCCCTCGTGGAGGAAGAATGCATGCGCGAAGCCATTTACTGGGCTATGAATATATTGTCTGCAATGCATCTTCCTGGCACGAATGCCCCCTGTTCTCTTGATATGAGGTAGGGAAGAATCGGTTTAAGCCTTTCAACAACAACCCTCGTGATGACTTTGTAGATAATGTTACATAAACTTATTGGCCTAAACTGTTCCGGCCTGCAGGCACCATGAGTCTTCGGTACGAGGACAATGAGAGTGTCATTACAGCACCTAGGCATTTGCTTCTCAGCAAAGAAGGAGAGCACGGCTTGAATTGTGTCACCCTAAGTGATCTGCCAATATCCTTGGATGAATTCCACAGTAACCCCATCCAAGCCGAGGGCTTTATTCCTCCTGGCAGCTTTGATGGCCGAAATAACCTCCTATTTAGTCACAGGGCTTGCCAGCAAGGTTGCCTGGGCGTCGTTGTCGTTAGCATGCCGCACATACTTCAAAGGAGGTAGTGTAGTCATCCCACCACCCCACTTCTTCTGAAAGAAAGGTTTCAAGATCGCGCACATACTATCCTGCATAGTAACCATGCTACCTGATTCATCCTTCAGCTGGGCAATTAGATTATTTCGAGTACTTGCAGTGGTGACAGCATGGAAGAATCGGGAATTACGGTCTCCCAATTGGGCCCAATGGATTTTAGCCCTTTGTCACCACCACCGCTCCTCCAACGCGTAGGGAAATCCAAAATCAATTGCCCAAGATGCCAGTGTTCCTCTGCATTTAATCCCTCTTGAGACTCTTTCATTTGCAATGTGTTGATGCTGTGTTCTAAATTCACATTGCCACTCATTATGTCACCGACCTCCGACTTACTCCACTTGCGCAGCGCCACAAGTGACCTCCGAAACTTGGTTGACAGGCCTTCCATATGATTCCCCTTGGTGCGTTTGCTCCAAGCCTGATGAACCACCCCAATTGCCTTCGAAAACTACAGCCAAATGCTCTCAAATTGAATTTGGCGCTTGCAAACAAGCTTACGCCCACCGTCTATGTCAATGAAGAGAGGACAGTGATATGAGCCAATCCGCACAAGGTGAGTAACAGAGCAGCCCGGGTATACATGCATGCCTACATCGTTCATCAGAGCTCTGTCCAGCCTTTCCAGAATCCTTGCGCCGCCCTCCTTGCCATTACACCACGTGAATTTGTTCCCAGTAAACATAAGATTCACCAATTGGAGGTCCTGAATCATGTCGGTGAGTTCTTGCTGCAGACTGCTGTATCTAAATTTCCTTCCCCACTTCTTTTCACCTTACGACATTACAACATTAAAGTCGCCAGCAACCAGCAGAGGGCCAGTATTCTCAGCCTCCGCCCTCAAAAAGTCCCACAATTCCTTGCGTTTTAGGGTTTCCCTCAGCCCATAGACAACACAGCACTTGAGTATTTCTCCCCCATTCATGCCCACCTCAAACGAGACCGCATGCATCAACGAATGAATGGTTTTCACCACCAAGCAGCTCCTCCATAGAAGGACAATGCCAGCAGACTTCCCTGCCGAAGGTTTCAATGCATAGTTCTAGACCCTGCCAAGCAGCCAATCAACGTCCCTCCGCGTGAAGCTTTGGGCTCTCGTCTCTACTAGGGTGACCACTACAATCTTCCTTTCACGCACAAGCCTCTAAAGGTAGCACCGCGACTTCTTGCCATAGATGCCCCTAATATTCCATACTAATATTTTAGTCATTAAGAGAAGGTGTAAGTTGTACCTCTCCGCATCACGGGAGCATAGTGCAGCAACCAGAGCATCGGCCTTAGCCCTCTGCCTTCCAAGGTCTTAGCAGGAACATCAAGCAACAAGGCGATGCCCATCCTATGCGACCTTGATAAATCACAGCACCGCAGAAATGTAGGTGCTTCGAAATCCTTCCGCCCATGATAAGTAATCCACTGCCAATGTCCCCCCATGGGATTAAGAAGTTTACTGCACCCCACGAAGTGTAGTGAGGAGGGGATCCTCATAACCCTCATTGTTGTATATAGCTTCATCACAGGAATTGATGTCCAGTGCCCTGTCATTAGCCGCAGCGGTGCCTTCCCCTTTATGTCTGGCACATGGCAGCTTCGAGTAGTTCTGCTTGGAATCCTCCCCCTGGTTTGGGCGATGCTTCTCTTTCTGCCCCTTTGACCACCTCCCTCCTCAGCCTTCTTTGCTTCAGTAGCCATTCCCTGTGCATAATGACTTCGCACACTCATGGCCAGCTTCCGCCTCCTTGGTTGTACCACCATCCACGAGCCCAGGCTCTCCTTCTTAGTGCCCTCCTCGTCGTCTGACATGGGTCCATGATTCACACTGTTAAGGGACGTCCTCTCCTCTTGTGCAGTCTTCCCAGCAGGCGGCCCTTGCGAGTTCAAGTTTAGTTCTCGGGGGGTGGCGGAGACATCTTGCGGCACCCTGGACGATGAGGCCTTCTCAGAGCCCTGCATCAAAGCCCGCCCAACTCCAGTGGGGGGTGCTGCAGCAGCACTCCCCGTCATCCCGATCTTGCACTTCTCTGGAAAGTGACCCACAAGTCTGCACGCAAAGCAGATTTGGGGAAGCCCCTCATACTTAAAAGGCTGGAAGGAGCATCCCATTTCCCTCCTCAGCCACATACCTGGTTTCAAAGGACACAAGTTCTAGATTCTTTTGTTACAAAACTAAGATTTTATTAAATGATAAATTTTTACAATCCATTACAATTCGATTGGTCACCATCAGGTGATTTGAAAACTAGCCACATTGCCATACATTAGAGATTATGCTTAAATTTATGATCTTATAATTTTGGGTCTTACACATTGTAACTTCGACTAGTGTATTGATTTAGTGAAATTATTCTATGAGACATAGAGTAGCTACACACTACTATGAAGTATGAGTGATGTATTAGTTTGATACTTTTCAATGTGTCATTTTGTAGGTATGATTGTATAATCATTTGAATTATCTATCATAGTAGTTTGATCATAACCACAGCTATATCATTGAAGTATGATGAGGCACTAGGAGGAATGATGTCTGATAATAAGGTCTAAATTGCTCATGAACGAACATGCAACACAAAAGTACGATGTTACAGGCAAGTGTTATAATGGACGTACTTGTCCTTCTAGTAACTAAAATCATATGGTTATAATGAACATAACTTGATGTGAACAGTGTGGAGACCATCGGCATACAAATTTGACTCAAATTTTAAGAGGGACATCTAGGTACAATGTAATAAAAATAATGTCTTAAACATCTATTCGTAACTTTGCTATGAATTGTATTTGATTTTTTTCTATGTATGTTGAAACTATCAAGTCTATAGTGAAATCTAAATCACTACAAAAATAGTACTTTAATGTGGTTGTTGATCATAATTGGTTGATGCCAAATAGAAGGTGATTGATTTTTCATATAGTATGATTGCAAAGAACATATTGATAAAATTTTGGTTATGAAATTGAAACACTAATATTCTTATACACAATCATATTCAATCTTTTTATATTTTTAATGTACACATCTTTGAGACAAATCACAATAGTGTAACCTATTGACCATTAGCTATCTCATGATGACAAATCTTAATCTTGTGGGCACTAGCTACTTCATGATGATAATCTGTCAATCTCGTGGCACATTAGTTAATATCCACCTCACGACAGCAATGTCTTAATCTTATGACACAATGGCCATTAGCCACCTCATAATAAAAAATATCAATCATGTGGGACACTTGTCACTAGCCACCTTATAGTAATAATATCTTAATCTTGTGACACACTAGCCATTAGTCATAAAGAGTAGTATATATTAATTTTTAATAACTTTATTATTTATTCATGTCATTCAATATAACATCAACTCTTATTTTCTTAATTCATTTTCACATATAAAATTCTTATTTTTTATAGTATTTATGTATCAACTCATCAAATGTCATGTTTGTATAATTAATTATACTAAATAATTTCAAATAGTAATTTGTTAATATTAAAAAATATGTATTTAGTTGTATATACATATTTTAGTGTAAAAGTATAGAATGACACTATATCAGTACATCAATATATATATTTTATACAAGATTCACATATAAGATCTTAATTCTAATAACCAACACTATATTATATATATATATATAATATGTTAGAGTTTCTATCTCATAAATTTTTCTCATTATTTAGGATAGTTCGATAGCTATTTAAGTTTCTCTTTTTATCAATTTTAACTTATCAATTATAATTTTCTTGCTCAAATTAAATATTTTTGGACAAATAAAAAATTATCAAAGTATCAATATAGAATTATATGACTAACTTTGTAAGTTGCAAAGATAACCTCATTCTTTTCATCTTTTCTCACTTTTCTTTTTTCCTTTTTCCCAAAATGCTAACTTACAAAACTCAAGAAATTCCACACACCATTAACCTAAAGGCCAAACAAATCTTAATTAGAACTAAATCTTAGCTTATATAGCCAAAAATAAGTTAAATCAAAAGCAAGAAGCATACATGGTAAGTTATAAACTCATAGATCTTTGTCGCTACACCAAGCTCTTACTGCTTGCTTTTCATTAATGTTCTAATGGTACTCACGGTCCTCATCTTCGGTGAATCTAGTTTTGGTGAAGCTCCCTACTAGTTACATGAAAATGCCCTCCTAAGGTTTGCAGCAATCACGGGGTTGGTAGAGGGAGCAAAAGGGATGTTTTCAATAAAATAAAAATAGTTAATATCTACATATATTTATTTATTTATTTGATTATACTTATTAACATCAAAATTTGACAAAAATTCTAAATGAACTCCGATCAAGATGAAACAAATATCTTTAAAACTCCTCTTAACAAGTTTTGTTCAATTATATATTTATTTTTATATTTTTGAATACTTTTATTTAGGAGTCTTAGTAAATTTTATGAGATATTTTGATTTGTACCTGATTTGATGATCGTGAATGTTACACTATACCTCATTTAATGGGAAGCTAGAGCTAAGCTAAGTTAGACTAAAAGAAAGTTTTGTTAAGATGTTTGTGTAAGATGAAAGCCTTTAAATATGTTGAAGCTATAAAGCATCATATTATTTATAATAATCATTATCAATTAATTTCCTTTCTCATAGATTTTTAAATTCTTTACTTTCCATAAATTACAATAAATAATGAGTTGTAGAATGATAATGACTATTCATTTAGTAGAATGATTATAACCTTACTTATACTAGTAGAATAATAAATTAATTATATTATTTGCATTTGTTTACTAAATTTTTAGAGTACTGTCAAAGATAAGCCACACTTTGCTTCCTTTTTCACAACTAACAAAAGCATAATCTAATGAATCCTATTACTAAAAATAAGTCACCTTTCTTACCAATAAAAAGAGTACAACCTAAGTTGTTTAATGGTAACATACCTCACTTTTTATTGAGAAAGGACATGCTTTGTTATTATTAATTTAAAGACCTATTACTTGAAATGCAATGAATAATTAATGGATCTTGGATATTTTTTTCGTATCACCTCTACAAAAATTATAAAATCATCTATATATCCCATATGAGTAATCATTGGACAGCCTTTGGGTTAAGCATAGTGTAAAGTTTTCTTATGATTAATGAGCTTGTTTAATATTTGATTGAAGTCTTTCAATACTAGAATGAATAATAGATGGGGAGATTGCATTCTCTTATTTGATCCCCTTAGATTTTTTGAAAACCTATTTGGCTTAGCTCTTCTTATGATTGAGACTAGATGCTTTCAAGCATGTTGTTAATCTTATTGATAAACTGCTTCATAACATTGAATTTTATAAGTATTTAATGAATTCCTATGAAAGGCAATCGAAAGGTCATTTAATAACCAAATTAATTACACAATAGTTAGGTTTCAGTGTTATGATTAGTGATGCCATCATTTCATGAGCTAGTAAAATGCTATTAGCTATATCTCTGCTTTTGACAAAATTGACCTGTTTTGGGGAGATGAGCTTAGGAAGAAAAATCTAAAGCTTGTTTACAAAAATCTTGATGAATAGCTTCTCTATAAAATTTCATAAGTAAATTGACATGAAGTTATTAAATGTTTTATGGTTCTCTTTATTGGGATTAAAATTTGATTTTCACTTAATATCCCTTTAGGAATAAGGGTCCTTACTAAGAAGCCCTTAACCCATTCAATACATCATTTTCTATGATGTCCTAATAGTGAGTGAAGAAATTCCCATTGTATGCATGTGGTCCAAGAGCAACGTGTTGATCTATTTAAAAAGTTGCTTCATTGACTTTTCCATTGAGACTTTCTTCATCAACTAACTATCTTCTTCCTTTATGACCAAAATAAGAAGGAAATTAAGTATCTTCTCATAGTCTATAAAATTAATAAATGACAAATCCTAGAAGTGGAATACTACAACTTGTTGAATTTTTCCTTCTTGGTGTGTTAAACTACCTGTGAAGTCTATTTTATAGTTAATTTTCAAATTTGCTTTTTCTCTTTCACTATTGTAAGAAAAAAATTGTATTTTTGATACTTTCTTTAAGCCATCTAATGCCTTCCTTTTACTGCTAATAAATTTTCTCTTTAGTATTTTCATCCAAAAGGGAATCATTAGCCTTATTTAACTTAGCTTTTATTTCTATGTTTTGATCGACTAAAAAATAACACTTCTTTAATTTTACTAGATTTTTGGTCAATTTAATTGCTTCAATGATATTGTAAAACTTTGCTTTATTTCACTATTTGAGGTAGTCCTTCAACGTTTTTAATTTGATGAAAAGGGCCATATGACTAAGTAATTTAATAAGATTAATCAATCTTTGTCTACTATTTGAATGAATGTCTGATTCTTAATATGCATGTTTTGAAATTTAAATTTCTTAAAAGTTGAAGCTAATTTTTTTTATAAAATGAAGAAGTAGTGGGGTATGATCAGATTCTATTCTACATAGATGTTTCATTATAGCTTCAAGAATTAGATCAAAGAAAGCTTGATTTACTAACATTTTATCCAACTTATTCTAGTTCCACATAGCCATTCATTTACTAGCCCATGTGAATGTAGGACTTATAAAGAGAGTTCCTTAATGCTATATTAATTAATATAACATGAGAATACATAATTGCTTCCAATTACTACCTATTAGTGCCTTTTTTTTAATGTGGATGAGATTATTCTAGAGTGTCCTTTCTATGCATAAGCTTTTAGCATAAATCAAGGAGCAATTAATAGATATACTCCTTAATGGATTATTTATTAGTAAATGAATAACTACTCCTTATCCATTAGTTTTTTGATAACTCAATTCTTTCTTTCATGGTATCCAAATCTTGTTGGTTATTATAGTGATCAATATCCAACATCTTTTCTAGTTGATGCATTTTATTTATTTTTCATTGGTTCCATTGAATTAATTAATGTAAGATGAACTTGAAGCAAGAGCATCTTACGTTAGCTGACAAACACATGCACACTAACATCACACAAGTCTCATTGAAACTCAGGACCATGCTCAAGTCAAATCTAATTTCAATTAATTATATTTGTCAACCATAGAAGGCAACTATAATATTCTATTTTTTCTTATGATTAGCCTCACTATTTTTGTTTTATTCTTCAAAGATTATTTTGTAGTAAAATATGTCTTCTTATCAAGTCAATTCCTATGCATAATTGTCTTTCATCATCATCTGTCTGCCATCACTTGGTCATCCACTGCTCCTGATCACTATGATCGTTGGCCAACCATTATCAGTCTTAGTTACCCAAGATCACATGGTCACCCACCATTGCAAGGCTCACCACTTCACCCCAACCTCCCACCATTGCTTGGCCTTCTGTTAGCCACTTGGTCTATGACTATCATTAACCATCATCAACCACTATCATCTCTTATCCACTGCTGACATCCTAGTTGCATCGTCATTAACGTCCGATCATCATGTTGCATGATTACATAATTTTTCCTAAGTTATAATTTTTTTCATGTAATTTTATATTTTATATTTAATATGATTCATTCACTTAAAGTTAATTTTTTTATAATTCTAAAGATATCTTTTGGATTCTCAAGTGATTTAACTTTAAATTTATCTTTCCTTATGTTATATTCTAAGATGTATTTATTCTCTCTTTCCATGTTTATGATTTACTCTCAATGTAAATTTAATTATTTTGTTTCATGCATATCGAGCTCTCCTTCATCTATATATAAGAGAGGTTCTCCCATTGCAATATTATTTTTAATGAATAATTTTTTTTTTCATTTATATGTTTCTACCTTTGTGAATAAAGAGTTGCACACAACTTTAGTTAGAGAAATTCTTATTTTTCTCCTCTTGTGAGAGATAAGGATTGAAGGTAAGAAACTCTTCATTAGGAGAATCAACAGCCAAACAAATTTTTACTTTCTTAAACACTTCCAACTCTTAGTCTACCATTTCACTCTCTCAAACAAACCACCAAATTGCCACCCTCTTTAACAATGCTTCAAATCTTCGTCAAGCACCTTTTTACCCCTTTAGCCAAACTCCTTATTAATCCGAATCTCTACCTTATTGCTCTTTTTCATCTTTGGTGCTCTACATGCCAACTCTAAAAGAAATTATGTCTTCATCACTAAAAAATGTGAACTCTTTCTATAAATTTTATTTTCTAAGTAATTCTCTAAAGTTAGAGTTACTCTTTGTTTTATTAAAATATTTCATATAGAGTTTCCTTTAATATCTAATTTTATATATATGAAATTAGATATGACAAAATTAGTTTGTAGAACTTTATACTTAACACTTAATATATTATCACTTTACTAAATAATCTATATTATAACTTTGGAAACCAATCTTTGAATAATTCTAAAAAATCACATATATCACTTAACCTTAATTAGCAGATAGTATCCATTAGTATTCTTTAATAGTTTATTAAGAATTTCTTATATTTTACACTCTAAATTAGACACTGAAAAAAATCTAATTTGTTCTACATCAACTTTGGTATCAGAGCTCATGGTTTTCCACAAATAATAAATGAAAGAATATTTCTTTTTCTTAATGTATCGATAAAGATCTCTTAATAGGTTTTTAGTAATTTTATCTTAAAAGGTGATACAAAAGTAGTTATACAACTCCTCGTCATTTTTCTTGGGAATCATTTGGTTTTATTTAGCAGGTAGTCTAACATAAGTGGGCTTTGATCACTCATCATTCCTAGAAACACTCCTCATCTCAACTTTGGTGGTCTATAGCTATAATCGCTTTACTTCCATAATTTTTTTTTAAAAAAGAAAATGTCTCATATTGCTTTCCTTTCTTTATATGCCTCTATATGTTAACCCCTTGTATGACCACAAGATCAAGTATGACTTACAAAATGATAGATAAAAATCATGAATAAAACCAAAATCGATGGCAAAACTCAAACCAATACCCTATGTTAGAAATAACCCGATCAATAGCCCAACTCATCCAAATGGTTAGACAAATCCTCTTAAGCTAACAACATGAACCAAATCTTAAGAGAGAAAGGGATAATAGGAGAAAAAGTGTTACACCTAATGATAAAAAAGAAGAGAATCTTAAAAAACAAAGGAACCATAGAGGACATGATAATTCTTTTAAACAATCTGATCAAGATATCTATAAAAGAAATTAGGACTATAACAGAAGAAATGAACCTTTTGATGAATTAGACCTAAATCGTGATCTCAATATGTTTAATAAGAAAGACTAGGAGGCATTGAGAGAGAGCATATCCTTAATGTGAAACTAGATAACTCAACTTTCAATAATAGTTATGATTCAAAGGATTACATATACTATAAACTAATATAGATGATTACTTCGACTAACACTAAATGAGTGTACAAAGATAATATCAATTTATTAGGACCAAACTCACTGGTATTACTCGTAGGTACTTCAGAAACTTAGAGTAATAATAGGCTAAGGTACCTCAAACTTAGAGAAATCTTAAGGTTCAGTTGTATAATAGGTTTGTTTCTACAACGTATAATGCTAAATTATTAAATGAATAGAAAAAGTTTTTCCAATGTGGTAAACTTATTGAAGAATGTATTAATAACTTTGAGGATTATAAACTTATGTGCGATATAGATGCACTCTAACATTTATTACACTCCTATTCTAGGATAGGTCTAAAGAAATACATACTTGATAATCTTAACTTAAGAAATATTATTACATTTTGAGAAAGTCAATCACATAATTAAAAGTATGGAAAAAATAAAACTTCTCATTTAAAGAGAAATGACTAACTAACCCCTCCAAAGGCTCGCAGTACCATTTCTCAAACCATTCACACTCAAGCTTCATCTACCCTCTCCATCATAGTTTTTAAATTGCCTAAACCCATGATATCATCTACTTCTTTAAAGCTATCTTCAAACCAACCCATTAAATTTCAAACCACCCAATCTAGAATAACTTGTTTTTAAGTGTTATGAAAAGGGATATGTAGTCATTAACTATCCAAAGAGAATTATGATTATAAACCTTGGTAGTGATAACAAACAAGAATAGTTAAAGAAAGAAGAAAACATAATGTTTGATAAGAAGGCTTAGTAAGAATTAAAAAACATAAAAACATCTTATGGTTTTAATGGTATGTGCATCCTCATAGCCATATAATTGTGAGACGACTAGCAGCACATCAACATCTTTAGTACCAATATAAATATTCAGGAACAAGCATATTAGATGATCATAGATTATGATAGTTGCATTGATGCAATATCCCCTAGAGCTGGTAAGTGAATAGAAGCTTCCCATTAGAACACCCAAACATCTATTGTGTCACAGATAGATAAAATATCTATACTTATTAAGCAACAATACTACGTACCCTTAAAATTGGGTAGGTATAGTGATGAAATTTTATGTATGATTGCACCTAAACAAGTATGTCATTTTATCCTAAGTAGATCATAACTTTTTGATAAAGACAAGACCTTGAAGGACAAAACTAACACATATTCTTTTGTTTATCAAGGCAAGATTATTATATTGTTCCTTGTCTCACCTCAGAAGAATTCAAAGTACTTAAGCCTAACAAATCTATAGAAAATTCTAAGCTTAAGAACAAAGAAAATGGAAAGACAAAAAGTTGGAGCTTGATTATATTATCCCCAGTTAGGAAGACCCTTGTTTAAGAAGACTTAGTTTCTTGTAATTAAAATGTTAGCCACCATCTTAACAAATCTACCATTTATTATACAACACTTATTAAATGAATGTTTCAACATTTTCTTAGATGATTTACTTGACACTATCTCCCATGTGGGACAGAACAATTGATTGATCTGGTTCCTTGGGCGAGCCTACCTAACCTTTCTCACAATAGGACAAACCTGAAGGCTTATATCAAGTTAGGCCATTACGTAAGAGAGCTACTTTAAAAAAAGACCTACCTAAGAGAGCATCTGTTCATGAGTTATGCCCACACTTTTAGCATCCAGAACAGATGAAACGTGGATGATATATGGCATTAGTAAGGTAATTAACAAAATTACAGTAAAATATAAGTTTTTGATTTCTTGTTGAAATAATCACTTAGATTAGATGTTAGGTTCTATCATATTTTTTGGTTAAAATACAAATAAAATTTTACTAATTAAATTTTCAAAACATTTTTCCTGAAATGTTTAGTCGCACAACATTTTAATTTCCATTACCTTTTTAAGAAAGGAACGACGAGAGTCAGAATGTATTTAGGACAATAAAATCTTGATGAACCGATATAAGTTTTGTGGTATGACAAGCATACGAAGAGGACGTTAAACTATTTGTTTGGATATCAATATTTAAAAAGCGTTTGAAAAGATATTTTGACGTGTTTGCCGGAAGTGCGCACACATTTGGTTAAACACAACAGCAACAACTATAGCAACAGGCAATCCGCTGGATGAATCTTGATGCACAATTTAAGGTAACGGTTCATAATTGAATTACAATTCAACAGAAAAAAGCCATATGTAGATCAGCCATACAGAGTTGCAGAAAGCAACATCCATAGAGCCCGATTGGTAATGTCGGTGTTACATAATTTAGAGATTGTTTAACCTCAATAATCTTTGATTTATTATGTTGGGCATCTAAACTATGTTTGGATTTAAACATTAAATCAACTTAGCTTGGTTTGCATTAAAATCTCAATAGATAGTTAACCTAAGTTAAGATTTATGTTGGTTTAAATTCTCTGAGATGATTGTATTTTTACTATATCTTTCCACGATGATAAATGAATATAAAATGACAAGGATTCACTTAGATGAATAAATGAGATTAATATATGCTTCTCACTTCTGTAAATGTTATCTTTGATTTTTTCTTGTCCAGTTCAATATTTCTACAACAATGTGATTATTTAATTTTAATCTTTCCATTGTATTTTGTAGGCACTCAATAAAACGATGTGCAATTATGGTTAACCATTTACTCATGACACTCTAACTGCATTGCATACATGGTGGATATTGATGGACAATGATAATTTGTCATGACATATCTTAATAACAAAAGGTCATCAATATGCAATAATAAATAGGTTAACAATTTTCCAACAATAGAAATAAGATCTAAGTAGATGGTTTCGAAGTTTATTTAGCTGTAAAAAATGTAGAAATACATCGCAATGAATTACAAATTTTCAAGAGGATATATCAACTGTTGACTCTAGTCATTTCTCTTGGGGCAATTAAGTTGGCCATGTCACAAGTAGAAGTTGTCAGAGAAGAAAGACTTAGACATACCACCAATTAAAAAAATCACTTTGATGAGAGAAAACCATGAAGCTATTTTGGCACCACATATAGGAGTTGTATTATTGCAACCCTTATGTAGCCTCCTACATTCTCATCTTTAGTACTTATAACCTAAATAGTAACCTTGCGTCGCAAGTTGTCTTCCTTGTGATGTTTTAAAGCAAAGACTTGCATTCATATGTTGAAAACAAGACATGTTTATAATACCTTTCTATGAAATTATGAAATATGTAGTAAACTACAACTATGTTTTCTTGAAAATTATATAAAAAAGCCTTCATTTTCTTTGGGAATTTTAATATTCCTTTAAACTCTCATAAGTTCACCACCATATTTTGAAATATGATTGTGATGATGGTCGTAAAACTCTTATAATCATGGCCAACTTAAATTAATCATTAATTTCACCAATTATCAGAGCACTTAAATAGATATGAAAAAATTTTCTTAGATGGAGAGTGAATGTACTATCATAGTTTCTTTTATTTTCATTGAATTCTAAATTAGCACTTAGACTATAATAGCTCAAAGACCATTGTTTCAAGCTTAACTAATGCATAATATATGCTACTAATCTATTCATGCATGAAAATCTATACAAATGCACACTCTCCATTATTCCATAATGGATGTCCATTTATCACCATTAGCACTTTAATCTATCCATTTTAGTGTGATATTGACATTCCATGTAATATAAGCAGAAAATTATGAATTTACTAATATATAAATCATAATGATAAATAATATTGGAAAAGAAGTAACAAGGATAATATCTGCAATTGTAAGTTTAATAAAGAATATTTATGACATCAATGGCATATTGTACTACTTTCATTAACATGACACTTAATAAAAACAATTTAGGAAAAATAATTATATTTTTTGTTCATTATTTGTAAATCATATATGACCATAAAAAAATTATTTCATCATCTTTTTTATTAAAGTTACTTGATTTATCTATAAGATATTTTCACCTTAAGTTCTTATGAGTAGACTTTCTTTTTAAAGTAGTGCTAATAGAGATTGAAATATGAGAAATAGCAAAAAAGCAAATGAACAAGATGAAAGAGTAGAGGAAAAGAGTGTTTATGTGATTAAACTTTCTATGAAAAATTTCTTCAAGGAGTTTTAATTCATAAAATTTTATTTCTAAGAATTCTCTAAAATCTCTAGCTTCATATATCCTTTCCGCCCTTTATACAGAGGTTAAGATATAATATTTAATTATAAAAGAGAAAATATTTAATTTGACAAAAAATTTAAAATTTTTCAACTTTTGCAAATTTTGCACCTATCCATGCTAGCTCACCATCACCTCGCATTCGAATTGGTGCAAAGGGTGGTTGTTTGCAGACGCAGATATTATTCTTGCACCCACCAAACACTGTGTAATTAGTGACTGACAGGGGGCATAGAAGCCTATTCCTCACGAATAAGCTAGCACCTCTCCAAGCAGTGCTAGGCTAGTGTGCTATAGTGTGTGCTGTGCCAGGTATGCAACGAATCTACATAAGCAGCCTATCTCGCTATCTTGCTACTTTTTTCTGGGTTGATGTTTTCTCTTTGTTCTGACTCTGAATTTTTTTCATTCATTTTAGATTCACTAAACTTTGGAGTAATCTCTTTGTCATTACTTGTTCCATCTTTTGTTTTTCTGTTTTCATTTTCTTCTCTCCTTTTCTATTCATTTTCTTCTTATCTTTCAAATTTTGATTCTTTTATAAGGTTTATTTCCTCTTAATATTATTATCCTATTATTTTTATCATCTTGACCTAGTTTATTTCCAATGTCATTTTTTTAGCCAAGTTTATTACTTGTGTCAATTTTCTTTTCTTTCTTTTTATTATTTGCTTAGTTTACCACCAATATTAGTTTTCTTTTCTTTCTTGTTTAATTATCCTTCTTCTATGTTTATTTCATTCTTTTTTTTATTCTTTTTCTTATTTCATCTTCAAATTTTCATCATGTATAAGAAAGAGTTTAACAGTACTAACATGCATATAAGCATACATACATACATTTAAACATATATATGTAAGAATATAGTACCTCTTACTTTATGTCATGCTATATGCATATGCTAATGCCATCTTTTTATTTCGATTATTAGTTTTACTTACACCAAACTAGATTTATTTGTCTAAATTTTCAAGAACAAGCTTTTTTATGATTTCTTTTTCTTTTAATACCTACATCACAAATCAAATGAAAATATTTAATACTAAGCTATTCTTAAATTCATTTTATCATTTATGCATTACATCATATTCATCTTTTTTTACTTCCTTAACATACCATGTAGTGAGTAGAGCATACTATATGTTAATGCTATTCTTTACACCTAATAGACTATCTATTTTCTTTCCCAAATTATTATTGAACTCAACATACTATGTATTATTTATAATTTATTATATGTTGTTCTTAAAAAAGCAGCTCCTAATTAACCGAACAATCCCTTTTTCTTTTGAATTTTTAATGAGTACACTAGTTTATATTTCTAGCATCCAAAAGCCAAGCATAGATACCCTAGCTCTTCCAAATAATCAAGGTACCTATTTTTTATGTAGAGTCCAAATGAGAATTAAAATTGCATTCTTACAAAAAAAGTTCATGATAAAAAGCAAAAATGGCCAAACAATGACCCATTGAGCCCTCTTCTATCAACTTCACCCCTTGTTGTTGGCCTGGCCTAACTAGATCAATCAACTAAGGTTTCATTCAATTTGTGATTAATTCACCATGCTAAGAAAGTTGCAACACACCAACTAGATTCTGTCCCATGACACCAATCAACTTGCCAGCCCTCTTCATGATACTACGACTTGATTTTGACCCACAACAACACTGATGTTGTGTTGACCCGTCCTTATCACCATGACATGTCACATATCTGTTAACGTTGTGCTAACCCACCAACCCACTTAATAAAATGCAAACTCGTGACACTTCAATGCTAACTCAATCCACAACATGCAACATTGATATAACTTGCAATACTATTGAAGACACTCAAACTCACTAAACCACACGACAACCCAATGTCCTAGATCTGACCTATATGAACTTGACTGATTAAAAACTGACAATGCAACTTTTTAGAAAGCTATTTTGCAATAACATTGATTATAGAACTTTTGGAGAAAAATGATAGCATTTTAGAAAGCTATTTGACATTAGTTTTATACATCAAACAAAATTTTAAAATTAAAAATGTAGCTTTTTAAAGCATTGTTTATAATAGTTGCTAACCACAATTTTTGTAATTATGCATCATGTAAATTTTTAGGGATTTTAAAGAATGCATTTTAAAAATTTATACATCTATAAATACCTCTTAAAATCTAATATAATTTAGATATAATATAGTTAGTTTTATAATATAAATGATTTAAAAAAATTTAGGAAAATTTATCTCTTTAATTTTAAGAGCAAGTCAAGAATGTAGATCAGTATAATATATATGTAGATGAGATTTTTGTATAAAACATTTCTTGATGTGTGAAAAACTTTGTTTAGAAAACTTGTAATGTGAGTTTCACACATATTCATGATCTCATCTATTTAGCACTTAGTGTTGATGATTATTTTCATAGGTTCTTGATCAAAAGCAAATAAAAAAGACACCATAATATACACTTGACTAACTACTATGTCATATTGATTAGTATGTCAAATTTTCTCAAATTCATGTCTAAGCCAATGATTTTATCTATGAACATTTTTTTAATGAATTCTTTTTGTTACAAAATAATGCCCCCAAAAAAATTCACAAAATAAGCTTTAAAAGGCATAATTTCAAAATACTTTCAAGAAAAAATATCAGATTATAATCAATATTATTTTATTATCATCAAGGTAATTACATAATAACCAAGTGTTCAACAACTTGTTGCTTCCTATGAGTTTATGTTTCACCATAAGTGTTTATTCTATAGAAAGCAAAAGATAAGTGAAACTTGTACTTCTTAAAGTGGTATTATGGATTTTAATTATCAAAATATTATTTTCCTACCCACCAAGGAAGTGACATCTTACGATATATCACTTGCTTGAGTAAGAAGGAAAGTGAAAAAGGAGCCCTCAGATATTGTTTAGTTGACCCATGAAATCGTTATTAACACTTGCACCCAATTATCTACTAACCAACGCTGCTCTTCCTATCAATGAATGGTGAGAAACTTCAAGATGTTTGAATGAAGTAATGAAATGCTATCACCAATTACTACTAGCATGTTATGTGAGAATAATTTCATAGTGTGATTTTGAAGGTGCTTTAAAAAGATTTGTGAGAGACTCAAAAGGGAAGAACCTGACCCATTATCTGACATTCACAAGAGCATCAAACACAAAGAAAGCACATTACCATTTTATCTCAACTCTTGAGAAATTTAATCATTTCATATTACTTTCTTATTAATGGAAGTGATTGTATGATTTCTTGTTTAGCTTTCTACAAACTTTAATTATGTGTGTACCTTGTCACTTCACCAAAAATATGAGTACTTGGGTGTGTTGTTAAAACTATTTTTGAGGTTGAGATCCCTTATGTTAAAAATTAGTACGAGTTATTAGATTTTGAAAAAGTTCTTACTTGCCTGATGATCATAAGAATTTTGATTCTAAACCTTTAATACCTTTTGATAGGCCCTTGCAAGGATACATTACTTGAACCTATGTAATTCTCAATTGTCTATAAACTAAAATAGGATTTAGTATATCATCCTACATCACTTGTATAATATTTTCCTGCTTCAATATAGACAATGACAAATGTTGCATAATATTATTTTGTTATATTTGATGTTGCAATGCATGTTTAATTCCTTATTGAAATGCTTTTTTATTAGTTTTAGTTTTTCTTATGAAAAAGGTTGTCCATAAGATATTTAATATTAATAAATACCCAAATAATACAAACAGTTACTCAAATGGCTAAACTTATTAATGGCCATGATAAATGAGGGTACAATTGCATCCATATTTATACTCATTCTTCTCACCTTTCAATGATTAATAAACTTGTGCATAGATCTTAGTTCAATAATTAATAAAAAGTACATTCCTATAACTAAACAACTTATTATATTCATATGAGTACTTACATTAGCATATAACTAAAGATTGTTTATTAGTTATTCCAACACTCCTTGAGACTATAAACACAAACATCTAGTAAGCACTTTGAAGAGCATTTGCACTCATCTCAACAATTACAACACTATTAGTTGAGCAAGTAGAATTCTACAAGCACATTAAGAATAATACAAACTTCATTTGTACTTCAAAATCTTTATTAGGGCCTTAAGGGACATGTATGCTAACCATTATAGATAAAGACAAGTAAAATCAACATTATAATAAAAAGGATTTTGTGTCTACAAAAGTAATTATAGTCATTAATTTTGAAAGATTTGTTCATTGCTTTAGGCTAGGAACAATTCACTAGGCGTGGGCAATGGAGCTTGATAAGCTCATTTTACCAACGAAAAAATATTGCGTAATGGATTCTATTTATGCCAACATTAATAAATCTCTTACTCTCATAAAAGGATTTACATATCATCTTAGTAACTATTACACAATAAATTATTGAAGATATGCTGGACCATAAGTGTGACCTTTTCAAGATGTAATTATTATGAAAAATTATAATCATAAGATTAATTATCTATTTAGACATTTCATGATCTAGTAATATTTATGTTTTAAAATATAATACAATAATATTATTTTTACATTGTCTTAAAGAATGTAGAATTTTGTAATGTTGTTTTATATGTCAAAACAAATATATCATTAAAAATACTAATTTAAATGAACTTGTTTGTTATTGGAGAACTTCAAGAACCTTCAACAGATAAGAGAGAGAATCTTGAGGAAGTCAAAATAGAAAAAAAAAGGAATAAAAAAAGGAGCTCAAAATGAGGATAAAAGTAATAACTATATTCCTTGAGGATAGTTTGAGAGAAAGAGAATGTATGAGTCAAGGACTCCCAAATATGCTTAAAGTCTAGCATAATGAGAAGTAGGAGGTATGAAGGTTTGTAAACAAAAGATCATGAAAAAGGTAAGTTGAAAATGATTATGATTCCTTGAAGATATTTTGAGTAATGTTTTTGGTGGTTCCAAAGACCCTATGAGGCCCTAATGTCATGCTTTTGAAGATTAGGCTATAGTTTAGTGAAAAAGGAGTACTATTTGACTCAAATAACTATATTCCTAATGGTATGGTAAAGAATGTTGGCATGTAATGTATTATATGTTAAGTACAAAAATGAAGGAATCTAGTTGTCACACCTAGCCTTTTAACCAATTTCTTTTCAAACCTTAGAGAGCAACAATCCACATACTCATCATTACACTTTGTGAGTCACTCGTTTAACCCTTGGTTTTAATATTAAAACTAGTAGTCATGATCCCCCTACTTGATCACCAAGCTAACAAAGTACTACCTACTATGAACCATGCTCCTTTACCAAATGAACATCTACATGACTTAGGATCTTGTTCATCCTATGCTACAATATCTTTCCAACCACAATGACACATATATAGTAGCAACGTGACATGCAACATAACTGTACAATTGACATGCTCAAACCATAATATACATCAACCAGATTAACAAAGTTATAAAAAATAACTATAAAATGTTTAATAATAAAGTTCATCAATAAAATATAATACAATTTAAAGTCTGTCAATAAAATATAATATAATATGGAGTCCACCAATTATATTAGTAAAATCAAAAGAATCAATAATAATACCATAAACAAAATGCAACTCATTGAGAAAATGCTAAACAATCAATAAGCTACCTTAATCACAAGCTCTTGCACAAGCTCCTATCTCCTTAATCCTTCATATAAAAATAAGATAGAGTAAGCTAAACATTAGTAGGGAATCCTTATGATATACTATAAAAATAACATACAAAAACATGGTACTATAACAATTATGTATAGGAGATGTAAATAAATATCATGATCATAAATGTCACACAAGAAATATTAAGCTATCAAGTTTAAACAAGACTTTCATTAGTCTCATTTATTAATTTATTTAACATTGTTATTAGCAACACACAACTTTAGTAGGCATTCATTGGCCTCTTTACTTGATCAGCATAATAATGCCTTTTGTCAATATTTATTTATTTTGCATCTAAAAGAAGTGACATTAATCTTTCATAAGCTCATAACATTGTGCTCATCATAGTTGACCACATTTCAATCTTATACGTATGGATTGCCTAATATATTTTTGCAAACATCTAGAGATACCACTTCATAAATAACATAATCGTTGTTGTCCTTAGTGATGTCAATTTTCTTACTATATTTTTTTTAACTCTTATCTCAAAGTCCTTATGATTCCCTTTTAAGGAATAGGGTCTTAAATGTAGTGTTGTCTTTAATTTTGAATTGTTAATAAGATTTTTTAATATTAAGTTCTCCTCAATTTTAGTGCCAATAATAATATTAATAATCTCTTTCTTTACTTAACTTTTGATGATGAAGAGTTATTTTCTTAGTTTTGTTTCATGAGATATCTCTTTTAAACTTATCATAAGAGATATGTTATCATAAACTTGAAGAGGGGTTTATATACATTTTTAGTCAGAGATGTAATAAGCACTTCATTTTTGTTGAACTTTTTCGTAAATAGTTTTGGATGTAATTTCTAGCATTTTTATCATCCATGTCATGTCTTCTTATCGTGATCACAATACTTATAAGTTTTGCTAGTAGTTTTTAAAATATATTTTGTTGGAGAATACTCTTTCTTTTGATGAAAATGATAAAACTTATACTCAAACTTTTTGGTATTTTATCCTTATGGTTTTATCTCTTTATATTTTTATTTCTTTTTATAGGCATCATGAATGTACTATCTTATTTTAAAAATTAAATAAGGTAAAGAGATAATTTATTTGAAATAAGATAACATAGATCAATAATAAATGATTTGATATTATCTACATCTTGTTAATTGAAATTCCCAATCTCATGAGTTATCATCAAAATTCTTGTGATATATTTTTGTGTTATTTATTTTTATTGATGTTGTAGACTATGATAATTTGCTTACCTCAAATATGTAAGTCGTGAAGTAAAATTTTTATGTGACTACTTTCTTAAATTGACTCCATATCACTTGTATAACTACATTAATTTTGAAGTGAGCATTATACTAGGCTAATGCATGACTCATCATTTTTAATTAAGTATGCACACTTTATTAGTTGATAAATAATCATATAAAAAAATATACCTCTAGTTGTTCCAATCAAGCATCTAATGTTTTTGCATCTTCTATACCTTAACAAATTGATAAATCAAGTGTAACACCTAACTTAAAAGGACATCGTTGATTCTTATGTGTCGAAAGGGTGAGATTGATGTCATTCTTAATTTTCTCTCAAATTATCTCAATTACTAATTGATCTAGAATTTGATAAATAAGAGTAGTTTTTGCCAAATTATCTTTTGGATCCATTGTAGGAATGGAATGGGATTTAGTTTCATCACCATTAACACTAGCATTTATTGGTTTAATAGAGCTACCTGAGCTTTTAACATTGATGGAAAAATAACACAATCACCTTCACTAAAGCCTTCTTAATCTTTTTATTCTATTTTGTGGCTTTGCCTTCAACTACCTTATTCTTAGCTTCTACCATGGGTTTTAAATCAAAGCTTTTTCATACCAAAAATAAATTGATTAGTCTTAGAGATGTTCTCACCCCAAGCTTTTGACAATAAAATTCTCTTTAGAGTCTTTACAATGAAAGTTGAAGTATGAGAATAGTAAAAAACTAAGTAAGAAAAAAAGAGAGAAGAGGATTATTTTATAATAAAATGGAATTCCTCTAAATTTTTGTATTAAAGAAGTTATTAATTACTTCATTTGTAATTCTTATCCCTTTTGTATAGCGGTTTAGGTACAATGCTTTATTATAAAATAAAAAATATTTTAATTTTTACATGAAAAGAAAGATTGTTCATTCTTTGAAGTAAGGAAAGATCTTAAAAAAGAGAAGTCCCCAACATGATTTTTTTAGGTAGAATTACCCTTGAGTTCATACAATATATTTAGCAAATATATAAGGTAACATAAAAACGAATTACTTTGCTAAAGTACAGGTAAAACCTTGAAAATTTTATTTTGATAACAACTAGTCATTCCTCTTCATGAAACTTGCTTAGGAATGAGGAAATTTCTTCTATTCAAAACTAAGGAAGATTTAGTTTAGTAAATAAAAGGGTCAATTATCATTCCTTTTTAGATTTTTTTTTAAAAGAACCATGCCAAAACTTTATATTAATATTTTCTGATGAATACAAGGGAGACATCAAGATCACATGTTGCTTGTTTGGCTTAAATCATAGATACATATGGAATGTGAATGTAGAATAACAATTTGCTGTTGTTGAACATTTTTGAATCGAGATATAACCATGTGGAATAAGTTGAAAGCTTGTTAATGTTTATGCATTGCTAGTTGTCTAAGCATTGATTATCATGACAAATGTTAAAAAATTGTCAAACTATGGAGAAGAAAATTTTGTTAAATGTAGCCTTATAACCTGTACAAGATAGCCTTTTCTTACATATTATATCTTGTTGGAAGTTAAGATGTTTAATGCAATTTCTCATCTTACTAAGCATAATTGATGTATGATAATATAAATTGAGAGTTATGCTTGCTTCTTAATTATTTTATGATTAAACATTGAGTTTCTCACATTATGAACCAAGCAATGTGTAAATAGAGAATTGATGCCATCTTTTTGACATGAATTTTTTTGTTTGAAATGAATTTTGATAAGAGTCACTATGGTTGTGCTTAAAAATGTCTACAATTTTAGTTTATAGTATGAAAAAATAGAAATATGTGCATTATTATCAAAATCATGGATGAAAAATATATGAAATATCATGTGATATATTTTTCACCTTTACTTAAGTCTTAAGACATTTAAGAGAACTTGGAAATAAAGCCAAAACTCTAAATAATGTTGTGACCAAGCATCTCTTTGCCTTGGGTTTGCTTGGGCAGTATAGAACCATGGATTGACTATGTGATGGGAGGCACTGGTTCAATCCTAACAAGAACCTAGATGATTTCTATGGTGTATTTGGTCCTTATTTCTCATTGGTAAGACTTGAAGTGCATGATTTAAGATCATAGAAGAAGGCTAGGTTGTGTAGGGATATAATTAGCAAGCATATAGTTTGGTTATAGCTAGAAGAACTAAGATTAAGGTTAGACTTTATGGTAAAAGTTTTATAGATAATCAATAATTTTTAGTAGAGTTAAATTTGAAATTTGAGGTTCTTGGGCAAGGTTATGTATGATAAGCTTAGCCTTAGAATTAAGCTTAAAGGCTTAGGTATAATCTATAAGAAAGGAACTTATAATAAATGGTCCTGATGTTGATTTAAGACAAAACCATTCATGAACTTTTATACACATTGTAAATTAAGCTTTGATTAGTTAAGCAGTTGGCCAAGACCTTGAAAGAAGGTAAAAGTTCTTGGAATAAGACTTAAGAATACTTTACCAAGAGAGGAATAAGTTAAAAATGTTGACTAGATCTTTGGGTTGACAAGATTCTTTGGGTAAGAACATAAGTGACCCTATTTAAGATTTTAAGCCACTTAATGACTCCCTTTGATGATGATTTAGGGGATATTTATGGTGGCTCAGGAGAGGCTTCAAGATGGGTATGGTGACCAATAGTGCATTATAAACATATTGGTCAATAGTTATACTTGTGCAAATTTTAGGCTTAGTTATATTAATAGTCAGCTATATATAGATCCTAAAGATAACCTAGATAGGCAAAGTCCTAACCAAGGTTAATATAATATTAAATATAGTAAAAAAATGTCTAAAATATTATGAATAATTTAAATTAAGGTTTAGTGGAAATACTAAAGAAGTTAGATATAATAGACCCTCGATTATACATGCTCACTCAGAAGATAGGTAGGCTAATGAGCCTACTTCTTAAACTTAGAGGTAGTTACATATAGATAGTTTTGCCTATGAAAGAGTGTTAGAATATGTTGTAAAAAGCCTCAGAATTAAGTAGAAGTCATCATATAAATTGTTTCAAAAGGGAATAATTACAAGTTAAGTTTCATAGGGAATCACATGATGTGTTACGTTATGAAAGAGAGTATATGTAGTTAATGATGAGTTCTAAAATCTTATCAAATTCTATCATGATTCTCTTGGATAAGAGAGTATATTTGGGAGGTATGCTAAGTATTGGATATCTAAATTCTAAGGATATACATTAACTTATCTAGTAGATGGTGATATCTTATGATAATAAATGATGTCATTCATTTACATGATTTACTCAATTATTATATATATATACATATTAATTATTATATATTAGATTTATAGTATAGCTCAAAGATTTCATATTATGATTCTTTGCTAACCTACCCTTTAATAGTTTTGTAGGAGTAGAGAGCTAAGAGTTTTGTAAGAGTTAAGCTAAAGATTATTAGAGTTAGTACATATATTAGATGATTCATCATCTTTATGTACTCACCAATAATAGTAGATAAGATATTTAATATCATCAAATGCAATGCATTCGACATACAACTGTATCAAACTATCTTACTTATTATGTTTTTCTATTAAGTTTTGATAGTTATTTATGGTGTTGCCTCATATGGGATTAGATTAGAGTGGTTTATTGATTTTGTTAATTGTTTATTTATGCTTTGTTCTTGTGGATAAGAAAATGATTTAGATTCTTAGCATGATAATATTTTATATGATACTATATTGTAAATTGTAGAAACCTTTTGATATTAGGATCTCTGAATTTATTTGACTTATGCATTAAAAAAATAAGGTGTAACAATCCGTTCATAATTATTTTTTAATTTTTGGCTTAATGAGATTAAAATTAATCTCCTGATCAAGCTCCAAGTAGCAAGAATCAAGCACATAGCCATTGGTGGAGGCTAGCTATAGTCACATTGGAATGCATTCTTTAATGTGAAGGTTTTGTGCTACACACAGAGGCACTCTTATGCACATGAGAAAGAATGTTGTGTTGGAAGCCCAAAAAGACACATTGGTTATGGTCATTTCCAATGAGGTAGATCTGATTATATATCTATAATGTAGTTAACATAGTGAATGACATCAAAGTTCAAATAACATGAAATGTTTAAGCATGAGAGTAGTACACATGAGTTTGTATAGTTACTTGGAAAGGCCATCTGAAATGCATATAAAAGGCATTTTAGGAATGTCCTCCTCTCTAGTCTTTATTTGATGATGTCCAAATTGAAGATTAATTTTTGATAATGTCGATGCTCTCTGTAATTGATCAAGCAAGTCATCTATACAATATAGTGGATATTGATTCTTGATTTTCACTTGGTTTGATTTCTATTACTCCACACATATGTGTATACTCCCATCCTTATTTCTAACAAAGAGAATAGGACTCCTAATGTGTAGAATTGAGCTTAACAAGTCATTTCTAACCAAGTCCAACAACTGGAGCATGAGCTCTTGAAGTTTTGTTAAAGACATACAATATTGTGCTTTTGTTATAGGAAGGGCTCTAGGTTCCAAATCAATAAAGAACTCAAGCTCTTGAATTGGTGGCAATCTAAAAAACTCCTTAAGAAAGCCATTAGGATCTTCTCTCATAATAAGGATATTGGAAAAACTTGGTATCATAATTGGGAATTAGATATAAATATTAACCATGTAATTATGAATCATTGCTGAGCCTAAAGTATTGACATCATAGGGATTTGATGGTTAACTCCAAAATGAAAAAAGTTAATCAAATGTAGCACCTTAATGTAGACATTCTTCTTTTAGCAATCGATCATTATGTGATGTTGGGTCATCCAGTCCATGACAAATATGATGTCAAATTCCATAAGGGTTACACAAATTAGTTCGGCCTCAAGGAAATGGCTAAGAATTATTATTTCACCTCTAACTCTAATTCTAGCTAGAATCTCACTCCTATAGGGTAACCTCACCATCAATATTAAGTGAAATTGGCCCTTATCACCAAGCAGTTTTAGATGTAAAGGAATGGCATGCACCAGCATTAAAGTGCACAAAAACATTAATATTAAAAGAGAAAAGCATACCAATAATGACATAAAATGCCACTATATTCTATTACAAAGTTAATGCATAAATGTGATGTTGACTTGATGTGGCTCATGTTTATTCAACACCCCAAATCAAACCTAAGGCAAATTATCTTATTATGATTAGAATTCAAGTAAGTAGTGTAGACATTCTCTTGGTATCTACAAGCACGTTTATGTCTCTTACCACATTATCAACATCTTAGGGATTGATTTTTGTGGTGATCTAACTACCTCTCCCTAATAGGCTAAGCTAAAATAAGCATCACTTAATTGTGTTGATTAGATTCTTCTTTCATTTCTTGCTTTGAGACATATCGTTCATCTTGTTTTTGTAGGGATCTAAATTTCTCATTTTTTTAGCTCATTGTGGGCCTCCATGCGATGCTCATTTTGCTTCATTGACCTTACTATTTCCACCAATTCATGGTATCTAGAAACCTTAGTAACCACTATGGTTTTTTTGAGTGATGGCTAAAGTCCATCCAAGAAGAGTTCATAATGGCACCTATCTAATGTTAGAAGTTCATATTCATATTTAGTCACATAGTTGAAGTGAGATGTATAATCGATCTCTGATATCTGGCCCTATCTCAAGTGGTTCAACTCTTTATGTATCTATTATAACAATCTTTTGATGAAATCTCAAACTCCTCCTGCAATACCTCACTATTTGAGGTGTCTCCAAACTTAATGTGCTACTACCCATGCCACTAAGTAACCTCCTTACCAACTGGTACAAGGGCACAAGTATGTCCCTCCACTATATTGGGAGCCTTAACTCACCAAATAGTTCCAAGATTTATGCTAATCAATCATGAACTATGATTGAATTTATCAAAAACACAAAAACCAATAACCTTAATTTAATAAATAACTCAAACTAATAATCCCCTAGGGACTAAAGCTATGCTTAGAATGTGTATACCAAAGCGAATCAATCCACCATGGGTTCTTCTTTAACATGCTCCATAGAATCTCTCATAATAGTTCTCTAAGCATTAACCATATCTTCTAAGAAAAAGACCATACTAATGTGACTAAAGTATAATGACTAAACTCATAAGAATTACTTCTACCATATGAATTCTTATGACTAACTCTCCACATCATAAAAGACTAGAACCTAATATACCTAAGTTTACCTTATATTTCAACTATGGCTCTAATACCACCTCTGTCACACCTAGCCATTTTAGCTATTTTTTTAAAACCTCTGGGTGTGACAACCCACATACCTATAATTGCATATAATCAGTCACTCATTCAATCCTTAGGCTTAATATTCAAACTAGGACTTGCAATCCTTTAATCTAATCACTAAGTTCACAAAGTGTCACCCATCATGAGTTATTCTCTCTTAGCAAATGTACATTTATATCACTTAAGAACTAGTTCATGCTAGGCTAAGGTAACTTTCCAACCATAGTGATGTATATATGATAGATCTCAATAATATGAAGCCATTATCTTATTAGGCCTAACTTTATCTTCTTAGTTTAAAGGAAATAGAGAGCATTCAAGAATCATTACGACTTCATGAAAGATCAATCAAGAAATTACTTAGTCATGCTTTTAAACAAATCCATATAATCTTTATAAGTCATTTATTTCATATTGGCATCCAATTTCATGAGTAGGAAGAATATTAACATAACATAATAAAGAATCTACAACAACCATAAGAAAATATTAACATAACATTATTTTTTTATTCATAAAAACTAAAAATTAATATAAAATTATAGATTTCTATAAACATAAAATTATGTTTATAAAGAATATTTTAAAACCTATAATTCACCACCCCCTTATAGATTCACTCACACTCATTTTACTTCACTCTCCTCTATTCATGAATATTAACAAAAGTTTGCATCTATTCACATTTCTATCAACCTCCTTCTTTCTTACTTGATTTTATTGTGTGATATGCTAGTGTTGTATTGTATTGTATCCTTGTGCTTACTTAGCTTATGAGACTCATCCAAACTTCAGTAGCCATGATACTACTGTACTTATATGAATACCATGTCATATCTATATGATAAAAAATCTACTCTGATAACTAGTTCACATTACAACCTATATGTGTCTCATGTAACCATAGCATATGATCTTCTATCATCATACTATATGATCCTTATAATCAATTAAATTGACTAGTATTTATTTAATGAAATTAAGAGAAAATAACATATCTTGGCTAGTCATAAAAGAGATATAAACCAGTATTTCTGAGAAAATTAAATAATTCAAAACTATTCAATGTATTGTATCATTAGTTTAACAAAAATGACAACATGGTTCTTAAGAAATAAGACAAAATAAAAATAAAAATTAAATTAATAAAAATTATGGTCAAAATCTATTGCAACCAATATTTTGAAAAGCTACATTTTGAGTTTTTGAATTCTATTTGCTAAAACATTATGGCCAAAGTTTTGGCTAAAATTATTGTCAAATAGCTTTCTAAAATTCTAACATTTTTATCTAAAAACTCTATGATCAAAGCAACTATTAAGTAGCTTTTCAAAAAATTATGTTATCAATTTTGCTTTAGTTAAGTTCACAAAAGTCAGATCTAGATCATTAGGTTATGGAGTGGGTTAGTAGGTTTGCATGTCATCAATAGTATTGTAAGTTGGATCTATGTTGCATGTCATGAATTGGGTTGATGGGTTAGTGCAATATCGATGAGTCACGGTTCAATGGCTTATTAAGTGGGTTTGTAGGCTGGCATAGTGTCAACAGATGTGTGAGTTGGTATGTCATGCAGCGAGAGGACAGGTGGACATAGCATCAATATAGTTGAAGGTAAAAGTTGATTTGAAGTGACACGAAGCAGGTCGGTGAGTCGGCATGGTTTCACTGGTCAAAGTCAAGTTGGTGTGTTAGAAACTATGTTAGTGGTTGATGAAGCACGATGACTCGATCACAAATCAAATGTATTCCGGAGTGATTTATTTGGTCAGGTCAGGTGGATGATGAGTGGTGAAGGTGATAAAAGAGGGCCAAATAGATCATGATTTGGTCATTTTTGCAATTTTGTCCTAATTGTTGAGGGTAAAGTGCAAATTTAGATCAAGTTTGGACTCTATACATAAAAAATAGATACCTTAACTGTTTGAAAGTGCTAAAACATATCTGTTTGGTTCCTAGGTGTTAGAAACATTGACATAAAACGTTACTAAGAAGTCAAAGAAAAAGAAGATAATCTGTTCAATTAGGAGCTACTTTTGCAAGGACAACATACAATATATTATAAATAATGTATAGTATGTTGATTTAAGCAATAATGTGGGAAAGGAAATAGATGATTTATTAGGTGTAAAGAAAAGCCTTAATGTATAGTACACTCTGCTCATTGCATGGTTTGTTATGTAACTAAAATGAGATGAATATGGTATAATGCATAAATGATGAAATAAATTTAAGAATAACTTAGTATTAAATATTTACATTTGATTTGTGATGTAGGTATTAAAATAAAAAGAAATCATAAAAAAGATTTTTCTTGAAAATTTAGACAAGTAAATCTAGTTCGGTGGTGTAGACAAAAGAAAAAGTAATTGAAATAGAAAGAAGACATTAGCATATGCATATAACATGAAATAGAGTAAGAGGTACGAAATTGTTACTTATATATATGTTTTTTTGGATGTATGTATATATGCTTATATATGCGAATGAATTACTAAACTTTTTATTATTTTTTATGAAAATAAGAAAAGGAATGAATGAACATAGAAGATAGCTAATTAACTAATGAGATAAAAAAATAAATAAGAAAATGAAATCTTAATTTCTCTAGAGGCACTATTCCATGTAAAAAAAGAATGAAAATTAGTACTTGTAGTAAATTGGGTAAGATTAAAAGGAAAGAAATGAAAAATAGTATAGGAAATAAATTAAAAAATAATGAAAAATGTAAGAAAAGAAACTTGATAATGTGCTGAGCTAAGATGATAAAAATAATGGGATATTAGCATTAAAGGAAAACAAATGTGGTGAAAGAAGAATGAAATGAGAAAGAAAAGATGAAAAAGAAAGAAAGAAATGATAAGGAAAACAAAAGAAGATAGAACAAGTAATGATCAAGAAATCACTAAAATGTTCATTGAATTCAAAATGCTTAAAACAATTTGTAAGAAAAATGACGAAAGATATCGATGCAAGATAAGGTAAAAGGGCAACACACTAGGCTACTTGTAGAGACTCACTGCTGGTCCACTAGAGCACATGCTCCATCATGTTGTTGGAGTGCCATGTGGGGAGATATGGGCTTGCATGATGAAGGGCAAGTTGTGTGGGACTCCTGTACATACTGGCACGCAAGTTTGAGAGGAACAGGTGCATGTGCCCCTATTTAGTTACTAATTATGCACATATTAAGCACACATAGGCATAGTACCCATGCCTATGAGCAATCCTCCTAATGCAACCATTTGCATGCATAGTGCAGGCACACAGGCATGAACAGGTGCAAAATTTGTGAAGTTTCGATAATTTTAAATTTTTGGTCAATACTATGTGTTCTTTCTTTCACGATTAAATATTATAACCCAACCTTTGTATAAGGTGTGGGAGAGATGTATGAAGCAATTCAGAAAATTTAAAGAATTTTAAAAATCAGAATTTAGTGAATTCAAAACCCTTGAAGTGAAACATCATAGAGAATTCAATCACAAAACCTCTCTTCTCTTTTATTTTATTCCTTTACTACTTTTTATTCCCCATGCTTCCACTTTTGTTGCACTACTCTAAAGAGAAAGTTGACTAATGAGGACTTGGGGTGAAAACACCTCGTAGACAGATTAAGTAACCTTAATAAAAATGAAGATGAAACAATTTTGTTATGTTTATATATGATTGCATAAAGAATGAATAAAAAATGTAATGATTTTTTGCTATTTTTTATTAAGCAAGGAGTTAGTGAAATGTAATAAAATATGCCATCAATGTCATAAAGAATTTTTATTAAACTTACAATTATAGATGTTATCTTTATTAATTTCTTTCCAATGTTATTTATCATTATGATTTATATGTTAGGAAATTTACTCGTTTTTTTTTATATTACATGGCATGTCACTATCATTCTAAAATAAATAGATTAAGGTGGTAATTGGGATGAAAAGAAATCCACTACGGAATAGTGGAGTGTTTGTGTTTGTATAGAGTTTTATGCATGAATATACTAGTTGCATGCATAATATATTAGTTAAGCTTAACAATATGGTGTTTGAGCTATTATAGACTAAATGCTCACTTAGAATTGAATGAAAACAAAGGAAACCATAAATAGTACCATCACTCGCCATCGAAAAAAATGCTCTCATCTTTACCTTAACTGCTCTAAAAAATTGGTGAAATTATGATTAATAAAAATTGGCCATATAATAAGAGTTTGACAACCATCATCACACTAATATTTCAAAATATGATGGTGAACTTGTGAGATTTTAAAATGAAGGTTTAAAATTCTAAAAGTAATGAAGCTCTTTTGTAATACCCTCGATTGTCAAATCAGGTATGAAGTAAAATATCTCATAAAGTATGTTAATATCTTAGAAAATAAAATATTTGAACTTATAAAATGGATATATAATTCAATAAAGTACATCGAGATGAGTCTAACAACATTTGTATCATCTTGATTTTAGTTCATTTGAAATTTTTATTAATTTTAAATGTTAATAAGTATAAATAAACATTGATATCAACTACTTTTAGATTTATCAAAAATAGCCCTTTTGTTTCCTCCACCATCCAAATGTTGATGCAAACCCTAGGAGGGGAGTTTTAAGAGACCAACTAGAAGCTTCATTGAAATTTCTTTTGTTTATAATAAAAGCTACAAGAACTAATGACTTATCAATGGAAAGTAAGGTGGAGTTTGGTGGAATGACAAGGATCTGTGATTTCCTAACCCATCATTTGTGCTTCTTAGGTTTGATTTCTCTTATTTTTTGTAATATAAGCCAAGATTTCATTTTAATCAAGATCTTATATGACTATTAGGTTCATGGTATGTAGAATCTCTTGAGTTTCACAAACTAGGGTTTTGAAAAAGGGAAATCTAAGAAAAGGAGATAAGAAAAAGGCTATTTTTAAGATTTAATAAGTGAATCGTACAATTCTAGATTATTAACTTCAAAATTTTTAATTTGTACAAGTAACTTTAAATTGACTTAAGAAAATTATTGTTGATAATCTAAAATAGGAACAAAAAAGAAAAAATTGAATAGTTACAAAAATATTCTAAATAATGAGAAAAATGTTCACATAAGCTCCTTAGCATGAACATCATATGTTTATGTATGATATGATATTGATTGTTAAAATTAAGGCCTTGCATGTGAGGTAGGTACTCTAACATAAAATTATATGTGTATACTAGATGTATTAATGATGAGACCATACATGAAAACTTGTTCTTATAACTAGAAGTGTGCTTTTTAATTTTTATAAAGTATAAATATGAAATTATTTGACATGTTAATTATGTAAGCATGTTATGGATGTGTTAATACAAAAATATACATCTAATTAAATATTATGAAAGATGAATACTATACATGTGAAAATAAATTAAGGAAATTATCACTATAAGGAAGTTAATGACTAGTGTGCCAAATGGTTGACATTGTCGCCATGAGATAGTTAATGGCCAGTGGGCGATACTTTTCTAATTTGCTACAAAAATATAGTTATTAAAAAATATGAAAACATTGAACATAATTGTGATTGAAAAATAAATATGATGAATCAATAAATTATATTTTTTATTATAATTAAATAAACTAAAAAATGAATGTTAACTAATAATAGTTGAATGGAAACAGCACTAGCTAGTGTAAGGTTTACTTAGTTAAGTGAAAATAGGTGCTGATAAGAAAAACCATATTAAGAAAAAGATTTAAAATAAAATAAAACATTATATATGTTAATTATTTCTTTTAGAAATTATAACATGCTTTTCTTTTGATAACATATCATATTTTTTCTTTTGTATTTTAAATTGAATAATACTCTACTTTCTTACATACTATAATTGATGCTTATGATTAGACCTTATATGTGGTTGTCTCAAATTATTTCTTATTTCAAAAATTTATTCTTTTTTAGAGTTTGCTTACTAAGCTAGTGATAGTTGGCTAATCTTTTCTTTAGCATTAATATTTTTTGATACATTAGAACTCCAATAAAAAAAGGATTATGTATAAGAATAGCCCATAAAAAAATTTGAAACTACAAAGGATTACACTCCAGGTTTTGAGCTAAATTACTTGTTAACTAGTATTGTATATGTATATAAAAACTTGATGTAATACTATAACAAACTATAAAAACTATGACATATAGTTGTGATTGTTTCAATTATTTATAATTAATAATTGTGGATATAAACTATATGATCATACTGTAGATATAAATGCTATGAAAATGGACAAAATGTAAGGGAGATTTTATCTATTTGAATTTTGAAATTTAGGAGAAAAATAAATAGAATATGTAGAAAAAAATAAGAGGTTCCATATTTGTAGTATCAGAGCATGATTTAATCAGAAAAGAATTAGAGCATGAATTCAATCTAGAAAAGAAATAAGTTTTGTGACAAACAAAGTAGGGACATGACATTGTTGGATCAAAGTAGTTGAAGTCCTAAAGTTTGATGTTTAAATGACATGATGCTTAAGTAATTTGTTTAATTTTGTATTTCAAAGTAGATTAAAGTTTAAGGAACTAATTACAAATGAATTAGGGTCACAATCTCCTATTGCTTTTACTAAATCAAGATTTAACCAAAGCTACAAAGTAAAATATGTGTAAAACTTTGTTTTGGAGAGTATCACAACTCAAAGCCAATTAAGTACTACAAGTTTCAAGAGGTTGGCCACTTTATTGTATACTATTCATTAAATATTGAAGGAAGGAAAGAAAGTCAACATATTAGTGATGGAATGAAAACCATCTAAGGATCTATAATAGTATGACCCAACATGGCACCTTATGGTGCATATGACACCCATTATAGATATATACTATATGATTATCATATTATGGATATAAATATTATGTTGATGTATTTACAAATTTTAAAATGGATAAAATTTAGGGGAGATTTTGTCTATTTAAATTCTAAAATTTTGAAAAGAAATAAATTGAATGTATGAAAAAATAAGAGGTGTCATATTTGTATTATTAGACCACAATTTAATTAGAAAAATATTTGAATAAATTCAATCTAGAAAAGAAATGAAGTTTTGTGATGAAAAAATTAGAAAAGTGACATTATTGGTATCAAAGTAGTTAAAGTCTTAAAGACTGATATTTAAATGACATGATGCTTAAATAGTTGATCGAATTTTACATTTAGAAATAGATTAAAATTCAAGAAACCAATTACGAATGAATCAAGTTCACAATCTTCGATAGCTTCTTCTGAATTAAGATTTAACCACATGATGCAATGTAAAATATGTACATGTGTCACAAATCAAAGCCAATTAAATAATACAAGTGTCAACAAGTTGTCCCCTTTTTTGTATATTGTTCATTAAATGTTGGAGAAAAAACGTTAGCATGCTTGTGATGGAATGGAAGCCATCTAAGGATCTATAATAGTATGAACCAGCATGGCACCTTATAATGCATATGACACCCTTTGAGGATAGGCTTTTATAGTGCCATAATCAATTGCACAATGTCAAATCTATGATGTGACCTAAAAGGCTCTTATGTCACCTAATGTAATCACAGGTAATCTTATATTGCAAGATATACCTATAAAACCTTTATTTGATTATGATGTTTCACATTTCTTACATAAATTAATCTAATTGCATAATAATTAGTTGAAATATATATATATATATATATATATATATATATATATATATATATATATATATATATATATATATATATATATATATATATATATTACAAACTCTTGTTCTAGTAAAACTATCTATAAGAGAGGAAAGTAAAAAAATATATTCAACATTATGTCAAAATAAATGGGTCATTTTTTAAATCATAATTGATTACTATAAAATTATCAAAATTTGATATTATTTTGGGATAGATTGGTTAACATTCAATCAAGTCATTATTAACTATAAGAAGAAAAAAATTAAAGATTCATAAGATAGATGGTATTGATCTGAATTATCTTAGTAAGGGCTAAAAAGTATTTGTGATATCTATTTTGAAAGTTGAAAAATTAGTAAAGAAATGCTATGGGTGTTATCTAACATCAAGACAAGAAGTTGAAAACAATTAACTATAATTATAAGAACCTGTAGTGGCATATGAATATCTAAATTTGTTTACTAAAAATTTACTTAGAATGATATCTAATAAAGAGATTGAATTTATAATTAATTTAGTATTGAAAGTAGAATCAATCCCAAAAGAATCCTATAGAATGGTGTAACTTGAGTTACAAGAATTAAAAATATAATTACACAGCCTGATTGATAAAAGTTTTATCAGATCTATTGTTTCCTCTAGAGGTGCACCTATGTTATTTCTAAAAATGAAGGATGAAAGCTTAAGAATACATATTGATTATAATGAATTGAATAAGATGACAATCAGGATTAAATATCATTTGCTTTGAATAGATCAATTATATAACCAATTACGAGGGGCTAAAATGTTCTTAAAAATTGACTTAAGATATGATTACCATCAAATAAAAATTAGAAGAGAAGAAATTTAAAAAACTATTTGTAGAACTAGATATAGTTATTTTGAATTTCTTATGTTGCCTTTTGGATTAACAAATGCTCTAACAACATTTATAGATTTGTTAAACAAAGTATTCAAGTAATGGTTAGATCATTTTATTATTATTTTTATTGATGGTATCTTGATCTACTCTACGAATGAAGTAGAACATAAGAGATATTTACATCTAGTGCTACAGAGGCTATAAAACCATCATTTATAAGCAAAGTTTTCAAAATATAGTTTTTAGTTATCTAGTATAACTTTCTTTGGATATATAGTTAATGCGAAAGAAATTTCTATGAATTTTCAAAAAATAATAGCTATTATCAAATGACTTAGTCTTAATAATGTAACTGAAGTACAAAGATTCTTAGGATTTGTTGCGTATTATCAAAAAATTGTGAGAAGAGTTTCTCATATTGTAATACCATTAATAAGATTAAATCAAAATATAATGACTTTTGAATAGAATTAAAACTATGAAAGAAGTTTTTGAACTTTAACAAAAAAGTTGACTTCAAAACTTATTTTAACATTACCTAAGAGAGAAAGTAAATTTCAAATATATACTAATACATCTTTATAAAGACTTGTGTGTGTATTAATATAGAATTAGAAAGTTATAGCATATACTTCCATGTTGCTGTGACATTATGATAGAAATTATCCTATACATGATCTTGAGCATACTACAAATATGTTTGTCTTAAAGATTTAGAGAGATTATCTTTATAGTGTGAAACGATATTTATTTATTGATTATCAAAATTTGAAATATATTTTCACATAAAAAGAGTTAACTTTAAGACAATGAAGCTAGTTTGAACTACTTAAAGATTTTTACATGGAGATTGTTTAATTTCCTCATAAAGCTAATGTTGTAGCTAATGTGTTGAGTTAGAGGGCTAGTCTCCATAGCACAATATCAAGCTTTGAAGAACCACAAGTAATGATAGAAATGAACCAACACAAATTAAATGTAATATTAGTAGTTATTAAAAGGAACTTCTTCAAATTAGCTATTGTAGTAAAGTAGTTACATGATTTGAAAGTTGCTCAAGATGTAAATGAAGATATCCAACAAATCAAGGCCAAGATTATTAAAGGAAAGGAAACAAGTTTTAATTTCAATGGAGTTTTTTTTATGAGAACAAAATATGTATTCCTGTAATAAGCACATGAAAACAAACTTTATTGAAAAGGGGTCATGGAACAAGGTATGAAATGCTTCTAGGAATCATAAAAATGTATCATAAGTTGAAATAGAGATTTTGGTGGAATGATATTAAAAAAGATGTCTATAATTATATGAGCAAGTGTATAATATGTCAATAAGTGAAAGAGGAATAATAGAAATCAAGTGGGTTGTTAGAACCTCTTCCTATTCTTATGTAGAAATAGAAAGGAATTTCAATAAATTTTATAGTTAGGTTGTCAAAACTCAGTCAAAGATATGATGCTATATGAGTAGTTATTGATAGATTAACAAGATCAATCCATTTTTTACACTTTAAAACTACTTATTTAGTTGAAAGGTTAATATAGATTTATGTTAATCAATTTGTGAAATTACATAAAGTGCTAAAGAAAATAATATCTTATCAAGATTTTAAATTTACCATATATTTTTAAAAAAAGATACATGAAGTTTTTGGTACTCAATTAAGATTTAGCATAATATTTTATCTTCAAATAGATGAATAGACTGAAAGAACTATAAAGACTTCAAAAGATATGTTGAGATTAAGTTAGTAGATTTTGATAGAAGCTAAGATACTCATTTGGTATTGATTGAATTTACTAATATCAATCTATTATTACAATGGTACCATATGAGACACTAGATGGAAAAAAATTTTAAACACTATTATATTGGTATAAAGGAAGTGACAAAGCTCAATTAAGACTAGAATTGGCAAATGAAATAATTGGAAAGATTCAAATGATTTGTGAGAGATTATAGAAAGTACAAGATCATTAAAAGAAGTACTTTAACATAAAACATAAAAAGTTAGAGTTGTAAAAAGGAGATCAGGTGTTCTTAAAAGTGAGTTTAATAAAGGATATAACTTGATTCAATAAAGATGGGAAGCTAAAGCCAAGTTATATTAAACATTTCTAGATACTTAAAAGAGCACGAGTGGTTTCATATAGAATAGCAATACCTTGTGCATTGATAGGAGTGCATAATATATTTCATATTTGAACTTTAAGAAAATGCATTATTGTTTCATCCTACATAACACAATAAGATGCAAATATCATAGAAGTGTAATCAAATCCAAGTTAT
The DNA here is from genome assembly GCA_023846275.1 of Vanilla planifolia. Taxonomy (NCBI): domain Eukaryota; kingdom Viridiplantae; phylum Streptophyta; class Magnoliopsida; order Asparagales; family Orchidaceae; genus Vanilla; species Vanilla planifolia. The sequence continues at coordinate 9,940,102 of CM043875.1, read as the reverse complement.
GAAGAGAAGCTTATAAGAACCTTAGCTAAAGAGATCAAACAAATGAGAATGAAAACAATTCTTATGGTTAAAGTATAATGACACAATCAAATTAAATAAGAAGTTATCTAGAAACCTAAAGATCAGATGAGAAAGAAGTATCCTAAGCTATTCTAAATTTGAGAGATGAAATTCTTACAAGGAGAGGAGACTTCCTATTATTCTTAATCATTAAATTAGTTATGAAACAAAATATCTTGTAAAGCAAGTCAAAATCTTAAAAAATAAAATATTTTAAGTTATAATAATGAATATATAATTAAATAGAACTAGTTGAGATAGTCTAATAATACTTGTTTCATCCCAATTAGAGTTCATTATAAATTTTTTCAAATTATTAAAATCATTTAGTGTAAATGAACAAATAAATAAATATAGAGATTAATTGTTTTTAGTTTTACCAAAACAACCCTTTTGCTCCCTTTCCCATTCTCATGCTCGACACAAACCCCTAGAAGAGGATGTTTGAGTGACCAGCTAGAAGCTTAGCTGATGACAAGAGCTACAAGAAAAAATGACATATCAATTGAAAGTGAGAAAGTGGAGGAGTTTGGTATAGCAATAAGGATCCATGAGTTCCTAACCCATTATTTATGTTTCTTACTTTTGATTTTTCTTAGTTTTGATAATATAAGATAGGATTTGGTTCTAATAAAGATCATATATAGCTCTTAGATTTATGGTATATAGAACCTCTTGAGTTTTGCAAATTAGGGATTTAAAAAAGAAACAACTAAGAAATAAAGGTAAGAAAGGTGCTATTTTTGAGATTTAAGAAGTGAGTCATGCAATTTTACATTAATAATTTAAAATTTTAAAATTTATGTAAGAATCTTTAAATTGAGTTGAGAAAATTGTAATTGATAGGTTAAAATTTAAAAAAAAGAAAAAGTTGAATAGCTATAAGACAATCCCAAACAAATAAAAAAATTGTGAGGTTGATGCTCTAGCATGAACATTATATGCATATGTTTGATATGATGATAATTATTGAAATTAAGACCTTTCATCTAAGGAAAGCTTTCTAACATAAAATTATATGCATATGTCTTATGTGTTACTAATTGTTGAAGATCCTACAAGTAAATTTATACAAAATATGTGACACTAATATATTGATAGTGTAAATGTGATTATATACAAATTTGGCATGATTAATTTTATATTCATGACAATGATGTGTTGATATAAAAATATATATATATAGTTAAATATTATGAAAGATGAATATAGTATAACCAAATCAAAATGTCTCATAAAACTTACTAAAATCAAAGAAAATAAAATATTTAAAAGTATAAAAATGAATATTTCATTAGGTAGAGCTCGTTGAAATTAGTCCAATGACCTTTCTTTGTCTCAAGTGGACTAGTTATATTAATTAGCTCCCACATAAAAAAACCAATTACAAAAATGAATAATATAGAGGATAGAAAACAAGAAAAATCTATGAAAAATACCATCAACGATGATTGAGAACCTAATGTAACAAATGTTAATCATGATGGCATGGATAAGCTATTGATTGAATTTGAATTGTAATAATATCTTATGCAAAAATTTCTAAGAGAAATTGTAACAACATTCTTATTGTAAATTTGAAAAATGTAGTTATGATGCTTAACTTTTATATTTATTGATTAAATCATCACTTGTGTAATTAACAAATTTTAGTCAATATATCTCCACTTTATGAAATCAAACTTACCTAGCGAAATCAATTTAGAGAGAAATTCCTAGCCTTGAGCAAGCCATTCAAAAACATTCTTTTCAATGCATGCACATAAATAGATTTGCAAAAAATCAAAGAAGGTGGTCAGATTCTTCTTTTTTGGTAAAGAAAAAACTTTTCACAATAGAAAAACTATTTTTGTTTGACTAACCTCGATGATCAATTATAGCTATGTTAATTTCCTACTAAGTTATATCCCAATAATGGCACAACAACTGGCTATACACTAGGTAATAATTGAATACTTGGTCAAGCATTCATGTGATAGTTGTTGCATGTGATTCTGATGAGTTAAGCAATGCTCCTTTCATATGAAACATATATGTATTTGTTCAAAATTTTTATGTTGGTAGAAACGAACATGATGATCAAAAATCAAGCTTAGAATGTGATATTTTTACTTTGCACTTGAGAAATGATATTTAGATCTATGGAAGCTGAAAAGTATTGCCATAATTGAGATATAATAATGTGATTTTCATGATTTAGATTGAAGCTCAAGTGTGGATCCAAATTATGTCATGATTAATTTCATAATTATCTTATTTAAAGTTTAGATTTTGCCAAAACTAAGATTCATACTCATTAATGGGAATATTTCCTTGGAAAATATCAGAGTATTTTGGAATGAATCTCATGACTTGGGTAGATTTGTTTGTACATAAAAGGAATCATGAATACCAAGGTTCTATGCTATACTTTAAAGGAAGAAACAATGAAACCATGACTTGATTGAAGATATAATTTTGATTATTTCTTATTATTTTGCCAAGAATTATTTTTATTAATTGACCTTAAAATGTTTTACACTTGTAATGTGAGTTTATTTTTTGTGTAAAAGGAAAAAACCATTAACCTTGACTATGTTATGCACTTGCTCAAAATAGCACAATACATTCCATACTTATGATAATTAGAACATATGCATTGGATTGAATAATGTAAGCTTACCTAATCGAGAACTCTTAAGCTCCTAGAACAATACCAAGCCATTATTCAATGAGTGCATAATCCATGATGCTATATATAATATATATGTATATATATATATATATATATATGTGTGTGTGTGTGTGTTGGCAATGTGTAATAATATCATGATAATGATTTTTCCTAAGAAAGAACAAAGAAGGCTAAAGAAAAATATTAGTTTTACTCTTGTGCTATAAGGTTCCAAGTTTAGGACAAGAACCCTATGTTTGAAATTTCATTTGCAACCAAACCAAGTAATGATACTTGTAGCGAAAAGTTATGCATGCCTTAGGTATGCCCACATAACTGTATTACTTGGCTTGGTTTAGACCCAATGAGGCATGATTAAGGCATTACGATGACCTTGATAGCTTCTATGGTTCTTAGTGCTCTTGATTTTTAGGTGGGAAGTTTGAGAGCCCTAATTTTTACTTTAGAAGAAGGCTAGGTAAGTGAAGGTGTTGGTTATGGTAACAAGTTTTGTTAGGAGTTTATTATGAATTAATAGGTTGATGATAGATTAGTTAGAGCAACAGACATGATGGGAATTGATGTATGGTACTTAAGGATGATAGATTGTGTTTGTTCATTTTTGAATTAGGGTGATATTCTTGGCCATGGATTACCAAAATTAAAAATTATAGTCATGGCTATGATTGATTTTTTCAAGCACGATGAGGTTGATATAGCTTGATTGACTTCTAGGATGATTGTTAGGTTGCTAATAATTCTTAAAAGTAAGGAGTTTTGTAAACATAGCAATGGGTGTGATGATCTATTATCCATATGCTTGATGTAAGATGACTGAATTCTGGGAGATGGTGGATCAAATTTCAAGTGAAGTGCTATGTTAACTATAGTAAGCATTGGAAGTTAGTTATGAGTTCTAGAATAATCTTAAGACTTAGTGACTTGTAATGACAAAGTAACTCGAAAGTGAACTATGGACATGGGTTGGCAACACGAGGCAATTTGAAGGTGTTTTGAATCTACTTACATTATTTAGATCTACACAAGATACCTACCCTAAATCATTTAAATGATAGATCCTAAAGGCCACACCATAGCCAATAAATCTTTGGATGTTTTGTGTGATGTTGTTGAATCATCAATTGTGAGAATTAAATTAACAATTATTTTTAAAAGTGAGATAAAAATAATCCTTAAGGAAGAAGAACAAAAAATATTCACTTTTTTTTTATACATTTAATGATTAAAAAAAATTTCACATGCATTTGAACGTGGAAGCTCTTCGAGCAGTTTTCCACAAAATCACTTTATTTAGTTCTTTCACTATGAGATCCCAGATAACAAACAAATCCTAATTTGATTGACCAAGATAAAGGATTACCTCCATTGGTTTCTTGTCATTGATTTTTTAATGGTGCAAATTTTAGAAAATGGCTTCAAAAAAGCAAATTGTGAGAGATCCTCCAAGTTATGTAGGCATAGTGGATGAATTGCATGTAACTAAATTAGTTTGAGTGAATAACATGGCATTGAATGCTTAAACATAGCAAAAATTAGTTAATCTCATGTTAGAGAGCTATCCTACATGTGAAGCCCTTGAGTCATAGTCGTAATACCAAACTTTAATGAGTGAACAAATTAAAACTTCATGAGATTGGACATTAGATAAGGAGCGTTTTAACAATCTCAAAATAATTAAATTAACAAATATATATCCACACAAAATCTTAAACTAGATAATGAATGATTACATCGTACTTATGAAAGCTTAAAGAAAGAAAATCAAGTTTCCTCAATGTCTGGTTAAAACGTTTCACACAATAAAGTTGTTGATCAAATGACTTATATTGCATGGCATCCTCATTTGTAATATAAGTAAGGCATCAAATAAATGCTCAGTAGGGAAGTTAAATTACCTAGTTAGAATAAAAAATCGTCCTTCTTGCATTAATGGAACCACTATGGCATAGAAAACAATTGTCTCAACTAGAATTGAAGCTAAATTTTGACAACCATGCATTCAATATGTACAATAGGACTTGTGATATTTTGGATGAAATATTTGAGGTATCAAATGTTAGTGGATGAAGAATAACAAATCAATTTGCAAGTAGATAGTTCACTATGGAATAGATTTATATATTTCATCTTCATTTATGTTAAGAGCTCATGTAGAGTTGAGGGCACTATAAAATAATCTTATTCACTTTGCAGACCTTATGATTTGGTTGTAGCTTGTTAGAGACGACTTTAATAAATTTACAACTATTAATGACTAGAGGTATTATTTTTTCCCAAAGGGGAGAAAATGTATGAATTTTCAAATTTTATAAGACAATGAAGTGTAAAGGAACTCTATTCTCTAAGCCCTAAATTCATAAGAATTGATAAAATGAAGGGAAGATGGATTTAGAAAATGTTGGACAGATTTCCAGTTAATCAATAATAGGATCTGATGATACCCCATTACCTCTTCATTCTATAAAAGAATTAGTCTCAATTCCTTGACAATTTATATTTCAAAATCATGTTGCTAAAGATATAAATATTCATGCAAATTGTAGAACAATATTTGGCAATTAATATAAATAGCTTATGAATTTTGATCCTTGCTTTTAAACTAAAAAGATTGAAAGATAATCACAAACAATGGAATAAAGAAAAGTTTTGCAATATTTTCAACACAATCAAACTAACCAAAAACCAAACAAAAGCAAAAAAAAAAAAGTATTTCAAACTTGCCATTATAATGAGATATGGCATAGGCTAAACAAGGTTGATGATTCCCTTCAAAAAATTATGGAGGAAACATTTTTGTAGCAAAATGCAGGAATTACATGGCTAGAAGAAGTTTTAAAACAAAAGTCTCCCATCCAATGGCAAAAGATAGAAGAGAAAAACAAAAAATGAATTGGATAAAAGATTGCATGGTAATTTCATAAACTAAAAGGAAAAATTGGATGATGTTACTAGTTAAAACCTTCAATAGTTTTTATCATCTATCAAAAATACAAATGATGAGAAGCTACTATATTTTACTCCCACTATAATCGTAGAGGAACAAAATAGGTGGTTTAAGAAGATGACAACAATGAAGAGGTTGCACTACAAATAAATCAATGAAGTTCTTAATAACGAGAAGGGTAAAATGGATAATTGTTCACTAGCTATTATGAAATTATAACACCTGTTAAATTAGATGTTGAGAAGGATTTTTTAGATGGGACCCTTATTCCTAAAGGAATTTCAAGAACAAACCTAACCTTAATCCCAAAAAATAGAATCCTAACACATTTAGTGGCTTCAAGTTGATTTATTTATGCAATTTTACAAAGAAATTATTCCCCAAATTGTTGGTAGTAGGCATTACAATATTCTCACATTGCCCATCTCTTTAGGATAAATTAGGTTTTGTTAAAGGAAGAGAAATAATAAATAATAATCTATTGGCCTATGAATTCATTCTTTTGCTAAAATAAACTATGTTGTCAAGTTGGATCTCAAAAGTGCAGTTGATTGTCTCGCATTGAAGTTCTTATACAATGCACTTACAAGGTTGAACTTTATGGAGAAATTAATTAAGATGATTAAACAAAACTAGGCAGCACATTGATTTTCATTAATAAAATTGGTAAGCCCCATGGTTACTTGAATGTATCAAGGACTCAAATAGGACAATGTAATCTCAGATCTATTATTCATTCTAATAATGGATTTCTTCAACTTGGCATTGAATAAGCTCATAAATTATCATAAAGTAGTGCATTATGCTTAATACAAATGATGTCATATAGTTACTCATCTAAGATATGTAGATGACATCATAAACTTCTATAAATGTGAATTGAAAATCATGTTTAATATACAAACACTACTTTATAAAAAGCATGTATTTTCTTAAAAGCAGAAATGGAAATTGGAATGAGAAAAAAATAATGCCAAAAACTCAGGTTTCAAAATGCTAAGTTCCTACTAATCTCCATACGTCTCCCTCTTTCTATTGAAAGGAGAATCATAGCCTAGCTTCAACGAATAATAGAAAAAATTGATAAGACATTAGTAGGTTGGAAGAAAAAACTTCTTATAATGTCACGATAACTGACGTTAATGAAGCATGTTTTGGCCTTAATCCTAATGTATTCTTTTATGATAATCAATCATTTATCCACAAATTGCAACGTGTAAAAGATCATGATTGGCTTCTTATGGGGTGGCAATAAAAAAGTCCATAATTTTGACTAGAATAAACAAGAAAAGGTTAGCTATGTAATGAATAAAAATGGTTTGGACCTTAAAATGTTATAAGACATTTTCATTACTTCTAATGTATTAAACTATAAATTACTATTAAATAATTCACTTTGGTCCATTAACATAAATAAAGAAAATTTTAATTTAGATAGAACAAGAAATAAATTAGATGCTTCGAAAGGAATGAAAAGTATAAAGGATTTGGTTTCAAAAAACACAAAATTATGCAATATTTTAAGCACCTACCATTGGAATCAAGTTGTGAATGGAAAATTTTGCATGTAGTTAGTCTAGAGAAATTTCTAGAGCAAACCTTTATCCATAAATCAAGGAAGATTATATAGAAGGATAAATATCTAGTGTAAATCTCCTTTCTTATGTGGATTATACTAAATTTATCCTTCTATTTTTGAAGAAATTAAGGAATTTTAACTTTTAACAAGACCATAAATTTCTTTACTACCCCAATGAGGATTAATTTAATCATTTAGTTGTCAATTACAAGAAGAAGAAAATAGTGTACCTTACTCTTGCTATTGTTCACAAAATTTAGTAAAAGAATGCAAGTAATAAAATTTCTTTATTGCTAAGTTGGTAGAAACATGGTCACTACCACTCCACTAAAATAGAAGTCATTACAATTCCATCACTCATTATTTGTTCGAACATATGGAAAGTATAGAATTTGAAAATAAGTAAAGAAGTTAGTGAGCTAGTAATCATAATTTTAAACAATCTCTTGATTAACATCTTATCTTTAAATGATTTTCACTCATATAACTTTAAGAGGAGGCACTCTTGGTTCTACTAAGATTAGTACCACTTTATTCCTTGATGAAGTACTATAGCTACAAAGTGATAAACTAGATCCCTTCACCAATATAAAAAATGATGGTAAATATAAATGGTTATATGAATTATAAAATGGAATATGCTTATTATAAAGACATTATTCAAAACCATATTGGGTAAAGTTTAGAGTCCTTCTATAATGTATCCAACAAATAATTAAAATTACAATTAATAGGAATGTCTTTTATTTTTTGACTAAAAGATGCGACAAAAACAAAGTTCACTTGATCCTGGTTTAATTGAACTAAAATATGATGCTCAAAATGATATAAGGTTAATGGAAGATACCATGGAATATGTCTAGCATGAAATATCCATTTTTATATTTTTGAATTACTTTATTTTTTGAGCGATTTGGTATGTTTTACAAGATATTTTAATTTGCTCCTAATTTGGCCATTGAGGATGTTACACTCAATCTCTTCTACATCTTTGAATATAATTTATCACATTTCTTAAAAAGTTTTGCTATGATTTGTTTATATTATTATGCAACACTAAATCTCATCCTGTGTCATGTTTATAGTGCCTCAATTTGGTTATATAACTAGGTATCACTAAATTTTATTTTAACTTTAATATATGTTTAAAATAATATTTTACTTTTATTTTTATATATTTACTTTGGTAATCATCAATAATTTCAAATGATGTTTCAAGAAGATGAAATAAACATCGTTAGACTCATCTCAACAAGGTTTATCCACTTAAATATTCTTTTTTTAATTTTAAAATATTATATTTTCTAAGGTTTTTGCATGCTTTATAAAATATTTTGATTCATATATGTTTTATCAATCAAGGTTGTTACACTCGATCACTTTTATATATTGGAATGCAAATTTACTATAGAATTTATCTTATTTTTTAAAATTGTTTATTTTGATATGATTCTATTAGTATGAAACTCTAAATATCCTCTTTAATGATTATTACATAGATTTGATTTTATTATATTGCTTTTCTTTAACTTGTATGATTTTTGCTTTAAAATATGCTTACTAAATATTAAAATAATAGGTTTTATTATTTTTTATTATTTCATTTGGTAATTCATAGTAATTTAAAATGAGATCTGATCAAGATGAAACAAAAGTTAATAAACTCATCTCAATAACTATATCTAATTAAATATTAAATTTTATATTTTTAAGTATTTTATTTTCTAGGGTTTTTGCATGCTTTTTATATGATTTATACTTAATTTGATGAAAGAGTATTATACATTTCAATTGCTTAAAGTCTTTGAATGTAATTTTTGCATATAATTTAATTAATTGTTTCAAATTTTTTGCTTTGATTTTGTTTTATCAATATGAAACACTAACTCTAAAAATTTGTGACCATTGCATCCATTTGATTAAGTTATATTACATTAATTTAATTTATTTTATTTTAGCCTTAATATCTATACTTAATATTAAAGTAATAATTTATTTTTATTTATGTTATTTTGTTTGATAATTCACAGTAATTCTAGATAAAGTCTGTTAGAGATGAAACAAGAGTAGTTTGACTCAACTTGTTGAGCTCTATCCAAATAAATATTTATTTCTATATAACTTTTAAATATTTTTATTTCTAAAATTTTGGATCAATTTATAAGCTATTTTAATTAAAAATCTTATTTGAAGGTTATAAATTTTATACTTGATCACCTTAGTATCTAGTATTCAAATTTTCAATATAATTTATTTTATTTCTTAAAATATTTTGGTTTGATTTTATTATGTTACTATGAAACTCTAAATCTCATATCATGTGATAATTATATATCGTAATGATTTGGTTACATTATATTACTTCAATTCATCTCATTTTAGTGTCATTGTATGCTTAATATTAAAATAATACTTAATTATTTTTTTATACTGATTAATTATGGTAATTGAGAAAAATTAAAAACTACTACTAAAACAGAGGAAAAAATATCGTTGGACACTTCTTAACTATCTCTATCAAATTAAATATTTATTCTTATATTTTTAAATATTGTTTGTAAGATTTTTGCATGTATTCTGAGCTTTCTCAATTTATACATATGTTGATGGTCAAGAATGTTATACTTGATCTTTTCAATATCTTGGAATACAAATTTTCTATATACTTTGTCTCACTTTTTTAAATGTTTTACTTTGATTTGGTTATAGTATTGTGAAACTTTGACTCTTGTCTTTTATGAGCTTAAAATTTATTTAATTTGATTATATTACATTACTTTAATTTATCTATTTTTAGTTTTATTCAATATTTATGTAATATTTAAATAATAACTTCTATTATTTGTTCTAATATAACTTAGAAATTTATATTATTTTTAAACTATTTAATTAAAATTTAATTTTTTAATAGTTTTAAATATTTGTGATTTATAAGAATGTTTTATTTGTAACTGATTTAGTAATTGATGATGTTACACTAGTTCTCCATAATATTATGATATACAACTTTCTCAATCAATTTAACTCTTTCTTCAAATTTTTCTTTTTGGTTTAGTTATACTGTCATGAAACTCTAATTCTTCTCATTTTAGCTTTAACATATGTTTACTTAAATTTAAATATTTATTTCTTATGATTTATGATTATTTACTATGGCTATATGTAGAAATTCAAAACAATATTTGATTGTGAGAAAAAAAATATTATTGGACACATCTCAATGAACTCTATCTAATTAAATATTTATTTTTTATATTTAAATATTTTGTTCTAGAATTTTGACATGCAAGATGTTACATTTCACCTCTTTAACATCTTAGAATGTAACTTTAATATACAATTTATCTTATTTCTTCAAAGTGTTTTCTTTGATTTGATTAGATGTTTTGTAATTCTAATTTTCTCACATGTGAAATTTACCCAACTTCAATTTAATTATGTTATATAGCTTGAATTTATCTTATTTCCACTCTAACATTTATAGTTACTTAATATTAAATAATTAATTTACATATCTTTGATTTTGTTAAATTACATTGCTTCAAATTATCTCATTTTAGCTTTCAAATATTTCTTTAATATTGAAGTATAAATTATTTTTAATTAGGCTTAGTTACTATGGTAATACAATGTTATTACAAATGATGTTTCATTGAGACTAAACAAAAGTCATTAAATTTGTCTCGATGAGCTTTATCAAAATAGATTTTAATTTTTATATTTTAAAATATGTTTTGTATGGTTTTCACATGGTATTCAAGAAATTTTGAATCATTTCTAATTTGACAATTGAAGATGTCATAGTTGATCCCTTTATTTTCTTTGAATGCAACTTTCTCAAATAATTTATCTCATTTTTTTAAATTTTTAGCTTTGTTTTAGTTATATTATTATGAAACTCTAGTTCTCCTTTAGTGTGACCTCATATTACTTTGATTTGGTTATATTACATTACTTTAGTTTAGTTTTATTATATATTTAATTAATAATAAACAAATTTATTTCTATTTAAGCTTTTAAATTTTGAAATTTGTTGAAATTCTAAACAATGTTCAACAGAGATGAAACTAATGTTGTTAGACTCTACTCAACAAGTTCTACCAATAAAATAATCATTTTTATATTTTTTAATATATTTTTTCTATAGTTTCTGCTTGGTATTTAAAAATTTTGAATCATCTCTAATTTGATGATCGATGATGTTATTGTTGATCTCTTTATTTTCTTGAAATGCTAATTTCTCAAACATTTATCTTTTTCTTTAAATTTTTAACATTATTTTTGTTATATGACTATGAAACTCTAGTTCTCCTCTAGTGTGACATTACATTATCTTAGTTTGGTAATGTTATATTACATTAATTTAGGTTTATTATATATTTAGTTAATAATAAAAAATATTATTTTTTAAGCTTTTTAATTTTTTTATTTGTAGAAATTTTAAGCAAAGTTTGATCGAGATGATACAAACAACATTAGACATTGCTCAACAAGTTCTACCAATAAGATAATAATTTTTATATTTTTAATAATATTATATACTTATAATTTGGAATGTTTTATAAGAAAATTTGATTTGTATCTAATTTAACAATTGAGAATGATATGATCGATCTCTTTAGTACTATGGTACGCAACTTTCCAACAAAATTCACATCATTTATTTTAAGTTTTTACTTATATTTTATTATGTTATTTTGTAACTCTAAATCTTCCCTCTTATAAGTTTTATATGTGTTTGATTTGGTTATATTAAATTACTGCAATTTATTTTTTAAAATCTTTAATATATATTTTATTTAATAATTCATAATAATTCCAAACAAAATCTTATGGAGATGAAGCAAATATCATTAGACATATGTTCATAAAATCTATCCAATTTATTATTCCAGTTTATTGTTTTGGCTTGATGCACATGCATTTTGGACTGAACCTAATTTAATAATTGAGTATGTTACACTCGATCTCTTTAGTACCTTGTAATGTAACTATCATGACCAACTTTTCTCATTTCTTTAAATATTTTTTTATTTAGTTATATTGCTGGTGAACTAGAAATATTCCCTTGTGTGACCTTTAAAAATTATTAATTTTGTTATATATATTATCTTAATTTATCTCATTTTAACTCTAATATATATTCACTTTACATTAAAATAATATTTTATTATTATTTAAGTTTATTTTTTTGTTTATCTCATCAAAATTCTTAACGAGATCAAATCAATATGAAATAAACAACATTGGACTCATCATCTATGAGCTTTATGCAATTAATTTATTATTATTTATACTTATTTACTTTTATATTTTGTTAATAATTTTTAACATGGTTTGATCATTAAGTAAGAAATGTTGTTGGTCTCATCTCGATGAGATCTATCAAATAAAATACTCATTTTTATATTTATAAATCTTTTATTTTCTATGAACTTACTTTATTTATAAGACATTTCAAGTCATACCTGATTAGGTGATCCAAAAAGTTATCCTCAATATCTTTAATATCTTGTAAATAAACTTTTCCAAATAGTTTATCTAATTTCTTCAAAAGTTTTGATTTGTTTTGATTATATTACTATGAAACACTAATTCTCCTTTTGTGTGACTTTTATATCACTTTGATTTGATTACATTTCTTGAGTTTCTCTTATTTACTTTTTAATATGTGTTTATTTAGCATTATAATAACATTTTGTTATTGTATATTCTGTTTAACATTTTTAATTTACAATAATCCAAATGATATCTTATCAATAAAACAAACGTCGTTGGACTCATCTCGATGAGCTCTTTTTCATCAAATTTTTAATTTTTTTAATTTTCAAATATTTATTTTCTATAGTTTTGGCACATTTTTGAAACATTTTGATTTTTCACTAATTTTAGGATTTAGGAATTTACCCTCGATCTATTTCATATATCGGAATGTAACTTTTCTATATAATTTACCTAATTTTTTCAAATTTTTCACTTTGATTTTATTATATTACTATAAAACTCTAAATCAACTTTCATGTTACCTTTACATAGCTTTGATTTGGTAATATAATATTTTCTCATTTTATTTTATTTCAATGCATACTTGTTATAAAAAAATTTTTTTTATTATTTATATTTATTTACATAAGTAATTAGTAATAATTTTAAAATAGATCCAATCAACATACATTATACTTGTTTCAATGAGCTTTACCCAAATAAACATTGATTTTTAAATATTTTAAAAATCTTATTTTCTAAGATTTTAGCAAGCTTTATGAGACATTTTCATATGAAACATATTTGATGATCATGGATTTTACATTAGATCTTTTTTGCATTTATGAATTCAATTCCTGTGTAATTTTTTTTATTTCTTCAAATTTCTCTTAGAAAGGTAATTAATTTGTATTTGGCACCTTTGTGTTGAGGTTGTGTAGGTATTATTCCAAGTTATTTTTTTATGGATTATAAGTTTATCCATAGGTTTTAAGGATAATAGTTTGATAATTTTATCATTAAATATGAGTACATATGTATTCTCTCTTCCATAATAAATGACACTCATATCATAAAGCTATGATGTTCCAAGTACGATATGTGTTATATCCATAAAGAGAATATCACACCACACATTATCTTCATAACTACTCCTTTTTAAGGAGAAAAGAAATGTAAATGTCATAGACAAGAAGGTTGTGTTGACCTTACTCACATGAAAAGGATTATGATGGTGTTCAACCTTAAGGTTGACCCTTATTAAAGTATGTCAAGAAATGACATTCATAGCATTACCATCATTTATTACCAATTTACATCTCTTTTCATTACATATAACAAACATGCTAAAGATGTTTTTTCAACTCTAATCCTCTAAATTAGTTTTAGATACTAATAACATCACATAATTCTTAAGTATTCATTATTATCTACTCCAAGTTCTTCATTAGATAAAGTTTGATCTTCATCTTAAAGTTCTCCTAATTTAGGTTCAAAAGAAGCATTGTCTTATATTTAGAAGATTTGTGCTCTAAATTGGTGATGCATGTGACCAAGTTTGTCATTGAAAGCAAACTATGCCTTGCCTTTTTCATTTGAATTTTTATCATAACTTTAGATGGGTAAAATGTTGTATTTTTTGTATTATAAGAGTTTTGGTATATTTCTTTAAATTTGGGAGTACTTTTATGTATATATGAAAAAGTGTGATATTTAATACTATTTGTGGAGGATGAAGGCTTTTTGTACCTTCCTATTAATTGGGATAGGTAAAAAAATATCTTCTAAAGTTTGTGGGGCATGATGTTCCATCTATTGTATATTTTTTTTATATAATATTAAGATGAATTTTTTTTACAAATTATCAATCATTATAATTATGTTCTATCCATATAATTAAATTCTTAAATTGATTCAAGTAATCACTCATACTTAAAAATCCTAGACACAAAACCAAGAATTATCAAGGTATCCTGAGTAATATTTTATTCTTAATATTTTTTTTGTTTCTATATGAATTATTGCTTATTTACTTATGTATTCTTTTTTACAAGAATATTCTACCAATAAATTTTATTTTTGCAATATTCTTTTACATTTTTTTAGATTTTATTTTTTGTAATATTAAGGTGAGAAGTAACAAATTTGAGTAAACTAAAACAAGACATATTATTAATAAACTTTTTCCCTTTGGTCATTCATTCAAGATTCCATGCTTGAATTATCATTCAATAGGAGGGTTAATGAAGTTGATCACTTCCTCACAAGTTACACTCAATACAAATAATGGTATGCTTAAAAGACAATGGCTTTGTTTTATAAATTAGAGTTTTTATTATTTTAATAATAAAATCAAATGTTCAAAGAAGTGTAACAAGATAGACTAATCCATTTTCAAGGAAAACTTTTAACCAAATAATGATCTATAATAAGAAAGGATAATATCCTACCTAAACTAGGGCTTAATAAATAGTGAAGTACCAACAATTAAGCCTTGATTTAATGAAGCTATTGGGATCTCTTTTCCATCAATGTGTTATATCTTTCTAAGAAATGGTGATGATCTTTTTACTCTAATACCAAATTATGTAGACGGTGAGAGGATTAGGTCATGGGATGGAATGAAGCAATTATTTTAATTAAATGGAATAAAAAGTATGAAAAAAAAGTTAAAAGAAATAGAGTAGAGTTTAGAAAATAAAAAAAAAATAAGGATTCACTCACAAATGATAACCCAAAAGAAGGCCATCAAACCAACTCAGGTACTCAAACTACAAGATAATACACTTTCTTTAGTCACAACTAATTTACTATCCATTCATTCATGAGAGGTCCTTTAAATAGAAGATTATAAGTAATTATTTAATATAAAAAAGAAGCATTCTACCTAATTCTTGAAAACTTTTATGCCCATAAAATTCTTTAATACAAAAGCATACTTTCTACTTATCTTTTGAAAACTTTCATATTCATATAATTCATTAATAGAAAAATATGCTTCTTACTTACTTCTAAAAGACTTCTATATCAAAACAATAAAATTATACTTCTTACTGACTTCTTAAAAAGTTTCATCTATATCTTTGAAAATTTTAAACACATTTGTTAATGTAACACTAGCTATGCACTGATAATGATATATAGATGAAACATGACTTTTTAAGACTATAATTTGCATATTCTCTGAAGTGTCATGCATGCATTAAATTTTGGAGAGATTTAGCTTGATTGATTCTGGTTTTAAATCTTATTATGGTTTTATATTATTATTGTGCCACCATTTCATTTTTTTGTTACACCACAAATCATTATAAAGACATTGAAATAAATTTTCTCATAATTTACATGTGGTCCATATGCATAACAATGTTGTTCTGCATGTGAGGTCCTTTTATCTTTAAAATTCTCCATGCACCTAAACTCTTTTAGAAATGATAGAATGCATGTGCTAATAGCATGGCTACTCTCCATAATTTGCATGCACACCTATTAATGCACATATCCATGCTATGTTTCTTATGTTATAGTTATTTCTAATTACATAATCACTTAACAAAAAAAAACTATAATTTATTTTTTGAAAAAATAATTTTTAGTTCTATTATCATGATCCATCTAAGAAACCAAAATAAACTTAATAAAATACTCAAAATGCCAAAATAATAGATTACTAAAAAGCATATAACTAAATCTCAAGCACACAACTTAAAATTGGGCTTCGATGATGAACAACAACACAAATTGTTTACCACAACAAATAAATCAAGCATATTAAAGCATCTACAAAAGAAAAAATAATGGTTATATATTATAATTCATCATAATAATATAAAATAGTTTCTCTTATACACAATTTTTTAGAGTTTTTAAAATAAAATACTCTCTCTTTTAGGGTCCTATAACATGGATCACTAAAAACATATAGTTTTATATATATCTGAATCTTATCATATAATATAAGTAATAAACATAAAATACTTGGCACATAAATTAATAACAATAAGCATAGATAACTTAAGTAGTATAAAATGCATTATGCAGCATGTAGCAATAGGAAAAATAATAAGAATACATGATAAAGTATATATAAATATAATGACATTTTTATATGTATGCTTATATGCATCATTTCTATCTATGCATATAATCAAATGAGCATTACTTTTCTTATATAAGTCTCACTTTATGGGATCCTATATTATATCATATCTTTATAACATCCATTCTATCTCTAAACCTTTATTAGTAGCTAACCAAACTACCAAATCATCTCTCTCTCATCTAGCAACACCCTATACTTAAGTAATAATAAAAATATGTCTTGTCTATCATCATTCTACTATAAAGTACTAACATCTATAGAAATAAGGTATGATGTTATCATAATCATAGAATATTCATCTTACATTGCCCTATATAAAGTACTAATGATAGTAAGTTGTTTATCTATTATAACTTAAGATACTAATGATAGTAGTGTTGATTACATCATATCAAGTAGTTATGGGATAAGGTTATGAAAAAATTTAAATGATTTTTCAAATTTATTTTCTCTTGATCTTGTAGATTATTATGATTATATAGCCAACATTTCTCTTTTTATTTAACTTTTATATTTTATTTTACTTTCTTATTTTATGTTGTGATATTTATAGTAGTATATATATGTATATATATATATGCCCAAATATGTATATATATATAGCATATTTTAGTATGTTATCTTATTAGTCAAAGCATATTCAAAAATAATAAATCTCATGTAATAAACTTATATCACAATCTCATCACAATAAACTTCATAGTGATAATTAAAAGTGAATAATAAATAACCTACTTAAATTTTAATTATCTCAAATTACCTAATTGATAAATCTAATTTATCTTTTCTATCATTTTATTTCTTTTTATTACCTACACAAAAACTATTTCAGTTATTAATACATTGTTACTTTTCAATTATAAAGTATTCACAATTCTCAATTTTCTTTAAGTTTCTTTTTTCTTAATTCTTTGATCATTATAAAATGTGTTTTCTTAAAGCATTCACAAACAATGTTGCATAATTTCTAGAATTCTACCAAAATTAAATGTTCACATCCTTCTTATGTTTTCCCAATATTAGATATCAGCCCTTCACAAGGTACCACACATGAGTACAAATTAATTTTTTGATGACTCGCTTAACAAGATAAATGTATTATACGTTAAATATCAAAGTATTTTCCTTTTTTCATAAGAAAATAGGATCCAATAGTTAGTCATAATTTATAGCTCGAACATATGGTGCATTCAAAAATAATGTCATCCATTTTCACTGGGAAGTAGTTGGTCTTATACAACTTCCTTGGCAAATCATTTATTAGTGCTCAATGTATGATATGTTTG
This sequence comes from Vanilla planifolia, assembly GCA_023846275.1. Taxonomy (NCBI): domain Eukaryota; kingdom Viridiplantae; phylum Streptophyta; class Magnoliopsida; order Asparagales; family Orchidaceae; genus Vanilla; species Vanilla planifolia. The sequence goes on along the minus strand of CM043875.1, from coordinate 9,921,973 downwards.
GCACTAATGCATAGTATGCAAGACAAACAACAAGCTTCTACTTCATCTAATTAAACTACAAACTTGTCAAACTAAAATCAAACTCTTAAGCAACTCAAAACATATCTGAAAAATAATTTTAAAGGAGGGAAATATCAAATAAAATAATACATCCATTCCAAATTTTGATCTTAAATTGATCAGGCTATTCTTTCACAAGCTAAAGAGCTTATACTATATCTCTCCTCACAAATCTTTTACCCACAACAGCTCCCTAAGCTCTTCCTTCACTAATTCTCCTCCTTTCTTATATTGAGCTCCCTTCTCCTTTAGAGAGAAGGGTTTATATATATTTTTATATAATGTAATAATTTCATCATCTAATATCATCTTTGCTCTTTGAAAAATTCTAAAAATTTCAAATAAGTTTTAAAAATTATGGATTATATATCAATAAATTTTTTATGTAGATTTTTTTTAATGGTATACTCAAAACGTCATTCTAGTTACATGGGATATGATATGCTAAAAGTTGTCGATTTCTAAAAAAAATAAGAACGATACATACAACAAATGCTAGTACATAACTTGAATACATAGATGTTTCATATTTACATATTTGGGTCGCGACATCTGTAGTTTGTAAAATGTGGCACAACATTTATATACACCACCATTGTCTCCACTATCAAAATTAATATGTTCATCCCACTCACAAGAGTCAATGGCAAAGTAATCATAGTCGTCATGCATGACTACTTGCTGCATACATTAGATATTAGTAATTGCACAATTCATTATCATTTCATTCGCAAGCTACTACTAATCAATGTCCTTCAACTCCATTATGCTCCTTCAAACAATGGTCAACTTTTGGTTGAATTGTCATCCTTCAGTAGCCCTCGTGAATATTCTCGTGTTGTAGAAATTTTCAAATTACACAAAAATGAGAATGAGTCGGCACAAACACGCTATATAATACATGTGCATTGTAATAGAATGAACACTACTATTATAACTCCCAATAAAGTATTAAGCTATGTACCACTAAAACAAACTTTAACAAACGATTACTTAATTAAACTATTTCTTTTACAAAAAATTTCATTAAAATGAAAACATTTTCTTAATATGCATCCAAAAATAATACATCACTAAAGAAAATTTAACTAAAATTCATTTATTCAATCATGTTTAAAAAAAATAGTTTATTAGTTTGCTCAATCCATCCGAGTAGCTATTCGACCTCGAACTCGATGACTAACTCCTATCATGGTTAGTTTGCTTCGGAATTTGCCGATTTAGGCATATGGCTGAGTCCACAAACCCAAACCAACCAACCCAATGCAACGTTATTGTCAAGGCGTGCCTCTGCTGTAGTCTTGCCTCTATATTTTACTAACAAGATTAAACAATTTAATTTCCTTGAAAAGATTAAACGCTATTTTGGAACTAAATATTGTTTTGCCTGAAATATATGGATTAGGATTCTTAAACGTCTGAAAATTAAAAACGTTCCTGTAACCAATAAACAGTCCGGCCAAAGTTATTAATATTGATTACATCTCCCAGTCTACCCATCATCTTCATCAACTGCTTGACTTGAAACTAGAACACAGCTCCTAAGCCGCCTAACCTACATGGCGTTGGCTTTGCTCCTCTGATTCGTCTTATACTCCCCATAGAAGTAGGAAGCCGAGCCCCATAGAGAGAGCGCAAGGGCGACGCCCTTCTCGCCATCGAACTTCTCGTGGAAGAAGAAGACGGCGAGCACCTCCGTGATGGTGATACTCAACGTGATGATGCCGCCGAACAGCGCCAGAGGTGTAATTGATGGTACCCACCGCGCCCAGAAAGAACATCTGTGTGATGACTGCATGAAAACCACTACCAAATAGTATTTTGTCTTGCCTAGCCCAAATTCCTTTGCCTCTTTTCCGATCGCCTACATGAAATAAAACTGCATTCAACGTATAATATTCGTGAAAACTATCCCCCAGGCAACAGGCCTGTCCCCCCAGGCACCGATGCCCGCACTGGCTGCAGTTAAGCGGGTCGCGTGGTATACAACGCAAAGCCCCGCACAGCAGTTGCTATCCGGGCTCCCATAGGCATAGCAAAACCCAGGATACCTGCCGCAGGGCAACAGGCGCTGTGCGGTAATGGAGGTAATCGTAAGCAGTAATGCTATGAAGGTAATGAGGGTCTTCGCCTGCGTCTTCGGCATTGCTAGGTTTTCTCCTGGTTGAGGACCTGACGCCCATCGAGAGATGGGTCTACCTTCTATAAGCATTGGTGTATGAGCGTTGTAGCGAGGTAGGGAAGAGCAAGCAGCTACGTATGTGCTGTTTTAGGGGTTCTCTCCGTTCAAGCTAACCACAAAAATTAGGCCGAGCAATGGGGAAAAATGGTAGAAAGTTATGGAAGTTGGCAGTCCCAAGAGATCATTACAATTTACTGTTTTCCTGTGGGGTTAAAATTTGAATTCGGACATCACCCCACCTGCGAGATTGTTCAGTGTAACTCCATTGGTAATGTGCTGTTTGACTGCTAAAAAGGCTTAATGAACTTCGCTTCATCCAATGTTGGAGTACTAAATTTGGGCTTTTACTTTCTCTACTCAAAATAATAATAATAATAATAATAATAATAAAATTAAAAAAAGATTAAAAACCAAAATCAAACAACTCTTGTCCTCTTAAACTTTTTTATCCTTATACTAATCTTTTTGAAGGATGAAGTCTTGTGATCTAACTTTTAATCTAATGAATAGAGTTCTTATCTCTTCATTTGTAGATTTAAGTTTATCCTCAGTCTTTTATTCTTATTATATTTTATTTAAAGTTATAAATCAATACTTTTATACTATTGTATAAGTTACTAATAATATTGAATAGTATTTTAATTACCAAAAAGCATCATTTTATTTTAAATTTTTTTAAAATTTTTCAATTGAAAAAATAAAAAAAAATATATAATGTAATATTTAGATGATAATTTTTCAAGTGTCGCTTTCTTTACGACATGTATGCATATTTATACAAATATAAAACTAATGGTGGCTATTATGCTCTTCATAATTATTATGTTTATCATTAGTTATATTTTAATTAAATATCAATATTATTTTTATGTGTTTAAGTTGTTTTTTGCACTCTTTTTTCATTCATTTTTTTAATTAATTATTATAATTTTTCTAAATTAATTTCAAAATTAATTAAAAAAATTAAAAATTAAAATAACTTCAATATAATATATTTTATGATAAATTTTTAAAACGTTAGACAAATGGATTATTTATTGTCACCCTAGATTTAGTGTTAGATAAATTTTCACTATATAAGCTAATAGCCTCTTACCTTTGCATTAGCTTCTTTATTAATCCTTGTTTTTCTCAGTTTTTTTTTCTAGCTCTTCCAAATAGGGTTACCTATTGTAGGTCCTTATGCATTATTAATTTGCCCTCTTTTGACATGAATCATCATAAGATCAAGATGCTCAACTATTCTTTGGCTAACAAGAAGTAATACTTTGTGATTTTAGACAAAACCTATTGTACCTTTTGATATGATGATTGCAAAATCAAATTAAATATTTATTAATATCTTATTGAGCTTATTATTATTTCAATTAAATCTTAAAAAGTACTATAGCAGTCTTTGTTTGTTGGAGTAAGGACTATAATATATATAATAAATGAAATTTTATGGCTCAACTTGCTAACTTTGGAGATAAGGATAATGATTTTTATATAATGACTAATCTGCAAAAGAATTATATTTCTTAATTTTTATGATTAGCATGTCAAATCTTTAATTTTTATATAATTATGACACATAGGATTATCATCTTTCATATATATTTGAATTCGTATTAAGTTATATTGTTTTTTAAATTAAGTCATTTGAGTTTTTAAAATCTTATAAATTTTTAAATAATCTTCCAATTAAAAAAATATATATAAAAAATATGTTTTTCCTAAACACTTAACCCCACTGCTAAGCCAGAAGAGCTAGGGTCAAGTGGCCTCCAATAACAGACATGGGCCTTGGGGAGCCGCAATCCTGGAGCTCGACCAAAGCTAAAACAGGTCAGGCCTATGTATTTGTTTAAAGCATGCTTTTTGTAATGATTTTGGGTCAATCAATTCAAGGCATAGCTCAAGAATTGGCTTAGGCTTAATGAGTCTAGGCAGACTCATGAATGGGCTAAGGAATCAGGTTAAGTTAGACTCCTATTTACATGTACGTGTTGGTGACCCGAATCAAGACTTTCTGAGAGTACCAGGAGATAGCCAACCCAAGTACCATGCATATTAAGCACATTACAAATAATGTAAGTATAAATCAAGTTAATTGTTTCATAATGTGAGACTAAAAAAAGTTTTTGCCAAATTTGAATATTTCTACACTAATCGATCACACACTTTTAGGGATTGAATGGTTCAGATTGTGCCCTCATTCATGAACAATTTACTTACATCTAAATGTTCATCTAAAATATTGATTGAATAACTTAATGTATCTTCACCTTCATGAATAGTAACCCATTTATCATCACTATATATCCAATTTTTGAATCTAATGATCTAGATGTTATCTCATTGTAATTAGATCTAGATCCTTTATGAATGAATTTGAGTAGACAATATCTACTCTATGCATCCATAATTCGACAACAACTTTACTGTGATCTTAGTTTATGTCACCTGTAACAGCTCGCTTTTGAAAAAACTTATTCTAGTCGTTGGGAGAGCTATTCTTGGATTTTTTTATTTCACTTATAAATATAGTTAATTTACCAAACTTTTAAACTATTGAATCAAACCTAAAAAATTTCATAAGAGCCCAAGTGAAGTTGAAAACTGTGAGCAATGAATTTTTGTATAATTATGGGATTTATAAGTTTCCTTTAGTCTTTATTTTTTCTAGTTTCATCTATAATATTTTTTCACATCATCTTAATAATATCTATATTATTTTTTTATTTGTATCATTCTTAAATTAAAGATTTAAATATGTAGGAATTTTGTATGTAAAAATTATAAAGTTTTAAATTTTTTTTCATGTAGCAAAATTGTTTGTATATTTTGGTATCTTATTAGAGTACCAATATATATTTGGTTTACCCTTACAGACTTTGACGAAAGAAAGTGGTTAGTAGAAGCCTGATCGATGATCGGGAGTAGATGTAAGCACAAGTTTTGACCAAAACACGTAAAAAATCTTTGTGCATTTTATTTATTAATTAAGTAATCTCGTTTTTTTGATATTATTTGTTAAAAAATGAAGTTTATCTTTAAGAATAATTTTTTTTAAAATTTTTGAAATTAAAGATTTGTTAAATATATAATTCACCTCTCTTCTCTTGTACATTTTGTCTCATATAATTTGCAACAAAATCATAGTATTTATGGTGTGATTCTCAATTAAATATGTTTGACCAAGACCAACCTCATTATAAGGATGTGACATGTGATTTTGTTTTAAAAAGTTGATAATTAAACTTTCTTTTATTAAATTCATGAAATCTTTGCAAATTGAGTTTCTTGCAAATTATTTTTTATCATTATTCCAATTATTTGCCTATGCTTACTCACTTAACACATGCTCTTGATGCATCTTTCTCTGGTGTAGATTTTGACCAATCATCTTTGAAGTCTGTTAATCTACTTGATTCCACTATTCTCCATCCATGTCATTACGCTCCACCTAAAAGAACCTACCATCAGGATGGTCATTTGATCAAGCCTTCTCCTTCACTTAAGAATTATACCTAAGCTTAGTGCTTGTTCATGTTTTGCTTGAATTAATTAACTTTCTACTCTAGCCTGAGTTCTTCACTTAGTTCTTAACACCAAATTATATGATCATTAGTATTCTATATCTCCTAAGAACTAAAAAATTGAATTCCCTCTAAAGCTTGTAAGATCTTGGGGTATTCTACTCCCAACCCTTTGCCTTATCATAAGAAAACCCAAAATCTTGCCTCTTAAATCTTACATATTACAAAATAAAATTAGGTGATGAACATTAGCAATATGTACCCAAGATTCCTAAGGCCACAACATTTTGACCATTACCTCAGGATGGTTTGTTGAGGCCAAACTCTTAGTCAATATGGATGCAGGTTCTTTAAATGGATGTTGGACAAGTCAAATTTGAAGTCATCAATTTATGTTTTTATGTATTTAGTAATTGTGATTATTTAGCCATATCATTAACAACCAAGTTCCTATTTGATAATTATAAATGATTTAGCGATATTAGTAGAGTTCCTACATGATGATTATAATGAATTTAGCCACACTATTACTAGGGTCTAAGGCACACCAAGAAGAAGGAATGAATTATTATTACATAGTTTTTAATCAAATCTTTTCACAAACCAAAAAACATATAAAACATTTACAGCTTATTTTATTTGTATCACACCACATTTTAACATTCTTTTAGACATTGAAAAATTATCAAGTTAATATCTTTCTAGGACTATTATAAATAAAAATATGTAAAACAAAAGTAAATAGCTAAAAAACTAATAAAATAAGAGACAATTTTAGGTGATTCAACTTATCCTCAAGCCAAAGTGTACCACTAAGCACTTCCTAATGCATTATTATCCAAAGTACTTCTTTACTACGATTAGGTGGTGAAACCAAAGTAAAAAACTAAGGTTTTTAATAAATTAATCATAACCTAAATATGCTCAACACTACATAACCATGAGCTTGGCCAATCTCAGCATACATCCATAGGTCAAAGTTGGGCTAAAGAGCCACAACACTAGGATAAATGTGTTGCATAAGTTCACTTAATGGTGAACCAAATATACAATTTAAGATTACAAGCAATCCAATAGATCATCAAGATAGAGATATCAATTTAATTGAGATCATGTGATGTAGAATGATCCACGCGTTGTATGGATTTTTTTTACTTATATGTAATGAATAATTCTCCTTAGATGATCATATTGTTGGTTAAAATATTGATGTACTATACAAAACTTTCAATTTAATAAGATTATATTTCTTATCATAGTCTTTATATACATTCAATTGATTATAATATATGATATATCATACTATACAGTTTAATAGTATTTTATTATTTAATCATTTAAATATTTTCTTGATATGCTACCTTTGAATTGATCTTACTATGTCATAAATAAAATTTTATCATACAAAATTCTAAAGAATGCTGTGTTAACTAGAATAAACTTTATACGTTATAGTTATAAACTATTTGATTACTAATATATAGCCATTGTAAATATATTATACTATTTGATCATTAAATTGTGTGATAAGATTTCTACAGAGTGCCAATAGTATCATAAATCAAATAGTTTATATTCTTAATTACTTTCTTAATACAAAGCTAAATGTATCTTCTAAAAGTGAGTTTCAAATCATATGATCTATGAACCTTTTAACTACCTTTGGATTTAAAGTTCAATGCAAATTCTATCTTAACTCTTCAATCCATACTAATTATGAACTAGTATCTATATGATGAGTTAAATTAATTTTAATAATCTTTAGATATATGAAGTTAGAGATATTAAGAAATGATTACCTAAATATAATATATGTTCATAATTGTGAACTGCAAGAACTTATAAATTATAACCTAAATTATAATAATCACTATGAACTAGAGTTATTGAATTACATCCTTCTCTCATGCGTCAAGTATCTTGCACATGGTTATTTAAGGCTTCTATCATTCAACAAAGATTAAATCACCACTTTGTTACCTATCTTTTGAGACAATGTATATCACACTAGGTAGATAAGCTAGATCACAAGAAAATATTTTAATAATTTGTTATTATCAAAATATTGTAGATGCTTTAAGTTCATTGGTTTCAATAATTATCAACAATTAAACACTTACCTTCCAATAATAACTTTTTTTGCTACATTGATAGAAGGCATGATCAGCACCACAGTTAAATTATTATAATTGAATGACTGGATGATAGTTGAAGCTCTTTGCATGTAAAAGTATACATAGTTATGTTATCAACTTCATCAACCATATATAGAACCTCAAAGTCTAGCTTAGAAAAACTTGATGCAATAAAACATGGTCAGATCTATTCCACTTTATCCTTTGGAGAGCTATTTCTCTTCTTTTTACTCTTAGTGCTTCCTCTAAACAATTATCTTCTCACTTTTTCTTTAGTCATCCAAAGCATATAAGGATCACTATCTCTTTATCTCTCTTTATACTTTTTAAGCTCTTTCCTAAGCTATTAATAAAATAATTTCTACAATAATTATGATAATCCATAATTTTTACCAATATTTTATAGTGCCTTCAATGAGAAATAAATAGAAAAAGTAAAATGAGAACTAAAGTAAATAAAAGCCTTTTCTTAGAAGGTCAATTTCATGATCTCCATTATCAAGAAGTGGACGAGGCACTAAAGCCTCTACTTTTACCTCTAATAGTCTTTGAGGCTTTCATCTTATCTTTTGATCCTATCTTTTATTTATTCTAATAATAATAGAGTGTTTCTTTAAAGTGCTCATTGGCATTCCTTCCATATTATGGAGCAACTCAAATTGTGTTGTTCAATTATAATCCATTAAAAGATTAGTTTTCTCATTTTCGTTCTCTTTTAAACTTTATATTTGAAGCTTAAGTGACCACACCAATAGTACATGACCCTTTGTAACTTTCCCTTCATCGAACGAATGAGCTTAATCAATGCTTCCCCAACTTTTATTTAGTTTACGAATTGTAAAATGTTTACTCTTTTGTATCCACCAGTTCTAATCTTATTTTTTTCCCTTTCTTCATCAAAAAGTGTTTGAAGCTCTAAAAATTTCACCATCTCATTCGTCTAACCAATCTACTTACAATCCATCTTACGTTGCTCTAGTAGGACCTTCTTATCATTTTGATGAAGAATATCAACTTTTTTGGCATAAGGATACAACCCATATACTATAGAAGAGATCTCCCACTTTTTGAAGAAATTATTTATACTCTTTTATTATATAAACTTTAATTTCTTTCCATCATTTTCTTTTATGAAAATTTTGATCTTATATGCTCTTAGATAATTTTAATTCCTAAGAAGTCTGTATGTTGTTAATGAACAGGTTAAATGTAAACTTTTTTCTTAAAGATTTTGACTCTAAATTACTTAAGAAACTTCCTCCTAGATAAAATTAATTTTCAATTAGTTCAAAAAAACATTGATTTTTGGATTTTCTAATAATATCCAACCTAAAAAGATCTTTAAATCACACCTTAACTTGGTCTAGTTTAAGAACAAATCTTTACACATTTTTCTCCAAATTATCAAAGATGATCTTAATGATGTAGATTAAGAGATTTCTCTTCTAAAACTGATTTTATGTCACTAAGAATTTTGTGATTTCTAAAAGTCTCTGACTTTCTTTCCTCTATCTAAGTTTGATACATGGGATTTTTTATAAATATTTTTGTTATATCAATGAGAAAGAGTTCTTTGTTGCTTTGGTTGGTGATTAAAAAAATACCTTCTTCTTAAAAGCAAGATAAACAAAATCTCATTCATCTTCCAAAAGGAAGTTCCTTCACAACTTCCCTTGAAAGAATAATTATGGAAGTAATCCTCCTCAAGATCCTCTAGATTCTCTTCCTAAAACTCCCTTGAACACATCCCACAATGAGGTACTAGTTGCAACAAAAAAGGAAATCTTATATCAAAAGCCAAGATCTATTTTGTTTTGAAAAATTAAGATAAATCTATGTTATGAAAATTTCACAAAGGTTACAAACATACCTTTTATGAGTGTAAAGCTCTCAAGGCCTTCATTGAAAGACTATTCAATGAAAGTCATCTTCATGAGAATTGAACCAAGAAGCTCAAGTTCTTTATGGCTCCTTCAATCATAATAGCTCTAGACTCTACTTAATCCAAAACAAATTCATGAATATCAGTCCTTATACATTGTGACAGAAGCTAAGCTCTTATTAAGATCATAAATATTCTTTGATGGAATTGTAGTTACTTGAGAAAGTCTATCCTGAAATCTTCCAAGAAGTTTCTAATAGTAAATGAAACAACTTAGTGATCCAACAAAAGCTTCAATAACTTTCATCTTAGAAAAAGTACCTCTTCCTTGTAAACCTTATCATGTCACCATAAGTATCTCTTCATTGATTTGAAATATTAAAGTTCATTATATGCTTATTGACATTAATAGCTTGACAAAACTTTTGCTCCTTGATGAAGTTGATAAAATAGGCATCAATCAAAGTTTTATCTTTCTTTTCACCACATTTGTAATCACCTTTTAAAAGAGAAAACCAAACTAGAAGGAATAATAAAACCAACCATAATGTTAAGAAACTCTTCTAGTTGAATAATCTACATAAATTATAGTTGCTTCCTCTTATATGGTAAAGTCGATTCAATCGATAATAGGCAAGCTATTCATAATGTTTAACATTGTCATCATTCGAGTTCAAGAAGTCCTTTACAATCAAGATGATACTACTTGAATACTATGAAGAGTACCCTTGAGCCATTATCCTAAACTATCAGCTTCTAAACAAAGTATTGATAAACTATTCTCCCATTTTATCTATTTTTTCTTGATCTTTATTGTGTGAGCATTATAAATGTCATAACTAATTTTAATGAATTCAAAATGTTGGCCTCTAATAATCATTTTGTCCAAGATATTACACCACCAAATATGCTCCGAATAAGCAATGCTAATATTAATCTTAATCTTTCAAGAGTTCACCAAAATAAATGTTTTTAGTTATGTAAGGAAGAAAAACATACCATAAATGGAGAAAATTCCAAACTACTTGAGGCAATTGTATTCACCTCATTTACTACCTTGATTAGTTTGCTAACATATTTCTTATAGAGAAAGGTAATAGAACATGTTATGCATGCATGAATTATATTGATCTCAATCATGCAAATGTAAAGGAGTTTTATTCTATTATATCGACAATCTTTTAGATTTGCGTGCTTGTTTCAATTGCTCATTTTCTTTGATGTCTTTCTAGGCTACCACAAAATTAAAGCAGCAAAAGATGATGACAAAAGAATCTCTTTTAACATTGAATTTACAACATTTGAGTAAATTGTAATGTGTTTTCATTTAAAAAACATGAGAGCCACTTATTAGAGGATGATCAATTCAATTTTTCAATGTTAAAGGAGCATAACTTTAGAATCCTACTTAGATGATTTTATAGTAAAAAGTGAATCCTTACAAGTTCTTCTGTGTGGCTCAAAATGAAACTTTTGCAACATAAAGAATGTGTTTGACCAATGTTGACATTGATATTTTTCTAACGTCACTTCTTGGGAAAATTATTATTTCAGATATTTAGTCAATAAATCTTCTTTCTAAATTAAGTAGGCTTAGTGATGGAAATAAAATATTGGGAGAATTTTGAAAATGACAGCAGAAAGCTTAAGTAGAGGGAAAAAAGAAACTATGAACTTTTCATTCATGAATGCATAACACAAAGAACCAATTACATCAATTTATAAGAAAATAAAATAACCAATTCCCCAAATATTTGCTCCTAATTCGAAAGTTTGTTCCTAATTTAAAATTTAAATTTATTTAAACATTTAAATTCCTAAAAATACTAAAAAACTAACAAAACACTTGAAATATTCTAACCACACTTAAAAAGTGTTAACCAAATGCTTAAAGTTTGGTAACATTACTCCCCCTCAAACTTGAAGTATCTTCAACCCTAATTGATCTCGTAATTCTTCAAACTTCTTCACTCCAAGCAATTTAGTGAAAATATTAGCTGCTTGTTCTTTAGTATTGCAATGTACTAGACTTATAGTCTCGTTGTTGACATGATCATGAAGAAAATGATACCTTGTCTCGATATGCTTGCTTCTCCCATTTTGAACTGGATTTTTTGATAATTTGATGACTGACATATTATCAATAAATATAGTTGTTGACTCTTCTTGTTGATAATGTAACTTTTGTAATAAATTTCGTAACCAAATTGCTTCACAAACTGTTGATGAAGCTGCAATATATTTTGCTTTATATGATGAAAGAGCAATGACATCTTGTTTAGTCGATCTCCACATAAATGCTGATGATCCTAAGAAGAAACAATAACCAGTTGTACTCTTTCTTTCATCTATATCACCTCCCCAATCATTATTAGAGTAGCCACATAAATTTGTCCCACTTTGGTTAGTGAAATGCAAACCATAATCAAGTGTTCCTTTAATATATCTTAGTATTCTTTTTACAACCATCTAATGTGTTTCCTTTGGATTTTCCATATATCGACTAATGAGTCTAACAGAATATAGAATATCAGGTCTTGTGATAGTGAGGTAACGAAGACTACCTACAAGACTTTTAAATAAAGTAGAGTCAATACTGTTTCCTTCTCCTTCTCTACTTATTTTTATTCTCACATCAAGTGGTGTTGTCATTGATTTACAATCTTCCATTCTAAACTTCTTTATAAGTTCAATAGCATATCTTCTTTGAGAGATTTGGATTCTAGTTTTCATTTGCTTTACTTCCAAACCAAGGAAGTATGACATTTCACCATTATCTATCATATCAAATTCATGCTGTATAGTTCTTTTGAATTCTTGAAATAATTCAAAAGAATTTCCTGTATAAAGCAAATCATTTACATAAAGACAAACTATAAGAATATTATTTTGAGTTGTCTTAATGTAAAGTGTGTGCTCAAATGGACGTTTTTGGAATCGTTGTTGTTGAAGATATCCATCAATCTTGGCATTCCATGCTCTTGGTGTTGTTTCAATCCATATAAAGCCTTTTTCAAACGATAGACTTTATGTGGATCACTCACAATTTTGTAACATTCAGGTTAATCAATATAAACTTCTTCTTCTAAAACTCCATTCAAAAATACAGATTTAACATCAAGTTGATATACCTTCAATCCATGATGTGCTGTAAGTGCTAAAATCAACTTCATTGTATCAAATCGAGCAACTGGAGTAAATACCTCATTGTAGTCTATACCATATTTTTTATTAAAGCCTTTTGCCACAAGTCTTGTCTTGTATCTATCTATTATTCCATCTACTTTATGCTTGATCTTGTAAACCCATTTAACTCCTATGGGTTTCTTTTGAAGAGGGAGATCAACTAACTCTTACGTATTATTCTTTTCTATAGATACTATTTCTTCATCCATAGCTTTTTGCCAATTTATATTCTGTACTATTTCATCAAAAGAAATAGGTTTATTATCAACAAAATAATAGAATAAGTTAGAATACTGAGAAGTTTGCTCATATATCTCTTGTAGACTTTTCATTTTTCTGCTTGAGTCAATAAAATGTGCTGTCTTTTGTATAATAGTTGTTCTTAAGGGAGAGCTTGTTGGAGAATTCAAATCATGAGTTTGTTGATTTTGAATTTCTTCTTCTTGCCTAAGTGTGATAGTTTTATCATCCTTCTCTTCCTTCCACTTCCAAGTATCTTCTTCTACAAACACAACATCACGGCTAATAAACACCTTTTTGGTTAAAGAATTGTAGAGTTTGTAGGCTTTTGACTGCTCACTGTACCCAATGAATATATATTTTTCACCTTTATCATCTAATTTATTCCTTATTACATTAGGTACCTGTGTATATGCAATACAACCAAATATTCAACAATGAGAAACACTTGGCGTATATCCACTCCAAGCTTCTTGTGGAGTCATATAACGCACAACTTTAATAGGACATCAATTCAACAAATAAGTTGAACATGCAACTGCTTCTGCCCCAAAATTCTTTTGGCATATTCCTCTCTCTCATCATTTTCATTGTCATATCAAGGATAGTACGATTTCTTCTTTCAGCCACTCCATTTTGTTGAGTATAACTTGTGGTAAGTTGATGTCGTATGCCTTCTTACTTACATAATTGAATAAATTCATTTGAAGTGTACTCACCACCTCTATCAGATCTAAGGCATTGAATGAATAGCCTACTCTCTTTTTCAATCTTGTATTTCAACTCTTTAAATATAGAGATAGCAGCAGCTTTCTCCTTAATAAAATATGTCCACATTTTTCTACTAAAATCATCTATGAAAGTAATAAAATACTTGTTACCTCCATTTGATAATGGCACCAATGGACCACAAATATCTGTATGAATAAGCTGCAATGGTCTTTTAACTCTCTAAGTATTATTCTTTTGAAATGGTAGACGATGTTGCTTTCCAAGTATACAAGCTTCACATATATGATTTGGATCATCCAATAAAGGAAGACCTTTCACCATTCCTTCTTTTTCCAAATTTCAAACCTCCAAAGTTAGGGTGACCATACCTTAGATGCCATTTCAAAGAATGATTTGAAAGATGCCCAAGATAACAAACTTCACTTGTTGACTTTAATTGAAGAGGAAACATACGATTTGTCGACATCTTCACTTTAGTAATATTTCTTCCTTCTGAATCTTACAAAAGAAGATAATCATTCTCTATATGTATAATATATCCTTTCTTAATCAATTGCCCAAGACTAAGAATATTACTTTTCATATCAGGAATAAAATATGTATCTAAAATAATAATTAGAAACCCATTCTCTTTGTAAAATTTTATATTACTTTTGCCTTCAACTTTCAACTTTGATGAGTCTCTAAGATTCACACTTGCTTGCACATTTTCAATTGTATCAAATATGTGCCTTTTTCCACACATATGATTGCTTGCTCCTGAATCAAGAAACCATATATCTTCTCTTTCGTTGCCCTCGTTTTAAGCCAATAAAGATATTGACTCTTCTTTTAATGTTTCAGCATAGTTTGATAGAGTATTTTTATGCCAACAATCAGAAGCATAATGACCAAACTTATGAAAATTGTAACATTCAATATTTCTACCTTGTCCTCGACCTCGAGAAGCATTATTTCTTCCATGCCCATGTTGAGTGTAAGTTTGATTAAATTTCTGTTGAGATATATTTTGGAAATGACCTCTTTCACGTCCTCGATATGAACCTCGTCCTCTTCTTCTTGAATTTGAATTCTCTTTCTTCAAGGTATTGTCTTCTTTCAAATTCAGTTTTGATTCTAATGCTTGATCAATAGGTGCAACTTTAGCCTTTTTTTTAGTTTTTGCCCATGCACTTGTAAAGAACTCATTAGCTTTTCAATAGACAAACTACATATATCATTAGATTCTTCAATTACTGTTACCACGTGTTCAAACATAGGAGTTAAAGAATGAAGTACCTCTTCAATGACACGTACATCGTCGATTTGTTCTCCATTTCTCTTCATCAAATTCACAATAGCAATCAAGTGTGAGACATAATCTGAGATAGTCTTATTTTCATTCGTCTTTGCTTGCTCAAAATCCCCTCTAAGGATTTGAAGACGTACACACTTCACACGTTCAACACCTTTGAAGATTGTGTTGAGTTTATTCCAAACTTCTTTGCTTGTTGTCACTTCTGTAACTTTCTCAAAAGTGGCTTCATCAAGTCCATGATATATCAAGAACAATGCCTTTTTGTTTTTTTTCTGATTTTCTTTCAACAGTTTCTTCTCTGCTTCAGTAGCATCTGGTTCATCAAAACCATCGATAACAATCTCCCAAAGGTCTTGCGAGCCAAGAAGGGCTTTAAATTGAATGCACCAATTATCATAATTGTCGTTCGTCAATCTGGGAACGATCTATTGTATAATTCCAAACATTTTCAATGAAAAAAATATCTCTACTCTTATCCCTTTAACGCTACAGTGTTTGATCTTCTTCTCTAGGCTCTGATACCACTTTGATGGAAATAAAATGTTGGGAGAAATTTGAAAATGACAGCAGAAAACTTAAGAAGGAAAAAAGAAACTAGAACTTTTCATTCATGAATGCATAATCACAAAGAACAAATTATATCAATTTATAGGAAAATAAAATAACCAATTCTCCAAATATTTGCTCCTAATCCGAAAGTTTGTTCCTAATTTAAAATTTAAATTTATTTAAACATTTAAATTCCTAAAAATACTAAAAAACTAACAAAACACTTGAAATATTCTAACCACACTTAAAAAGTGCTAACCAAATGCTTAAAGTTTGGTAACACTTAGATAGAGATTTCTTCCTGAGTCAAAGGATTAGTTTGACAAAAGTTTTGCTATTTCAAAAATTGTGTTAATTGACACTAATGGCTTAGCAAAACATTTGCTCCTTGATGGCCTTGATAAAATAAGCATCAATTGAAGTCTTATCCTTCTTTTCACCACATTTGTAATCACCTTTTAAAAGACAAAACCAAACTAGAAGGAACCATAAAACCATCTATAATGTTAAGAAACTTTATAGTTGAATAATCTAAATAAAGACTTTGTAGTTATAGTTGCTTCCTCTAACATGGTAATGCAGGCTCAATTGATAATAGGCAAGCTATTCATAAAGTTTGACATTGTCATCATTCGAGTTCAAAAAGTCCTTTACAATTCAGAAGATACTACTTGGATACTATGAAGAATACCCTTGAACCATTATCTTAAACTATAAGCTTCCAAACAAAGTATTGATAAACACTTCTCCAATTTTATCTATTTTTTCTTGATTTTCTAGTGTAAGCATTATAAACATCATAAATAATTTTAATGAATTCAAAATATTGGCCACTAATAATCTTTTCATCCAAGACATTCCACCATCTAATATGCTTGGAATAAGCAATGCTAATATTAATCTTGATCTTTCAGGAGTTCACCAAAATAAATGTCTTTAGTTTTGAAAGGAAAAAAATATACCATAAAAGGAGGAAATTCCAAGCTACTTGAGGCAATTGTATTCACCTCTTTTACTACCTTGACTAGTTTGCTAATATATTTCTTTTCAAGAAAGGTAATAGAGCATGGCATGCATGCATGAATTATATTGATCTCAATCATGCAAATGTAAAAGAGTTTTATTCTATCACTTATATTGATGATCATTTAGATTTACATGCTTATTTCAATTGTTCAGTTTCTTAGATCTCTTTCTAGGCTACCGCAAAATTAAAATAGCTAAAGATGATGACAAAAGAATCTCTTTTAACATTGAATTTAGAACATTTGAGTAAATTTAATGTGCTTAAATTTAAAAAACATGAGAGACCCTTATTAGAGGATGATCAATTCAATTTTTCAATGTTAAAAGAGCATAACTTTAGAATCCTACTTAGACGATTTTGTAGTCAAAAGTGAATCCTTCTAGGTTCTTCTTTGGGGCTCAAAATGAAAGTTTTGCAACATAAAAAAAGTTCAACATAAGGTTATGCACTCTAAACTATGTTTTTTTCTTCTAAACTAAAGGATTCTTAGACTTCATAGTCCACAAAAAAAGGAATTTAGATCAATGTTGACAAACTCAAAGATTTCACGAACATGAATCCTAGTAGATTTATCAAGATGTTTAATGTCAAACTAGTCAAACTATAAAGCTCAAAAAAGTTATATCCAAGTCAAAAGATAAAGCTTAACTATTTTTTAAGTAGCTCCACAACAAGTCTTAGTCTCTAATTTTAAGCAACCTAGTCTCAAGACAAGCATTGTTCATTTATCTTATTGTGTGGTCTCATATGGACATAAAGAATGTGTTTGACCAATGTCAACGATTGATATTTTTCTAACATCACTTCTTAGGGAAATTATTATTTCAGATATTTGTGTCAATAAATCTACTTTCTCAATTAAGTAGACATAAATTGAGGTTTAGAACACATTAATAGAATAATATAAATTTCCCAAGTCAAAGGATTAGTTTGACAAAATTTTTGCTATTTCAAAAGTTGTGTTAATATATATATATATAAATATATATGAGCAAGGGCGAAGGCTCTTGCCTGGAAGTCGTTGTTGAGCAACATGCCAGCGAGATAGACAAGAGTCCCAAAAAATCCAAGGATGAGCTGAATCTCCATGACAAGAGCATAGGTGATCTTCTGCTTCGCCTTGGCATAGAGCAGTTCTACGAGGGGCAAAACAATCCCATAGACCACCGCCGCCACGAGCGTCTTCACGAAGCCTAAATAGTACTTTCCCTTCGACTCCCCCTCTGGCCTGTCTCCGTTGGCGTGCACGGCGAGGATCACTGCCCCAAAGGTGAGAATAATCACCGCGTTTATTGACTCCGCCGTGAACTTATGCCCCACGATGAAGAAGGCAAAGACGGCGGTGAAACCAAGTTGCGTGGAGATGATGAGGGAGGAGGTAGAGACAGGGAGGTAAGACACGCCGTAGGAGTAAAAGAAGTCATCGGTACCGGTAATGAGGCCGAGGATGTACTGTAGAAGAAGAGGCGAGGCGTGATGAGAATGACCTTAAGTTTGGCTGAGGCGGAGGAAGAGAAGCGGCAGCCTTGGCGGCGTCGGCTGAGGAAGGAAATGGCAAGGGTCACGAGGAGGACGGGGAAGCCAGCTGCTTGGAGGGCAGCGGAGAACCATTTGCGGTTTCCCCCATGGATGAAGTAGATGCGAAGGATGAGGGGGCTGCCGACTGAGCCGACGATGAGTAGGAAGACGTTGAGGGAGAGGAGGAGCAATCTGTTAACGTTGCTCTGTTTTGTTTCTGGGCTGTTGGACACTGCAGGGAAAAAAATCCTCGTCTGCTCCTCCTCCATGGTGCTCTATCTCCATAGCCATTACTGGAAGATGCACGCTGAAATATTTTGCTTCTTTTTTCTAGTTCGAGCTTAATAGACGTGACCCCTTTAATTTGTTTTGCTCACTCCAGCTTGTGACGATTGTTTTTGTCTTCATTTGTGAAATGTCAACAAGTTTAAACAATTTCACTTTTTTGCCACATATAGAAGTGAAAAAAAAATTTGTGGTTTCGAAAATTATCATAAATAGTTTTAATGAAACATTTTTCTTAAAACATACTTTTAAAACTTCTTTAGAAAAAACATATTTAAAAAATGTTATTTTATAAACAAAAGTTTAAGTCATCCATGCCTAAAGCCGTAGCAGTTAGGAATCACTGTTTAGCACTGAATAATATTAGTAATTTAATAGAACATTTTTGAAATTTATTTTTCTTGGTCAACTTACTGAACAAGAAAATTATAATTAAAATGATTATTGCAATTTGAACATGGCATTTGACAATGTAACAAAAACTTAATGTGAAAGTCATAATATTTGATAAATTAAGATAAGATTTTTGTGTATTTAAAAAAATTATAATTATATTTAGAGCAAACTAAAATAAGATTATATATTAAACTCCTAAAATATAGAAAATAAAGTTAATATTCAATAAAGAAATGATGTCGAAGATCATGAGTCATAGCGACAATATATTATTTTGATAATAGCAAACCATTTAATTACTTTATTCCGTAAATTAAGATATCCATTAAGAATTGATGAATAATATGTCCAACAAGAAGAATATTGAATTATAAGAAATGTTAATTTAATCATCTCAAAAATAAGATATATATCAATAGATGAATTTTCTTTTTATTGATAACTATTATAAAATTAGTTTTATAAAATATTATTTACTTTAAAAACCTTTGTATGGGAGAGAAATAGTAAAACAAAAGATTTTTAGGTGATAAGGGATCATACTTATAACCAATAACCTACCTTTTAAAATAAAGACTATACTTATATGATAAATGAATCATACTTGTATGACTCAAATTAGTTCAATCACTATCTAAGTCTTCAAATATCGCTTTCTGTCCTATTTTAAGGATAACTAATCATAGTGTATGATGAGGACATGATATGAATATGATTAGTGTATATATTTGAATTCTTTACTTAATTAAAGTTTATTTTAATTTCTATTTAAGTTTATTCTTTTTGTTCCCTCAATTTTCAAAAGATAATTCAATTTATTTTTTTCCAATTTTTCCATTATTTATTTTGAAATCTTTTCATTTTCATTTAGGTTATGCACTTTTTGTTCCCTCAATTTTCAAAAGATAATTCAATTTACTTTTTCCAATTTTTCCATTATTGATTTGATAATTAGATTCTATTCTAAAGATAGGTAAAGAATATAGTACATTGATCATGGTGTTGATTAATGAAAATTTAGATCTAATGCTTAGTACTCATGCTTAGAATTGGATGATATAAGGTTAGTTTCATGACGTAATGATTTTATCCAAGAAAGAAGTGAGATTACTAAAGAAGGCAAAAAAAAATTATTCTTATGCAATTAGATTCTAAGTTTAGGTCTTGAACCTTTATGTTGAAGTTTGCATTTGTAGCCAAACCTAATAATATTTCTTATGGCCAAAATTTGAGTATTTCTTTGGTTATGCCCATCTATCATGGTTACATAGCTTGGTTAAGGCCATGCGAGGCATAATAATAACCTTAAGAGGATTTAGATGGCTTCTATGATGCTTTGACTTCTTGGTTAGGTTGGAAGCTTGATAGGCTTGACTTAAACCTTAGAAGATGGCTAGATTAGATGGAGATCTCAGTTAGGTTAGGACAATTGGTTATGAGTTGGTTATTAATGGTTAGGTTGAGATTAGATTAGGTTTAGAAAGGTTATCCAATAATAATTTCCTAAGGATGATAGATGGTGTTTTGGATATATGTGATTAGAGTTAGTAGATGATACTAGTATGATGATACTCTTGGCTATGCATGATTAAAGTTGAAGATATTAATCTTGGCTATGTTTGATTAGATTTAAGAATAATGATCTTGATATTACATGATTCACTTGAAGTATGTTGATTTAGGTTGCTTATAATTTTTGACAATAGGGAGTTACATAAACCTAACAATGGGTATAATAATCTTGTCTTTATATGCTCCACATAAGAGGATTGGATTCTAATAGATGATGAAGTTGAGCTCAAGTGAAGTGTTAGGTTAACTTTAGTTAAGCTTGGAAGTAAACAACAGCTTTTGAAGAAATTCTAATGTCACACCCATTTTTTGCAACATTTTATTTTTTTATTGCAATTAGACTTATATATTAGTTAGAGTATTTGGATAGTCACTTTTCACTTCTCAAGTTTAAAATTTAAACTGAGAGTTAGAATCTCTTAATCTGATCATGATGCTTATTTCATGTCTCTTAAAATAAACTTTCTCCATCTCAACTAGTCACTCAATTGATTCATTAATAGGCTCACCTAAAACAAACATAGAATATCCCATATAGTTTAGTATCTACTAGAATAAATAACAATTATACTAATTAATAGAACTATAACTATACATCACAAGATGTTGACTAAAAAATAATCTACTAAGGATTGCGTTAACAATCCTAAAGAAATTATCAACGAGGATAATGAAGGGGATAATGATCAAGATGATAAATATTATGGTGAATAGAGTGGTGACAAGGAAAGAAAGACTCTTGAGATTTTCACAAAAGCTATTTGCATGGATTGAGAACATGGGTATGCCAAATGTCATACTTTAGCTATCTAAATGTCATCAAAATAAGGCATTAGAAGTATGGATGGGTTGGAACTCCCATCTCTGAATCATTCATCTATGAATGCCTTTGGTGGCTCTACTTTGTACTTTTTGATCAACATCAAAACTCTGACAACCTTTAAGAAGGAATTAGAAGTTATCTTTGATGAGAAGAAAATTGCCAAAATGATAGTTGACTCCAAATTGGCTTTAGTGAAAAACATTTCTTATGGTAGACTAAGCTTAGAATTGAAAAGGAATGTTTTTGTGTCTATTGGATTTTTATAAGAAGTTAGAATTGGCTCACTAGATAACAGTCATATAATGATCTAATTTGATAAGGAAGAATGCATACTCTACTTCTAGTTACATTGCTTCTAGGTGATTGGATTCCAAATGAGGGTTTTCAGTTGGCATTTAGATTTCCATTTGAATATGGAACTTTTGCTAGCTCTAATTTGGATTTCACTTGAGCATTTCCTAGTTCACATGTTCAGTAAAGTTGCACTTTATTTTATTGCATCCAAGATAAAAAAATTAATGAAGGTTGATGCAACCAATCTAAACTTGACATGACCAAAGGTTGCTAGTGTGTGTGTGAGTTGGATTTATTAAAAGAGCTTCTCTAATGTGTACACATAACCCAAAGAGGTAGCAAATCAAGTGGCTTTTGGTAGAAAATACACAATGACTATTTTCCTCTTTACTATGGGCACTACAACAAGGTAATTCCATAACAAATACAAAATCATCCTATGAAACAAGAATCTAAAAAAGATTTAATTAAGGTTAATGTCATGTCATGTTTATGCAGCAAAAATTGGAAAGGTAAGATAATACCCAGGTTTATTATAATATTAGCCCAAATAATGTTGTTGAAGAAAAAAATGCTTTGCAATGTCCACTACAACAGACATTAGAAATAAAAGTTAATGAAACACTAAGGTAGATGGAATAAGGAGAAAATTTGATGATCTCAACACCTCAGTTAATTAACTATAATAAGATGAGTAACATGCTACCAAAAAAATTAATTGATGACCTTGCAATGTTTAGCAATGCTCAACAATCTTGTAAAGGATATGTTTTAGATCTAGAAATCTTAGCTCCACATAAATCTCAACTCATCTTGGATCTTGTGACATTGAAAAATTTTTAATTGGAACTCCATGAAAGGGCTAACAAGTAAAGCTTAATACCTCTAGAAAATGTTGAATTTACTAAAATCCAAACAAGAAGGGCTAAAAATAGAGCAAAGAAAATCATCGAGCAATGTACTAGTCCTAAAGCTAATCGTACAAGTTCTAGAATAACATAATTTGAAAAAGGGTATTTTTCCTAATGGATAACATGCTTATTTTGATTATAAGGATGCTACAAATGTTAAATTGATTTATAGAATAAGAAAAATAATCAATTATAAAAAATTAGCTTATTACCCCTACTTGAACCTGTGGCTCAAGATAGGAAATTACAACAACTAGCATTCAAATTAGGGTCAACATACTAGTAACGAATCAAAAAAGATATGGATATTATGGAAGAAACAAATTCAAAGCTCAACTATATATGATGATGATTAGCTCATTCATTTAATGATTTTGGAGAACATGTTAGCTTCAAATTGCATAAATATATATGCTAAAAGTTCTAAAACTTTAAGCTATGAATTATGGAAGAAGATTAGTGAAATTATTATTAATTAGAGTAGTTCATGATTATTATGTCATGATTTCATTTTTATTACTTTAGTCAAGAATAAAAGGGTGCTACAAATCAAAACATGGAGACTATGATGAATTAAAGATTTAAATTAATCAATGTGGCTATTTGAGATCTTTTTTAAGGTATCACCATTCACATGGGTTGGTAAGAGAATAAGTAAATGGGTATGGAAGATATTAGATAGAGTTTTGTTAAAAAATCAATGATTGGAGTGTAACCTAGCTATGCCAGTGAAACACCTAAGTAATTAAGGTCTTATTACTCCCTTTTATTAATTACAATACTTAAATGAGCAATCCCATGGTCCATGATAATTTAAATTTTAAAATATGTGGATCTCTCATCTCTCCTTATACAAATTTATTGAGCATAATTAGACATATTATACTCACCTTACTAGAATATAGGCACTTGAATTTTGGCTAAGATGACAAAAGATTTTCTAAAATATTAGAATAAGACTTCTTTTGGGATCATTTTTTAGAACATTAAAATTACTGAGGAGGAAGTTAGGAAGTGCAAAAAATAACTCTTGAAATGTATCTCAAAAATAGATAATATCAAATTAAATGTAGCAAATTGAAATCTTATAGAATATCTATCTAAGTATGGAAGGAACGTTTTGGCATCATAAAGCTAAGGCTATATGGCTAAGAGATGAGGCAAAAAACACAAGTGTTTTCCATGCTTTAGTCAAAGATAGGTGCTTTAAACTACATACCTCTAAAATAAAATGGAAATATGGTGCCAAACTCTTAGGATTAGAACATTTGTAGAACATTGCCATACTACACTAAAAAGAATACTTTAGGAAAATAGATAAAACTACTTAGGAAGCTCAACTACATTACATCCCACAAATTATTATCAAAAAGACAATGTTTTTTTTACCAAAGAGGTGGACCTTAAAGAAGCTCTTCAAGTTATTACTCAACTAAACAAACACACTACAATAAGTCGAGATGGCTTTAATGGTGCATTTTCCAATACATATAGGGACATTGTTGCACTAGATGTCAAGAATGCTATAAAAGATTTTTTAGATGGTATCCTAATACGTAAAGGAATTATTAACTCACATATTGTTTTAATCCCAAAATTTAATGACCTATTTATCTCTTATGACTTTAGACATATATGTGTTACTAATTATGGAAGAAGGATTTTAAGAAACTTTTTAACTAATAGGTTTACAAATTTTAGTCAACAAAATTATTTCTTTATACTAGTTTGGATTGGTTAAAGGAAGGGGAATGAAAGAGAATACCTTAATTACTAATGAATTATTGGTCATATTGAAAAAAATGAGGAATTGTATAATTAAGTTATAAATTTAAAGTGAATTTGATTTAATCTCATGGGAATTTCTATTAAGTGCTTCACAGCTTCAATTTCTCAACTAAGTTAGAAATTTAAAGTGAAATTAATTTAATCTCATGTGAATTTCAATTCAAGTGCTTCAAAGCTTCAATTTTTCAACTAAGTTAATCACTTTATTTAAGAATCTTTTTACTAGTTTGTATTATCTATTATAGTTAATGGTCTTTATTATGGATTCTTCCAACCATAAAAACTCCTTTTGTAAGATAGTCCTATGTCTCAAATGCTTTTCATCATTGTAATGGAATATTTCTCTAGAAGACTAACTCTATGTATTTTGAAGAAGTAAATTCAACATTTTACTATAATAATGGGATCTCCCCCAATTGTACATATCACTTATATTGAAGTCATTATAATATTTAGTAGACAAGACTTCAAATCTTTAAAGAACATCCATAAAATGATTGAATCTTTGCAAAACATATCGAGTTTAATATTAAACAAACATAAATGCAAATTTTAAGCCTCTTCTAAGGTGAAGGCTATTGCTATAAGAGAATTGCAAAGGTTTTGAAATTGAAACAAGAGCCAATGCCCATTATATACTTGGGATGCCTTAATTATTCTATCAGGATAAAATTTAGATATTATCAACATCTAAAACAAAAACTATAGAATAAGGTTGCTAGAAGTAAGAAGCTATTATCTATATGGGAATGACTAATTCTTGTTAAGAATGTTCTCAATTTAATCACTATTCATTCATTAATAACCTTGCTTCTACTTGTTTAAATTATGACAAGGATTTAGAAATTTATGTCTACATTTTGTGGATCGACTATGATGGTACTCATAAACACCACTAGATTAGTTCAAATAGGAGAAATAAATAGTGGGATGAAAATGGTCTTGGCTTAAGAAAGTCAAATGACTTGCTATGACATATTTTGCTAAACTAACTTGGAGACATTTAATTTATAACTCCTTTTTAGCAAAACTTATAAATGTAAAATATAAGAATGCTAAATATTTAAAATGTGCTTTTAATGTATGGGAAAAGTGAAGTAGTTAATAGAATCAATGGTCATTAGACCATCTAATAGTAACAACATGGTTTGGACATTAAACAAGGATGGTTTGGTCACCTTGAATTTGGCTTGGAATGTAATTAGAAGTAAAAACTTTCAAAAAACTAGTAGATTGAGAATATGGAATTATAGATATCCAACTAAATTCTCTAGCTTACTCTGGCATATGTTTAATTAGGCTCTTCCTTTCTCATCTCAATAAGAAGATTACTAGTTTAGCATGCTTCCAAATATCCCTAGAGTTGTTACAAAGACACTATTGATCATGCTTTTACTAATTGCAACATTGCACAAAGGATTTAAGAATTCTTTGCTATGGGTTTAGAGAACAAAGTTAAAACACAAAAAGTAATCTTGTCACTTCTAAATCAATGGTGGCAAGGGATTAGTGGTTGTCAAGCTAACAAGAAAGTTTTAACTCTCATCCCCATGTTAATCTATTGATAGATTTGGAATGCAAGGAATCTTAGATTATATAAAGAGGAAATAGTAATAGAACCATAGATGATCAAAAACATTAATTGGCTATGCTTTAGTAATTTAAAGGCTAAACCATTAATTCAAAACAAAACCATTTAATCAGATGCTTATGTAGATAAGATTATTACCTTTTTTTCAATTTAAGAAGACTAACTATTGTCAAAGCATTTCATGGTCCCCCTCCATCAAGTGCTATAAAGCATAATGTGCATGGGCAGTACAAACAAAAAAAAATGATAATGGCCATACTTATTTAGGATGTATATTCAAAGGTACTCCATTCTTCTACAAGACTTATTAATCTAAATTCAACAATAAAAGCTCAAACATTGGGTGTTTTAATAAGTTCACATGGTTCTTTGCTAGAAAGTTCAATCAAGTGATCATTGATCTTGAATCTTCTTGCTTAATTACAATGATTTTAGGATTAAAATCATTACAATGGAAAATTGTGAAGGTGATTCAATTTATCAAGAGGCCTAGAAAAGAACTAAGCATTACATGGAACTATATTAAAATGGTGAAAAAAGGCATCAAGGGGCTTTAGGTAGAGTGGTAGGCCAATGATTTGGTCATGTTGTTAACAAATTGGAAAGATATGAGACTGCCATTACATAGGAGAAAGAAGGAATACCCTATATTATGTGATTGTTCAAGATAATCGAAATTGGTGTAGAAGAAAAATTTGAAATATGATAAGTTTGGTCATAACATAACCTGGCACTCCCTCACATGAAAGTTTGGTCACATGAGGCCACCTCATAAGGTTATAAAGTCTTCATCAACCACACAACAGTCTCATAAGCTATCTGCCACATCGACTGTCTCTTGTGAGGCCTTATAATGGGATTTAGCCATCTCAAAATCCTCTTGATCTGATGGTTTACACATCATAGCTCTACCAATCACATGGATGACCTCATAGGGCTCTAAGACTTTTAAACAATGAGTAGCACTTCACCACCATACTTTAGGCACATCCATGGTCCTCTTGTAATGACTTAAGCAATGAGGCTTACAAACTCCATACATAATAGGAGTTCTATTATATGATATATCTGACCTACATTTCTTTGGCTAATAGGTCCATCAATTGGAGTCTACTATATTCTAGTCCATGTTATAATCAAATAAACTTATTTATGTTATCAATTTCTATGATTTTATTTGTATTTATCTAGTGTTTCATAAAATAACCCTGATATATCATTTGAATGATCCCTACGCTTTTTCAAAATATTAATGTTATTAAATTAGCCATTTGGGGTTAGAACCTTACTTTACTATCTAGCCAACCTATGATTTTTTCCAAACCCAAATTAGCTTATTTGAGGCAATCCTTTCCTTTATAGTTTTCAATTTTATTGTCTTATTGTTTCCCTTTCCTTTATCTATGGCTCATAAAAATCTTTTAGGTTATCTATGTTTTCTCTTAAGTACTCACTCAAATTTTAAATTCTTGACTCAAACCCTTAAATTTATAATACTTTATTCTCTAACTTTGGTTCACATGAGTTCTACTTATGATATTCTCTTATTTTTTAAGAGAACTTAAATCACTTCACCTTTCTTTAAAGCCTCTCCTAAGAAATATATACATCTTAAATCAATATCTAAGATATTGATCCATGACCTAAGAGCCTAATTTAGAGATACTCATTAACTTTGCCAATAATCCACGCTAGTTTATAGTTTAGCTAATGTCCAAGAGAATAATTAGCCCCTTAATAGAGCTTAACACTAGTTCTAAGGCTAAAACTAAGCTCTCTACCTCAATCCAATCAAGTGTGCTTAAGGCCTCACCAAGTGCTCAATATTATCATCCAACCTCAAATCTATCTTAGATTTTTCTTATATAAAAATTAAAGTCCTTGAAATTATATAGCCTTAACAAAGGCAATTCTATGTTTAATTCTTATGCTATATTCAACCTCACTTAAGGTTTATCCATGTCATGAATTATTTCAAACCCTGGCTCAGGATACTTTGCTACTTAAAATTATCCAAGCTCCAAATTTCAAATTTGGATATTTAACTTTTGAATCACGAGTTTTCAAATTTTAAATCTTGTTTATCCAAATTTCAAGATTAATATAATTTAAATTCCAAATTCTGTATAATTCAAAATTTAAGCTTAGGTCCACTTTGTTAAACCCACAATTCCTTAAACCTAATCGAAGCTAGCCAAGTCTACTACTATCTCAAAGGCTTTTTAATCTCTTAATCCTACTTGACCAAACCTAATGCATTTTTTATGCCAATCAAGACAAAAACCATACTTGGCCTTCTTCTAAGGCCAACCCAAGTCTCTAAAGTCTAAGCAAAAGGAAACTAGGGGCTTTAATTATGACGAAAGCTATCTATAGTCTTTTGCAAGTTTCTTATTGAATTCTAAGCCATTGATTATGCCTTACCACTCTACCTCATGGCCTAACTGAAGTGCCAAACTACTCTTATTGCTAAAATCATATCTAAATTTCAATTGTAAAGTAAGAAAGTGTAATACATTTTAGATGATGTTTCATAGTGTAACTTCAAAATATTTATTACTATGTTTTGAGCAAGATTCATCATCATTATGCCCTTATTACATTTTTTAAAGTAATAAGTTTTGATGATCATCTTAGTTTTGCAGCATTGATAGCAAAATCACAAGATTTACATTAATATCATTGAAAACATAAATTGTCATCAGTTTTATACTTAGTCTTGGTTTGGCACACATTATAACATTCATTGCAATTTTAAATTTTATCAAAATAGAAAAACTAAAAGATACCATGAAGGTTAAAATTTTAAACATGGATATACATATAAGATCTCATAGTCTGCTACATATAAAAAGCTATAATTCAATTTCATAACATTAGCATTTAGGGAATCCTTCTAGCATGCATTCAATATTTCAACCCAAAAACACATCATTTAATCCTTTTTTAACTTTCACATAAATTCATAATGGTAGCAATAAACACAAACACAAGATTATATGCTATAAAAACTTGTTATTTCTATAAATAAATTAGCACATATGTAATTATATCATTTAATTCTTATGGCATGAACATAAACTCAAATTCCCATATGAATATTTTTGAATTTAGGACATACATTTTACTCACTAAAATAAAATAATATTGGATAAATATTAGTATAGAAAACTTAGTTTTAAGAAAGTAAAATAGCATATGTTCTTAAGAAAAATTTTCTTTATAGGAATGCTAACAAATTACTTCATTTTATTAGCTAGCATGGTTTTAAATTTATAAGGAAAAGGAGTTCTCTTACCTTTGTTAGTTGAGTAGAGGTCGACAACAAATGGTCTTCTCTTCTTCCATGAACTAGCTTGGAAATTCTCCATTTTCTTCCTTTCTATCGTCTTCTTTTTCTTAGCTTCTCTTGGGAAAGTCTCTTTAGAAGAATTCATGGCTATGTTTTACTAAAGTTTGAGCCTTAATCACAACCTAAAACCTTACTTAGTTATTCAATCAATCCTTTGATAAAGGGATATTAGTTAGGCTAGTTAGGAAATCTCTACTCATCTTAATCTTAATGATTCATGCATTCTAGGGTTAGAATTAATTTTTACTTTCATTTCCCTTAACTAGCTCTATCCAAGTCATTTCCATCATATAGATCTAGGGAACTTTAGTTGCAATGGTTGTGATCAAAAGTAACTCAATTACAAAACTTAGTTTATTTCATTTCTCCATATCATACTAGTATGATAGCTATTTCATACCATCTAATGTGCTAAATATCTCTTCAATGATAATTAACCCCATTGATTATAATTGTATGATTTTAAATTCATACTAATATAATACAATAAAATATCACTTCTCACATTATAACTCAATGATTCCCCATATCCAATGATTCTCTTAGCATGATTGTAATTATATGATTGTAGTAATTGTATTGTATGATTCTCAACTTACTCAATGTTTCTTATAAAACTTGAAATATTTTCCTTCACTTATTATTGCACTTGTAAGATAAATGACTTTGTACCTATATGATTGTAGTAATACTTTGAAAAATTCTCTATTTTCTACATTAACATTCTTCTATAATAGTGTAAACAACTTGGTATGGTCACTCATCGATTGTGCTTGTTCACATTTCTTTCTTATACTGGATCACATAATATAATGTGTTGTAGTTGTATCTTATGATGCCAATTTTCTACCTTAGTTACATTAATAATATATTGAATTGTCTCTATGATGATTGCAAGATCAAATTTAGTGAGCAAATAATGTGTTAAAATAAATAATAACAATCTGACTTAAATGTATGAAAGGATATGAAGTTCAAATAGCATCTAAACATCAATCACTCAAAAGCTTTAGTGAGGATCCCTAGGAAAGGGCTATGGATCTCAAACTTTTTAAGGTGGTTCCAAATGGCTTTACAGTGGTTACTAAACACAAGATGAAGAAACAATCCAATAAAAGAAATACAAGGAATGTGATTGTTCCTATAATATCCTAATTTGGAACATAAGGGGGTAATTATTTTATTTCCATTGCTAAATAAAGTAAATTATATTGTTAAAACATTTTGAAAGTAGCAATTAGATGGACCTCCTTAAAAAGAGATTATATTTTGAGCTAAGTGAGAGTGAGATCTCAAAAAAGGTGTGAGTGTTCTAGATATAGGATTTCCATTGCTAAATAATTAGAAGTGAGGAACAATGGCCATACATGATGATTGATAATGATATAAGAAGATATGCTATTCATTTTTGTATTCCAAGAACACTTTTATTGATAGAAGAAACCTTTGGACGGATATA
This sequence comes from Vanilla planifolia, assembly GCA_023846275.1. Taxonomy (NCBI): domain Eukaryota; kingdom Viridiplantae; phylum Streptophyta; class Magnoliopsida; order Asparagales; family Orchidaceae; genus Vanilla; species Vanilla planifolia. The sequence goes on along the minus strand of CM043875.1, from coordinate 9,891,173 downwards.
AGAATGATGGTGGAGGTCAATAATCTTCCCTGGATAGTTAGGGGTACTATAATGTCATTACTAAGGTTTAGGAATATATTGGCCGTTACGATTATTGAATTTACTAATTATGTTGATGATAACATAATAATAGAGCTAAAATTCACTTGGTCTAAAAAAAGAAAAGGGATATGTGACTAGAAACATTTGGATATAGTTCTGATGAATGAATATTGGCTCAATGCATTTCTTTTCACTAAGTTTGAACACTTGAATAAGGCTCCATCCGATAATACCCCTTTCTTGTCCTTTTTTGTTTAGCAATTAAATAAACACAAAGATAGTTTAGCTTACAAATTGCAAGGATTGAAAGCAAAGTATTCTTTATAATTGTTTCTTAGAATAGAAGCCTTCCAAAACTTGGGACGGGAGTCTAATTCTTTGCTTGCAAATCAAAGAGATTTAAAGATTGCCTTAAAGAATGAAAAAAAACTAACTTCACAAGTATATTTCAAAAAATATAAGAGGAATAGGTGTAGGATAAGGAGAACAAAAGCTAATTCCAAGAGTTTCATGATAAATACTAAAGGTTAGAATGAACTAAAGCTCAGGATCAATTAATTTTGGTTGCTAAATTAGAATAGATGCATTAAAACTAGATGGTAGGCACTAAGAGGCTCATGGTTGGAGATAAGAAAACAAAATACCTTGAAAAATGCTCAAAGAAACCTAAAGAAGGGTTAATATAGACAAATATAAAGAAGCAAATAAGAATTGGGTCTCAAAGAAGGATTTAATTGCTAAAGCAATAGTGAAATTCAACCAAGTAGTAAAGAGGACAAATTGTTTTTGAAATAGATTGTTCAAGTGCCTTAGGTCTAGTTGGGTTTAATGGACTCTTTCATAACCATTATTATTCCATAATTTAGGGCAAAGTTTATGAAGTGATAAAGATTTACTTATTGCATTTCTTAGAGAATTCACTAGTGTTCATACAATCTTGATCACCAAGATCAATCAACTGCATTATTGATATTTTTAATCCAATTTTTCTCTACGACATTGCTAAGGAAATAATATCTAAGATGTTGGTAGTAGGACTGCAATCATTCCTCTCCTTGCTCATCTCAATGATGAAGTAAGCTATTGTTAAGGAAAGTAAAATCATTGGAAATATCCTTCTAACGTAAGAACTAATAGATGTTATAATTTGTAAGACCAGAGATAATAATTGTATTATTATGTTGTCATTTAGGAAAACATTTCATAATCCATCTTGAGATTTTCTTAGCTGCTAAATATGGTTGATTTAACTTCAATAGTTGATTTGTTCATTTAGAAATGACTATGTATAATAAAAGCTAGTCGTTAGTTATTATTAATAAGAAATGCTATGGCTTCTTCTAACCTTCTTATGTTCTAAAGCAAGGTAACCCTTGAATTAGAATAAGTGTGTGAATCCCACAAATGGGGGTGAATTATGGATTTTAAAAAGTTTTTTGCTATTTTTTTTGGATTTTATTTATTTTTTAGAAATTCTTTATAAAAAAATTTATGTGTGTAGAAAATCTTGATATATATATATATATATATATATATATATATATATATATATATATATTAATTTTTAAGTTTATGATTAAAAAAATAAAAATAAAACTTAAAAATAATGTACAAAACTTTTTAAGTAGTTTGTTTCAAACTAGAATATATGTCCACCCCGAGCCTTTGTTAGGAAAAACTCTATTATTAAGAGAATTGCAACATGAGATTTTTTCTTATGACTCACCTTTAACCTACTTGAAGTTTTTCTTTATAATTTGAGCATAATTCAAAAGATTAAGGATAAGTCAAAAGAGAGAAGTCAATCAGGATCATTCAATCGAGCTCACTGAATAAACTATAAGATGGATCATGATCACTATTTAAAAGATGGAGGTAATCTCCACCTTTTCATCATGAAAATGAGGGATTATATGGCACTTAGTCACTCCCAATTTTGGAAGAATATAGGCGTGAAAGCATTAGTCCCGCATTACATGAAATTTAGCTTCTTTAATCTTTACATGAACTTTTGCACAAGTGTATTTTGAGTTGAAACATGGGACTGGCTCCTTCTTGTGTGCTTAGGATTTCATGTTCTGACCTATTTATATGCATACAGGTTTAATATGATTATGTCCAATCTAACCCATTAGCATACTTAGTTTGAGTTTTGCTCAACTTGATCTTTTCTCTATCTTATCCCATCTAATTCAAGATGTACGCTGACTAAGATTAGGCCTGACATGACTTGGTTATAGCTAGTCTCCTAACCCATGACTTTTAGGCTCACTTCAGCTCAGTCTACTTGAGTGTACTATACATTTGTGATGCTTTGGGTGTCACTATTTTTTTCTTTTCAATAAATAAAATTTATAGAAATTATTATTTTTTAAATTTACTTAAAGTTTCATGATTGACAAAAAATTTGGCAAAGATATATAAGATGGATTTAATCAAAGAAGGATATAATGAAAACTTGAATCCTTTAATTTTTATCAATCAAAGAAAGGATGAATAAATTGGATACTTAAATTAAGATTTGAAAGTGAGATGAATAGAGATATGTCTTATAATCAACAAGTTAATATTTTATTCAATAATAAAAAGAAAATATTTTCAAAGTTGATGTTCTTGTCTTCTATCTTTTAAGTCTGTCAAATATGCCAAGGTACTTTGAAGACCACTAATTCACCATCTTCAAAAGTGCATGGATTATTTTTATAACTAAATCTATTTCATACTATACAAATTTATTAGAATAAAATGCTAAATATTTAAGGCTTGACTTATCAAACAAAAGGGTGACCTAGTAGTCTTTTATCTCTACTACTATTCCTTATCATAGTTGAAGTACTGAGTGGTTTAAAAGACCTACATATGCAAGGTGAAGTGAAGCAATTTGCCATTATAAGAGGCTATCAACTCTCAGCATTTTAGGTTTTGTAGATAACATCATCCTCTTCCTTAAAGGAGATAAAAACTTTATTAAAGATATTAAAAAAATTCTCACTAAGCTTCAATATTTCATAAGTTTATAGATTGACTTACCAAAGATATTCTTTATTGGAGTTCAAAATATCAAGAAAAAGCAAGGGAAAAACCTTGTTCAATGGTAGGAAAAAAGCTTTTAATTTCCTATACTTGATTGACCATTTTCATTATAAGATGGTTGGTTAGAAAAAGAAATTACACTTTATGGAAGTCAAGATAGTGTTGGTTAATCATGTTCCCTAATCAATCCCACTATACTTTAATGATGTCATATCCTCAAACAAGTTCATAAAGATAGTTGGAAGTGTGTTGAATGGTTTCCTTTGATTTGATTATGATCAAGTGCTCAAGCACCATTGGAAGGTTCGAATGTAAGGCATGCTTTGTGAAAGATGCATGAGAGACAAATACCTCACTAGTAGATGTGGTAGAGCAAGATCCTTTACATGGAATAGCATATATATAAAATCATGCCCACTGTTTTACAATGTATGGAAAAAAATAGAAGCTGATGGCTGCAGCCATTGGTCTCACCAATTATGTAAAATTTATATTCAATTTCACTTAGGACTAGCTTAGAAGTAAAAGCATTATTTAGAAGACATGAATAATAATCTAAGACAAATGTCTACCTTCAAAAATTTTCTTACTAATGTGGAGGATCCTAAATAAGTTATTTCCTTCTTTAGACAACTTGAGAAAGATGAAGTTTCAATTTGTAAACATATACCCATTTAACATATCATGGATTTTTAAATTCATACTTCTATAAAAGGTCCTAGGTCTACACATTTGTTGAATGAATTTGCTATGAAGCTAGGAATCAAACACATCCAATAAAACACTATTCATCAAAAGGTTCATCATCGATGGAATTATAGTAAAACAAACTTTTCAGCCATTAAGGTATCAATCTTCCATCTCTTATATGTTAGAATATCCAGAAAGCTTGTAATTTCAAATTGTATGATGAGAGTATAGACTTCAACATACAAGCCATGCCATTTTTAATGCAATCCAATCATGCAAAAAAGTTCACTATATCTTCAACTCATAAAATATGGGCTTATTACTCCATTTCCTAAAATCAAATACATAATCACAAAAGTTATACAATAAGAATCCCTATCAGTGAACTTTATCAAATTAAACACTAACAGTTGTACAAGAAGGAATGTTAGACCTATTGGATATGATAAACTAAATGGAGATTATTAAGGTAAATCTATCAAAGAATTTTCAATATACATAAGGTCTTAAACAAATATCAATGTTGATATAATGACTATACAATTTGGCTTAAATCTAAATGACAACATAGCTTATAAAATAATATTGTAGAATCAAATAATAAAACATTCCTAGCAATGAGACAAGGAAGCACATGCATTTCTTTATTTATGTTAAGCTTGTTAAATCAATTCAATCAATTATATTTCTAATTGATTAAGTTTTGGCACATATTAAAAGAAGCCAATGCTTTGGCTTATCAATTAGCTCAACTAGCCAGTAGTTGTCTTCATTCTATGGTTCTAGATTTGCAACAAATGTCATAAGCTTTTAAAATTTAATTAGGCTTGATGGGGATAGTTGTTTTTATATATATATATATATATATAAACATTATGGAGAATGTTTTTTAATAAGTGCCTCCCTAAAGATTTTAAGGATAGTAATGAGTAGATGGTGTGTTGTGTTTTTGACCTTTAGACATGATGCTTTGTTTGATGATAACAATCTTATGTATTTTCAATAAATTTCTTTTAGTGAACTTTTAGAATTTAGATTATGGATACTCATGTTCGTAAGATAGCTTAAAAAACAGGAGGAGCAAATGTCAAATCCAATGAAGATCATTCTAGTTATAGAAGTAAACCATTAAGAGATTTATTTTTAGTTTAACTTTAAGTATTGAACTTTTATTTTGATTAGAAGGTTAAGATTGGTTGCAATAATTCTTAAAATGCACAAAAATTACATTTCATTTAAATTAACCATCTTATAAAAACTTTTATGGTTCTAAAACTTTGATTTATCTTAATTATTACAAAAATCATTTTATTCTTGATCTTATCTTTTGAAATTTTATTTTAATAACTTATTTTAAAAAATACATTATATTCATGATAGTTAATTAACAAAAAAACATAATTTTACTTAGTCAAGCCTATTATAAGCCTCAATCTAATTTTTAAGCCAAGACAACCTATTGAACTCATTCACCACAATAACCTAGTATGAGCATCACTCCTAAACCCAGATGGAATAGTGTCAAATTAGGGCATCACTTCTACTTCAGTTAATTTATTATATTACTTGTAGTGTAGACGATCAAATCTTGAACAAACTAGAAGGTAACTAACCCTAATTGCAAAGGCTAACTCTTGAGCATAGGGAAAGTATTACAAGGTGAGAAAAGGAAAATGAACACTCCATATGGAACTCACACGTATGGCTTTTTCTATGTGGCTGACCTTTAAATTGTAGAAGTGATGTGAATTGTTTGATCACACAATTTCATGATCAAATGGACACTAACTCATCCAGCTCTTTTAATCCTTATTTAATTAGTCATCTGATTGCATACGTTTATGATTAAATAGTACATATGTAATATGATTTTCAAAAGAAGTGCAAATCTTGATCCATCATCCAATCATGATTATGATCTAATGATTTGAGCATATCCTCTTTTCTAAATAACACCAATTTAATTCTAGCCATTTAATCATGTAGTTTTCATGAACAAACAATCAATAATCTTTCTAATCATGAGACTCTCTATATAACATCTATTTTAGCCATTATTTATGAGCTATTAGAACTATTATTTAAAAACTCCTATGTTTTTAAATAAAAAAACTTATGTCTATGTCCGTGAATTAAAATAAGTAATGATTTTTTCATCTATTTGATAACTATTTTTAGCCAATAAAAATGTCTATAAATTATAGATTTTTTGAACATAATTGATATATAAAATTTTGGCAAAATCTTAAAAAAAACTTTCATGTCACGACATACAAGAAGTTAGATGTCAATGCTCATCATCACTTTCTTATACATCTTTCATCATCAAACTTTGAATTTTACCTTCTACACCTCTCATTTTTCTAATTCTCTAATTTATTAAATTAAAAGACTTGTTCCTTATTAAGGTTTCATCAAATATAAGAAGTTTATATTAAGTATGAATTTGTATTAATTCTTTCTTTTTCTCTTTTTGCTAGTCTTATTTTTTTTTGTAAGCCCATTGTAGCCTATCTTTTTCATTCTATTATTATGAGGGTTTATCCTACCCATCGTTTAGCAAAAGAGTTATATTGATTGTTTTTTTTTGCTTGCTTAGCATTTTTATGATTTTCAGATAAATTACCTAAAAATCACTTTTGCATATGTTTAATTTTTGTTGATTTTTTTACTTAAAATTTATTATAAACATTTATTATTAAAATAAAATTAATATTTTTGAAAATAAATTTAATATTTTTTAAAATAAAATTAATATTTTTAATATAAAATTAATATTTTTAAAATAAAATTAATATTTTTAAAATAAAATTAATATTTTTAGATTAAAATTAAAAAATTTAATAAAATAATTTTTAAATAATTGCTTAAACTTATTAAAAATTAGCTTAAAATTATTTTTTAAATAGTTTTTTATAAATTAAATTTTTATTCCTAATAATTCATCCCACCCTTATTGAACTACTCATCAATTGGTGTTACAGTATGGTCACTTTCTTGTGAGAAGAAAAACACTGAGAGATTTATGGTTGAAATTGATGCTTTAGGGAGATTAGATGAAGAAGAATTATTCAATAATCCACCACTCTTTTATAAAAATTATTATCTCTATTGAAAAAATAGAATCACTAGTCATTCAAAATCAATTGATAGTGAACTCTTGAAATTAATGTAAGCTCCCTTTGATTTTTTAGCTAAGAAAAACAAATAAGGTATGTTAGTACCTAAATATTCAGGTGATATGGATGAAAATGAAAAACCTAAAGTATAATTAAATATTAGAGTCATTAATATTTTATACTATGCTTTGAATGCTATCGAATTTAATAAAATTATGATTTTAAAATGGCTTATGAAATTTTGCATAAATTAGAGAAACATATTAAAAAACCTCCTTTCCTAAAGAAAATAAAATAAACCTGATGATGCATGAATATTAGTTATTTAGGATACTTATTTATGATACTTTCAAATGAGTCCATTAAGCAAAGTTGACTAATATTTATAATAGACTTATTAATTTGGGAAATCAAATTTCTATGAATTAATAAGTGTAGAAAATACTTAGAATCTTACAAAAAGAGTATGATTCATTAACAATTGTCATCATGACTACTAAGAATATTTCCACTATGATGTTAGATGACTTGATTGGTGAGCTCATGACTAATGAGTAAGAAATGAGAAGGATAAAAGAATAAAAGTTTTGATTGAAGAGAACCAAATAAATAAAATAGAGCAAATAATAACATTGAAGATGAAAGGAGCTTCAAAATAGAAGTCCAATGATGAAGATAGTATTACTTTAATCTCTAAAGGTTTGCCAAAATTTCTTAATGTTGCAAGAAAATATATAAATCAATGGTCCAAGAGAAGAGTAAGAATGAAAGAGAAGATTATTTATTAAGAATGTGGTAAATAAGAATTATCAAAACAACATATTTTTTGAAGTAAGATGATGTTAAAAAGGAAAAGAATGAGATGAAGAAGAATAAAAACATGTTAAATAAAAACAAGAAAAAGAAGAAAGCATTTTAAGTAGTTTGGAGTGATTCAGAAGACACCAATACAAGTAATGAGGAAAACAATAATGAAGGGTTTTTTGCATAATGGCTAGAAATAAAAGGAGAAGAAAAGTGTTCATCTTTATGTGAGAAAAGGAAAATTACTCTAATGAATAATTAGCTCAACAATTACACATGTTTGCAAAAATGTTTAAAATTTGTATAAGAAATATTGTAAATTAAAAGAGACATATTATGAATATGTAAGTTTTTGTGAGCAAATTAAAAATAAGGTTGACACTTATTTAGAGAATATGAAAAAGGCTATTGATAAATTAGTACAAAAATTTAATGGGGATGCATCCTTATTTATGGAATTCAATGATTTCAAATCTTTTTGCACCATATGTTTACTTTCAAAAGGAAAACATTCAGTAGAGAAATCTTTGTTGCAAAAGGAGTTAATATGCATAAGCTTAATGGTAATGTTGACATCTTACAAGGTTAAAATAATAAACTTATATGACATTATTGTAGGCTGTTTGACCATACTACATATGCATGTAGGATTAGAAATAATATTCATTCTAAAGTTTCTACTTATGCATAGATAATGAAGTCAAATTATATCTTAAATACTCTTAAATATGTTAGAAGAAAAATGGTTTGGTTTCTAAAATCTAACAATGAATTTGTGAGTGTAGGAATATCTTCTTTCTAAGGCTGAGAAAGACGAGTGTTTCTTGGATTGTGGGTGTTCAAGACACATGATTGGAAACATCAAACTATTCAACTAACTAAAGGCTTATAATGGAGAAAAAAGTTGAACTTGGAGAGAATTTAAAGAAATCTATCAAAGGAATAGGTACCATTGGAAGCTCTATATTTTCAATTAATATTTTTTTATTTATTTAAGGTTTAAAATATAATTTACTTAGTATGAGTTAATTTTGCTATAACAGTTTTAATGTTTCATTTAATATAATTGCATGTAAAATTGTCACAAATAAAGATATTGTAATTATTGTACCTACATGAAATAATACCAATTTTATTGATTTAAAATTATCAAGAATTGTCAAATAATTTGCACCAAATTCTAATGACTCAAACTAATGACAAGAGATTTGTCATACTAGTACACATACAATAAGAAAAATGATTAAACATAACTTAGTAAGAGGCTTACAAAAATTAACCTTTGTAGGTGCTTTTGTTTGTTGATTATGTAATTTTGGTAGAGTAATAAAATTATGTTTTAAATCAAAGAAGGATGTAACTTCTAAAAGAATCTTAGAATAATGACATAGATTTGTTTGGTCTTATACATCCTATTAGCTTAAGACGTAAAAAAATATAAATTTGTTGTAGTAAATGAATATTTTAGGTATACATAGATCATATACTTTACAAACAAGTGAATAATGTAAACAATTTTAAATATTGATAACTAAATTCTAAAAAGAGTTTAGATAAAATTTAATTTCCATTAGTGGTGATACTATAGGAGAATTTAGAAATGATTAATTTCTTGAATATTTGAATAATAATAATAAACTTTCTCACAACCCTTTACACTTAGAGCTCCATAATAAAAAAAGACATAATAGAGAGGAAAAAATAGAACTTTATTAGATTTAAAATGAAGTATATTGAATGAGTATGAAATAGCAAAATTCTTTTGAGTAAAAGCCATGTTTATAACATGTTATATTTTAAATAGGTTGCTCTCATAGCCCTATTAAACAAATTATCATATAAAAACTAATGATTACTCATTTACATGTATTTGATTGTATATGTTACATTCTAAATATTGAGAAGAGAGAATTAGGAAACTTTGATCTAAAATTAGATAATAGAATCTTCTTAGGATACTCATTTAATGGTAGAACTTATAGAGTTTATAATAAAACCATTAATAAAGTAGAAGAATTATATTTTTAAACTTTGAAGAATTAATTCCAACAAAACAAGATTGTGTAAATATAGATGATGAGCAAATAAAATTTGAGAAATTAAGATTAAAATATTGAAATAAAATAAATAAGGAAAAAACTATTTGAAATTTTTTTTTCTAAAATCATATAATTTATAAAAGATCATCCTAAAGATCAAGTGGTAGATAAAATTATGGACAGAGTTAAAACTAGATCTTATCCTAACCATTTTATCTTTATGGTAATTTTTTAACTAACTTAAATAAAATATGGCTTAAATAATGAATTCTTGATAATATTTATGAATTAAGAATTAAATCAATTTGAAATAAAATATGTATGGAAGTTAACCTCAAGACCATTAAATATAAGTATAATTGGAATAAAAGAGTCTTTAAAAATAAACGTGATGAAAGCAGAAATGTAATTAAGAATAAAGAAAGATTAGTTACAAAGGGTCATAGTTAAATTGAAGAAATAAGTTTTGAAGAAATCTTTGTACCAATAGTGATTCTTGAGGAAATAAACATTTCGTTAATTTATGCTTGCGTAAAGAACTTCAAACTTCTAAAATGAATATTAAAAGTTATTTTCTAAATGATTTATAAATGAAAAAGTTTCTGTAGAATAATTCCAAGGATTTAACTTTTATGATAAATTAGAATAGGTGTAAAAATTAAATTAAATTTTACATAAACTTATGTAAGCATCTAGAGTATGAAATAATAAACTGTATAGTTTTCTAGTTTCAAATATTTTTATAAGAAAAATAGATAATACATTATTTATGAATGACAATAGAGGGGGAAAACTTATATGTGAAAAACATGTGGATGACATATTGTTTAGAGCTAATAATGGAGACTAGTGCAAAGATTTTTTTGGATTTAATTAAAAATGAATTTGAAATAAATTTATTGGAGAGTTTACTTTCTCTTTAGGCAATCAAGTTAAATAAACCATCAATAGAGTTATCATATCACAAAAGTAATATATTTTAAAAATATGGTTTCATGAATATCAAACCTAGAAACACACTTATGGCCATTAACACATATTTAGATAAAGATAAAAAAAAAGGAGATACTAAAATTTATAAAGATTTAATTATTTTAATTTTATTTCTTATACTAAGTAAACTTAATATAATCTATTTTGTTTATGCATGTTCTAAGTTTCAAGATTATCCCAAAGAATCTTATTTAATAGTGATAAAACACATATTTTAATTCATAGCTAGAATAATAAGTTAGAGCTTTGGTATCCAAAAGAAGATCTAAATTTTTATTTAAGAGCATTCTTATATGCATATTTTTTTTTCAAACTAGAACAAATTGAAAAAGAACAAGTAGAACATGTCAATCTTTAAGAAATTCTTTAATCTCATTGAGTAGTAAGAAAGAAAATTATATTACACTATCCACTATAGAATCAAAATATATATCTTCAAGTAGTTATACAACACTGGTGTTATGAATCAAATAACAATAAAGAGATTTGGGATTACACTAAGTCAAATTTTCATCTATATGGTAATTATAAGTAATAAGTTTAAATAAAAAAATAACTAATCATTATAGATCAAAATATATAGATATTAAATAACATTTTATAAGAGTTCATATTGAACCTGTTCATGATTTATTATAATGCTTTCTTGTTGAAGATCAATTGGTTGATATTTTCATAAAACACATAGATAATGAATAATTTGTAAAACTTAGATTAAGACTAGAAGTGTTAAATCTACTTGGGTGATAATAAAAACGAAGAGAGAATAGCAATTGATAGAAATAATCATAAATTAAAGGGGCATCCTATTCCAATAATGGTATATACGTAGAAAGAGTTTATCTTTTTTGTTTTGTAAATAATTTATATTTTTATCAATTTAATTGATGATGTTTTTATCATAAAAAAGAGATATTGTTTTGTTATTAACCCATATCTATGGTGTTTTTTGGGGATATCAAACCCTAAGTATTTCTAATGAATTTATTCGAGTAAATGTTTAGATTTTTTATAGTTGATGCTTGTGTTCAAGGTTGAACTTAAAGAAGAAGAGAAAATATTAGAACCTATAAAGATTATCTTAATTTGAGTGGTAGACCACTAAGAGATTTATTTTGGATTTAATTTTAAGTATTTCACTTTTATCTTGATTAGAATATTAAACTTGTTTAAAATCATTCTTGAAAGGTACAAAAAATACTTTTCATTTAAACTAAGCATCCTAGAAAAAGTTTTTGGATTCTAAAAATTTAATTTACCTTATTTTGACTATCTTAAGGATTATTTTATTCTTGAACTTATTTTTGAAAGTTTGAAAACAAAGTCATTGTAAAAAGTGCATTATAATAGTAAAAAAATAATTTATTAAAAAAACCTTATCCTACTTAATCTAAATAATTTTGAGCCTACATCTTAATTTTAGGTCAATACATTACTCCTAAACCAATTTGCTATAGTAGTTGAGTTGGGGCATCATTCCTGAACTTAGTTGACTGGGTATTGGATTAAAGCATCATTCTTGCATTTGTTAATCTAATATATTACTAGTAGCATGGTTGATCAAATCTCAAACAAACATAAGTCTAGTTAACCCTAATTGTAAAAGCTAACTCTTAAGTGAAGGGAAAGTATTATGATGAGAGAAATACAAATTGAATACACCACGTGGGACTAAAATGTAAAGCTTTTTTTACATAAGTGACCTCTAAATTCTATAAGTGATGTGATCGAACAATCCATATGTAATTCAAGTTTTAAATATGCACAAACCTTAATCAACTCATCAGATCATGATTGTGATCTAATAATCTAGATCATATCTTCTTTTATTAATAGCACCAATTTAGTTCTAGCCATTTGATAATGCTGTTTTCATGATTGAATGATCAAGGATCTTTTTTATCATGCAACTTTCTATATTATGGCTATTTTAGCCATTATTTATGAGTCGTTAGAGATAATTATTTAAAAATATATATTTTTTTAAATAAAAAACTTACTTTGGCTTTCATTGAATTACAATATGTAGTAATAATTCTTTTGGTCAGTTTTGTAACTACTTTTAGCAATTCCAAAATGTTTATAAATAGGTAATGGTTTGAACATAATGGATTGATGACATTTTGAGAGAATTTGAAGAAAAAATTTCAAGTCATAATGTTAAAGCTATTAATAACTAAAACTAATTTTTGCTTCCTTATACTACATCATTCATCATTGAACTCTAAATTTTACCTTCTTCGAGTTATGTAAGCTCTCATTTTCTCATTTTGTAATTCATTAAATTAAAAGGCTTGCATCTTGTTGAGTTTTCTTCAAGCATAGGAAGTTAGTATATATTATGTACAGATTTGTATTATCTCTTTCTTTTCTTCTTTTTACCAATCTTTTTTTTGTGAAGGTTATTATAGCTTATCTTTTTTTTCATCATTATGAGAGCTTAATCTACTCATCTTTTAGTAAAAGGATTAATTGATTATTTGTTTTCTTGATTTTTTGCTAAATTACCTCAAACTCATTATTGTATATTTTTACTTTTTATTGATTTTTTATTTCATAATTTTATAAAAAAATTATTTTAAAAATAAAATAAACATATTTTAAAATTAAATTAAAAAATTACATAAATTCACTTTTAGAGTTTTGCTTAAGCTAATCAAAAATTACTTTGAAACATTTTTTTAAAATATGTTTTCAGAAATCAAAATTTTTTTGTAAGCAATTCACCTCCTCTTGGCAAGCCACACTTCAAGTGGATGTATCCAACAATATTAAGTTAGAAGATATCCTCCAAATTTCCATGAAAATTTAATCTCCTTCAAGATCTATAATCATCCCCTTGGATCAACCACATGATAACCTCTAAACTTTTGGTACATATTGTTGTCCTTTATGACCTCTCAAATTATTTAAAAGAATGACCATTTTAATTGCATCAGTCAAGTATGATGAACTTCATCAAAAAATACAATAGGCTCACTATTTTGTTCAGATCATATTAGGCTTCCTCTAGATATAACATGCCTTTCTCACTACTTCGTGTCATAAATATATGGTCATTCAACATAATGGATCAGACAAATATGATGATGCACATTGGTCATCCTACATCATTAGTATGTGATGTTCATCTTTATATGGAATGATATCCTCTTCACATCAAGGTTGTCATCATTTAAGTATCACATTAATGCTGTAATCATCTAAGTATGCTACCTAGCACAGATTGGTCAATTATGTTTGACACACTTTTGATTTGGTTTTTGCATCACACAAATATGATAGTATATGCCTACATTGATTAGACTATTCTGATGAGGCACGTCTACTTAGTCGACATAATACAATTGTTCAATTAGCATAGTTAGATAGTTTATTCATAGATTATCTATTAAGATGGTTCACCTCGTACAAAACATTATTTGTTTAGGTCAAGGTTAGTCACTCATTTCTTTTAGGCACATTTATGATTTTGGTACATCAATAATTCAAAATCAATCAAGGCAATCGTGGAAAGCTTCTAGGAATTTCTTTCATAGAAAATCACAAATTTCATAAGTCATATCGATACATTAGTGAGACCCTCTAAATAGCTCAATGGTTACCAAATGGCATATGTCACTGAAGCAAATCATACATCAAAAGCTGAAACAAGCTCATCCTCACTCTAATTCTTAGTCACATTCTTTATTGGATACTTTTATGTCCTTATAGCTAGGCCAAGTAAAAATGTTTGCTAGCTATCACTTTCAACATGTAATAAAGTTCCATTCACAAAAAAACCTAAAATTAAACTATGCTTAAGCTAGTTTTACATTGAAATCTCTTAGATTGTCTAATTTATAAGTTAAGGTCCTAGTTTTAGTGAATTCCATAAAATATAGGGAAAATTAAAGGTTAGTTTAGAAAAGAGGGACTTTAGGTTTAAATTCCCTTTGATGCATGCAAATTAAGAAGTACATTTGAGTGAGCCTTAATCTTAGTTGTCACTCCTACCACCTTTATTTTAGGAAGTTATGGTAACCAACAAAATAAATATTTCATAGGGTAGTTTTTCTTTAAGGAAAATTAGAGGGCATCCATAAGAAAGCAAGGTGAAACCTTAGCAAAAATGTTCTTTAGAAACCTTAAATGTAGAATCCTCAATTGAGCAAGTAAATGAGGTTTATTTGGGCTATATTCTGAAGTTAACCTTAGCTGTGAGATAGAGTAAAAAGGAAAATAATAATGAGGAACCAATGAAGGAATCTAAGGCATGAGAAATGAAGAAGAAGAGGAAACCACAAGCTTGAAGAGGTGATGGAGGTGTATCCATTGGAGTAGACCATGACATGGCTGAAGTGGTAAGATGAACGCCAAGATCCAACACCTAAACTAGATACATGTTTAGTTAAAATTGAGTATTTTGTTATAGAATGCATGATACGAGATCTTAGTTTCATCAAGAGTTTTTTTAAGAATGCCATAATCCTATCGTCATGACTCAATTCAAGAGAAGACAAATCCTAAATTTTACTTTGATGGATTTTGCAAACATGCTTCATATATGGAAAATCAAGATATTTGATATTATAAAACTTGTGCTATACCGTGCTTTGATTAATGCTAGATAATTTCCTATGATGATTAAACATAGATCTTTCTCTAATAAAATTCCTTTAATTTTTTTAGGTGTTTGTATCTAATCATGTTTTTTGTGAAAAAATTGAGGTTTATCCATTGATACTATAAGTTAATGCTAAGCCAAGATTGATTAACAATTTGATGATGTAATTTCTAGTTTGATCATTCATTAATAATCTTTTTAACTCATGTTATGTGACACAACCATAATTTTCATGCAATTTACCTTAAAAATTGAACCTTTGTATAGCGTTTTTTGTAGCTAAGAGGGGCTTATAACATCAGGTAAAGCTTAACGCTTAATGTAGTGGCTCATATATGAGCATAGTTGACATTATTAAGAATTAATGATAACCCTGGATGGCTCTTATAGCACTTTGAGCTATATGTTTTCTAGGTTAGATGCTTGGTAATCTCAAGTTTGGGCCTTAGAAGGATTCCAAGATAGTAGAAGGTCTTAGGAATGCTTGGCAAGAGGAAGTATGAATTCAATGAAGATTTGAGGATTCAAACTTTAGGGTTTACATATAAAATGGAATTACGAATATTTTGGGGCCATTGTTAACCTTAGATTGGGTTTAGAATTACGTTGACTATTTGAGAAAACTTCAAATTTGAATTTGAAATAATCAAGTCCTACGAGCACTCTTATGATTGACTTGTAAAGGTGTCTAGCTTTAGGCTTTAACATGTACAAATCATGAAGTAAGAATTGAGGGGTTAGATTTAGATCTTATAACACTTAGTGAGTCCTTGAGAGTACAACATTGAAGGCCTTGGTATAGAGAGACTCATGGTGACTCTAGATGGAGATTAGGTTTGAGGGAGCAGTTATGTGTAGCCATAAGATGGGTGTTAGGGCTCAACCAAAGGGGCTAAATGACTCACTTAAGTCTTAGTAAAACCTCAAGAAGGACTTGTTGATAAAGGAAACATAATTGGTAAGCCATCTAAGGTCCTGAACCCATGAGCTAAACACCCAAGATAAAAATTTAAGGTTTTGAGTGGCTTAGTGGAGACCATTAAAAGGTTGTAATGGCTTAGGATAGCTTGATGTGCATAGAGAGTTATAAGAAGAACTCATGTGAATTTAGTTATTGAATAGAATATCCTAGATTGGAGTTTAGGATCATGACCAAGTTGATCACTTTGAGAGGAAGCTGAGATGCTTGATAGGGAAAAAGTGAACATATGAAAGCTGACATACTAGTTAGCATTAAGGACAAACTCTAAATAAGAAAACTAAGAAGCGATATTAACCTTAGATATGGTGTTTAACATTTATAAGAAATCTTGGGGTACGTCAAATATGATATTTAAGGTTTGAGAAATCTATAGGATAGCTCAAATGTATAACTAGGGTTTTGATAAAACCTTAGGATACTTAATAAAATTAATTAGGGTTTAAAAAAATTTTTAGGGTATCCCGAATAAGATGTTTTGGGCTTAAGGAAGCCTATAGTTCCTAGATAAGCTAGCTAGAGTTTTGGGAGAAACCTTAGAATGCTCAGATAGGTTATTTAAAATTCAAGCAAACTTTAAGGTACCTCAAATAGATAACTTAAGGTTTTAGAGGAATCTCTAGAATGTTTAAATATGCTATTTAGGGTTTAAGGAAACCCTAGGATACCTGTATAGTTTGGTTAGACCTTAGAAAGCATAAATAGGAATTTTAGGATTTGAGGAAATCGTAAGATGTCGATATAGTCTATTTATGATTTAAGGAAACCCTTGGATATCTAGATAAGCTAGTTAAGGTTTTGAAAGAAACCCTAAAATGCTTAGATTAGTAGGTTATGGTTTTAATAAAACTAAGAATATCTTAAATAAGGTGATTTGGATCAAAGTTTAATTAAGGTTATGCTATACAAATTTTATTATTTTCTAGTTAAAGACATAGGATGCTTTTGGCTAGGCTTAGAAGAAAAAGGTGGCGCGTGGTGTCGAACCTAAAGGCTTTGAATAGTTTAGCTTGCTTAGTAGTAATCTTTTAGTCTATTTAGATAAAAGAATCTTAATATATTACTCCTAAGGTTATGGAATGTAAAGTTGACATCTAATAGACTATAGATTTTGGACTCTTATGTCATAAATAGGAAATTAATTACTTATAAGACTCAAATAGGTCTTTAAAGTAATCATTTTTTATGGTTAGACTCCTTGAAATCTAGTGTGTTAGATTATGTGATTAGACTCCAGAAATTGGATTACTGTTGTGCAATTATTGAGGACTCGCTCAAGACTATATGTGTTAGATTATGTTGTTTGTCTCCTTAGTTTATGGAGTGCCAGCTTGCATGATTGGCTTGTTTTATATTGAGTACTAACTTTTAGGTTAGGAAAATCATAGGTTTTATGGTCATGTCTGATCCATGGTTAGAAATTGATCCAATAGATTATTCAAAACAAAATATCGTGATATTCAAGTAGATTGGAGCAGTCCCAATCGTTATTAAATGAGTTAAGATTCTTAGAGTTATATAATGAGGTGAGTGAATAGTGTAGGTAGTATCCCAAGTTATTCTTTGGTTTAGCTTAGTAAGCTAAGGCCCCCTTGTAATATTCTAGTTTGGTTGAGCATGCTGTTTAGCTACTCTTTGTTTATACCAGTTACTATTTAGTCATGATAAGTACACATAACAAAACTTGGTGATTCTAGAAGGTCCATTAATTTTATCACTAAGAGTATCATGATTAGGTTAAACATGTGGTTTAATGATAACAGAGCTTATCTATGTAGTAGGTTCTAATAGAAAATTAGCCATGTACTAATACAAAGAAAGTTTTAGACTCATACAATACTAGTGAAGACTCAATTCTTGGAGAGAATACTACACAAAAAATTTTGATACATTATGCAACCAAATTTTTGCTCTAATCCTAAGTACAAAAGGGTTTCACGTATACACAATGAATCTATCATAAATATGTGATACCATGTCAAACTTCAAATTTAACTATCATTATAAATCTAAATGTAAATAATATAATTACAATATTAGTTAACATATCGTAGAATCATTAGGCAATGGAGAACCTTGTTTAAAATTTTATTTCATTATTATAAAGCTTACAATTAATCTACAATGGTTTGAATTGATATTGCAAATGTGCTATTATAGTTTTAGATTGTTCATAGTAGACAATGCATGCATTAGATAAGTGATCCTAAGTGCCACCCTT
Source organism: Vanilla planifolia (assembly GCA_023846275.1). Taxonomy (NCBI): domain Eukaryota; kingdom Viridiplantae; phylum Streptophyta; class Magnoliopsida; order Asparagales; family Orchidaceae; genus Vanilla; species Vanilla planifolia. The sequence goes on along the minus strand of CM043875.1, from coordinate 9,872,647 downwards.
GAAAATGGTAAAGGTTTTACATTTTGACAAGTGTAATTGTATTTAATAGATACCTCCCTATTGTTTAGCCAATCCACAAAGGGCTTTTCTTCATGGCTCCAAGTTTTACAAGATGGCCCATCTAAGAGCAAAAGTGTTCCAGTTAATCCAATTCTAAATCATAGTCTTTGCTTTGATTAACTCTAAATCTACATATACACAAAATCTCACATATCCATTAATAACAAAAAGTTTAGTTTTATGATCACTATCTTCAATGGTACAAAACTATTGTTATACTTGCCTAATAAACTTCTAAAATGAAAATATAAAGGCCCGATAGGGTGTTGTCAAGGAGATAAACTCTATCTACCTATTGTCTTGATGAAATCCATTGATTGCATTTATACAAATAGCCATTATAATTTATAATATCTAGTTTAAGCATTTAAAGAAAGTAAATGAACATATTGATTTTATTTTTTCATTAAAGTTCTATCCTTGGATATAAATAGAAGTACATTCTAACTAAAAGAATATGATGGTCCAACTGCAAAATCATTATTAAGCTAGAACACTTTGCAATCTCCATCCATTTTTGGTTGGGGGATTTGGTGATCAACTACAACAACATTCTTACGAAGTTTCTCATTATGTTCTCATGCTTTTCTTATTTGGCCTTTTATTGGATTCATTGATTTTGTCATTATGTCATAATTACTTAAAGGTATATGGTATATGTTGTGGTATAAAATATTTCAAGTGTTATAATTACTCTTTTTATAGCTTTTGTTACTTGTTTTTGTCTTTGTTCATTATGTCTCCTTCGAGCATTAGTTGTATTTATTTCACTCCTATTAGCCATAGTGAAAAGGGGTGGATTTAAGGGAAGCTTGTATTGGTCCACTTTGAGTGGATATAGGCATAGGTTTGGTTGATCCAACAAAAATTATCATGTGTTGTCTTTTATTTTCTATATTTTTTGTAGTAACTTTGCTTTTCATATTACTTCAAAATGACCATTATAGTTGCAAAGGTCTTTGAAAGCTAAAAAATCATTTTCAATACCTTTTTTAAGAGTATTTAAGATAAAGAAAAAGAATTTAGGTGTGAAATTATTTTAGTTATTGACTTGAAATGTGATTGAAAGTTGCACAATTCACTCCCCTTGCTTGTGGAGATCACTCTTTTACAGTTTAAACAAGTGGTATCAAAGTAGGATTATCAAGGAAAGCAATTCCTGAAAGAATGTTGTAATCTATTCTCATTTGGGGTGTAACAAATTACTTACAATCTTGTTATTATTACTATGGATTTTCTCCCTTTTGTTTGTTGTCAAAACTTTTATTCTCTCTTTAAATGAGCTATGATATAGGATTGTTGATTGTGAAATGTTATTATATTTAAGAAATTCCTATATTTCCCTTTGAAATGTGAAGATATAAACTAAGCAAAGTGATTTTCGAAGTCAAAGAAAAATTAATAAAATTTGTTATGATGCAAAATGAATAATGATTTAAAAGCAAAATTTTTTAAGGTACGTTCACATGGTACCTTTCATGCTAATGCATATCCTCATGTGAATTTGAGTAGGGTAGTAGGTCTATTAATAACTTTTAGCATTTGCATATGTCTCATAGTCAAACATGTAATTTGATTGCCACATTTAGAATTGTTAGTAGTTAATGTTGCTAATATGGCCATATTTCTATTGATTTCTTTATTAGGTGATCCATAAATTTAATGGTAAAAATTTATATTTGGATTCCTAAAGGTAACTCCTTATGTACAATATTTGAAAAAATCAATTATCCTACACCAGCACTTATTAACCCAATATGATTTTGGTTCCTAAATTATAGCTTAGGTAGTTGTGTAAGAGTGTCTCTATGACAAAAAAAACTATGGAGACAAACCTTGTCCTATTGGCTTTGCATGTAGCTCACTTGACAAAATTTTTATTTATAAGTAAATGTGGTCCTTATCTTGATAAAAATAATATTACCATACAATAAATTTTAAGAGTTAAAAGAAATCATTGAAGTACTTTATTTTGGAACATTTGTAATAAGGAAGTACTGCATGGAACTCTTGGTTAAGGATTTTTGTCACTTGGATAAGTTAAATTATAAGTGAAGTATATTTATTTTTATGGTGAAAAATAAATAAAGTAAATTTAGAATAATGTAATTATGTTAGTGTTTTTTATAAAATAGAAAAATGATTGGCTCAACTTAGGAAATAGAAATATAGACATTTGTACATATAAGACACTGCATGTAACTAGACAAGTCATGCAACTAGCTCATCATATACATATGACAACTTTCACCTACTTGTTGTGTAACTAAAACATAATTCAATTTAGCATGATAATATCACTTATTAAATATTATTAATATAAGAGATTACAACATTGATGTTGGCTGGGAACGATAAATATGTCACATTAATAAGTTGTGAAAAGGCAGTAGCAATTGATAATGTGGATTGATAGTAACATGGACCATGTTTGTAAAATCATTATTACTTGAGCAGATGATTATTGAAATATCATTTAGACATGTATTATGCACTGATCATCTATGTATAATGGTTATATTAGATAAAATTGAATTAATATTTTAAGCTATGTTTTGAATCATATTGTATGATCTAATAATTTAAGAAGTACATTCTCCTTGAACATATACTCAAATTTGGTAAGGCATTTCACCTAATAAATTCAAAGAATGAGAAAGTGGGAAGATGAAATGTCACAGTGGTGTCCCCTATCAATCTTTTGTGTGACCAGCACTTAACAACTTTCTATTACCAAAAGATGTTCATTTTGTACTATATTCCTGATCATCTACAATTAAACATGATGTGTTTCTTGCAACTAGTTTACATTTTGATACATATATGTCACCATTCTCTGGCAATATTTTTTGATTTATCATGATGAACAAGCATCCTTATATGAAAATGACACTTAGAAAGACTAGACCTATAGCTAGCTATGAGTTTGATGAGTCATTCATTATATGGGAATAAACCAAATATGGAAGCCTAAGAACTACTTAGGGATCTTAAATTCAACAACAAAAAACAAATCATAGAAGAATTGGAACTCAAACATGATGAACCCATTTTATTTTACTTCACTAGAATGGGCCTAGTGTCCTTTCAATAATGGCATGGTTGGATTTGGAAATAACTAAGGATTATAATGTTGCAAGGTCATACCAATGTATAATGGAAGTTGAGATCACTAAAGGCAGTCAACCACAATAGCTTCTTCAAAATGTTGGCCACATGTCTTACTCTCTAGCCCAATTGTGAGAACTCTTCTTTCAACTAGGGAGAGGTGAACAGTGTGATTTTTAGTTATTTAACAAATCTACATTAAAAAGTGAAGATTCTGGATCAATGAGCTTGCATAGTCCATTTTCTTAGCACTATAATGCCGAAAGGTGGCATTGACAATGCATCACTCCATGGCTTTCTCTTACCACTTGCAACTGCTTGGAAGTTGAATCCTTTTCTATAGATAAAATGCTTTTTAAATTATTGAAAAAACATTGGAAATTAAGTATCTTACTTACATTAAGCGAATAAATCTAGCTTATGCTTGTATAATTGCCTCAACCATCAATTACAATTATTGAATAAGGCTTGATTATATACACTATAGCTTTTGTTCTTTAAAGAACACTACTATGAAAAGGATGCAACACTTTGTTCAAGCCATACTATCCTTGATGATGATGATGCTGGAGCACATGCAAACAATTTTTAATTGAATTATTTGATGCAACTATGCCATTTACTACTATTGCCTCTCAAGATGGACCTCATCATCCTTCTATGGCTAGAGTGTTAGATTCCAATGCTTTAAAGGCATTTAGTTGCTATTTTCAAGAGTTGATGCATTGGATAATCAAATCAATGAATAATTTGAGAAGTTTTAAGAGTGGTTCACCATTCTAGAAACCATGATTAGGAGTAAAGTTTAATTATTCTTACGTTTAATATTTTTATGGATAGCAAAATAAAGAATTTTTCTAAAAAATAGTGATAAAAAACTCTTAAATAATTTTTTAACTACTATAACTTACTTTTTCTACTTGTTGAATTTAGTTATCTTTATCTATGATTGTCTCCTATGTTGATGCAATTTTGTTTATGCTTTATTTGCTATTTTATACAATGAACAGTCCTATTGGTTTATTTAATAATTTTTCTTAATGTCTCTATTATTGCATATCTTCTTGATTGATTACGAAATAGGAGAGAACAGAATGCTAATACAAGAGAGCTAAGGAGAATTTCTTAGTATTAGTATTTTGTTCAAAGAATTCACCAATCCATAGGGAGCTCAATGATTTTTGTGTGTGCTTAGTTTTGTTAGTTGTTAAATGATATTTCTATACTGATAACTTAAGCTATTAATACAATTTTGAGTCCCTTTTAATAGCTACATAGTATATTATTATTGTGACTATAATAATCCTATTTTTACTTTTATTGCTATCTTTATTGCAATGCTGATGTTGTGTGCTACAATTTATCTAAAGTTTTATAACATCCAATTTTTAATTGTTTTAATTATAAATTTTTCTATTGTGAAACATTTGTTTTGATAATGAAACTCTTATTTGTGCTTGGTTTCACTTTTATTTATCATTTGAAGCACCATAAAAAGTAGGAGAGGAACATGAACATGAGTGAAATGAAAAGATTTTGTGTGGCTTCCCAACTTTGATTCTATTCTTAGAATTACTTACATTGAGTGGGTGCATTTGTGTTCTTTCTTGATTAGTACTTTTTCATTTGAACTTTTATTTAATGATTTTGTCATCATCAAAGGGAGAGATTGTTAAACCTTTAGTCTTTGCATCGTTATTTGATGACAACAAAACCATCTTATTAGTTTTACTAATTCTTTACTTGAGTGTTTTAGATCATGAATCCAAGATAAAATAAGTTATTTCAGTAGAGAACTTGATCAAGTGATTGATGTTTAGCATCTTTGTTGCTTTGTTAGAGGACTTGTCTCATCTTGCAAATCTTGTACCATCTAGGTTAACTCATTATAGCATGGTTGAACCACTAGAAATCCCTCATTTATATGGTTAAATTGTTAAGCCTTTCCTTTATGTTTAAGTGGCAAGTTAGCAATTAAATTATTAATTCCTAACTATTAGTTAAATCCTTGATCTTGAGTAAATATCTATTATGAGTTGCCCGAGAACTTGATTATCACTAATATAAAATACTCCTAATTCAAAAATGTGCTAAACATATAGAAACTTAGTTTAAAATAAGCTTTATTATTCATTGTCTTATGAACGTACAATTGTTTTGTCATAATCATCTCATTTAATAATGTGAAGGGTAAACATTGTCATACTTAGCGATGGCCTTAAATGACTAATATGTGTTATGAGAGTCTGATTCTTCTTTATATTGTATGTATGCAATCTCTTTTTTGTATTTATATTATTTTCTCTCATAATCAAAGTCATGATTAAACAATTGGTTGGACATGTATAATATCTTGCTTCACACATATGACTACTTGTTTGACTTAGAATGAGAAACTATAAGTTGGATATGCATGGCATCATTCATGTATGAGTCCAAGTTCTATTAAGTATTCTCATAACTTTCACATGTATATTCTCAAAACTTTTATGTGCTATAATAAAAGGTCGAATGTCATACTTATATGATTAATTCTCTTCAAAGACTTTTTAAAGGACTTTGGATAAAAATATTATAATGTTGTTGCACAAATAATATTGTTTATTTTATGTGTATTATCCTTTTTCTAAGTTCTAATGCTTCAACAAAGACATTGTCATACTATTACAAGCTGTATTAAACAAAAAAATCCCAGGAGCTAGACACATTGTATGAAACTTAATTGTATGTTGGTGATCCATTTATTGAACTTGCATGATCATCTTAACCTAATGAATAAGTGTATAATACTTTGAACATTCTTAGTAATAATCCTTTAAAAAATTTAGAAATAAGTGAAACATGTTAAGATTTCATACAACATTAGCCTTATTATCACACATGTATAATAAAGTTTTGAAACTAAATTACAAAGTTTAGATTGGCAAATCATTATGATAATTAGACAATCTTTCTATAGCCTTGATATAATCCACTGATCATATTTGTATGAATAGTTTTCAAAATTTGTAATGGCTAGTTTAATTATAATAAAAGAAAGTGGATTTAGTGGAAGTTTGGTTGGATCATTTTGGGGCAGATGCAGGCATACGTTTGGCCAAACTACCTAAAAAATCTCATTTGTTCTCTTTCATATACTTTGCTTGCTCTACTTAGCATGTCTTATTGTTTCACAATGACTTTTTAGTTACAAAGGCTTTGGAAAGATAAAGAAAAATTTTAAAAATTGTTATAAGGGAAAGAAAAATTTTGAGGTGCAAAGTTATTTAAATTATTGACTTGATATCAATTTGAAGGTTGCACAATTTACTTCCTCTCCTTATAAACATTGCTCTCTTACAATTTAAACAAAAACATGAATTCTCACTATACTATTGCTTTAGTAATTTCATGGCTTTTTAGATTTCAAGCACAAGTAATGCATAATTTAATGAATTAAATGTTCATTTGAGAATATAAGATTTCAAATCATGAAATAAGGTAATCCATGGTTTTCTATATTTTAAAAATAATTCTATGCTAATCATTGAATAAGTTAGTTTACATGCCATTACAAGTTACGCATGGTCATGAATCCTATTTAGAAGATGCTTAGATTTGTTATATGCTTCTTTCTTAATTCAATCAAAAACAAATTAAGTGCAATGTGAAGGCTCTGTTAATAACAACATAAACTCAAGTAAATTAGCACATTTTCCTTTAGAAATTGTAAAATCTTTTGCTCGAGCTTGTTTTATAGATGTTGCCCATCGGAGTTCCTCTTTCGTCTTTCATTCATTGAAACTTGCTAAAGATTAAACAAGTTGGGCATTTCTTAAGCGATTACATGGTAGGTGATCACTTTGTCTAGTTGGCTTAACAATATCTAAAGGATACGATAAATAGACATATTAGATAACTACAAGAAACACATATTGGTTTGTTATGATCAAAACCAAATGTTTCCTTTTGTGTAGATAAGATCCAACAATCAACTCCATTTTCATGATGACAAACTTTTAGCTATTAGGGAAAAATAAATAATTATGAAAAACTCTTTCATAATGTATACAGTTATCTTTAATAAATAAATGGAATTAAGAGTAAGCAAATGATAAATGCATGTATGTTAATAGAACTTGTGAATTAAACAATATAACATGTGTTTAACAATCACTTTTATCATAACAAAAGACATGTCCCTGTATGCCCAAAACTTTAATCTATTTCTTTGTTTGTTGAACGTACTAGATATTTTGTTTTATAATACAAGCTTACAACTAGCATGGGTTCTATTTTGATTGTACTAAAAAAGTTGAAATTTGATAATCAAAAGGGTACAACACCCTACAAATAGATTGAGCATGCCATATGAAGGAGATTTGTAATTAGGCCTCAAAAAGTTTTGTGATGATAATCTATTAGAGATGTCGTTTTATGCTATTATGAGGCACATTATGGTAGTTTGATGCTAGCTCATGAGGATTTTATTGTACAATGCAAAGAACTATACAATATGCTAATACTGAAAAGGAAGAGTGATGCACGTATTGGTGAAAGATACTTGGCATTGTTTAGAGAAAATGATGTGTTATACAAAGGTTAGCTTTGTAACTCACAAAGAGTGCATGGATAGAAACTATTAATGGACAGCTTTGTTAATGATGTTAGAATGGAACTAGCTATGAGGAGTTAAATTGTCTTTATTAATTTTTCAACTCATTTCTCTTTATGATTGTATTATTCAATATGATTGGCATTATTGTCAAGCACTAGTTTTTTCCATTCCATCAATCTACCCTCGTATTCCCATTGACCACGTACAATATACACCATTAGTGGATGCATCCCTTTTACAACTCAACATGGTCAGCTTTATACCAATATGCTTCCACACATTTTTGAGTCAGACATTGACATCTTCTCATCACATTATCTGTGAGTTGTCCATGTCGTTTTATTAGGCATCATTGTTTAAACATGTTTGACAATAAACATATACTACACCACATCGTATTTACATGACACACACTACTATATGACATGCTTTATTTACTATTCACCTTTGATCATTATCAAGATTATGCACTAGATTGCACAGTCCATTTACTATGTACAATCCACTGTCATACCAACAGTGAGACATGCATGTACATCCATATTGCACTTCATCTTTCAGTCAAGATCGATGAAGCTCATCAACTTTATATTATTTCATATTTCTTCATCATTTCTCATTTTCCCACACAAAAATACTTTGCCCTCTTCATTGTTATCAATGTAAGAATGATAAGATATTCTAATTATTCTTACTTCTTTCCTAGTGTGAAGAAGTTTTGGGGCACTCTTGGAGTAAGGTCATACTCAAATGATGAATTTTTCTCAATTGAGCTAATTATGTTAATGACATAATGTTGATATTATTTAATATATCAATGCTAAAAAAATCATACCAAATATTAATTTGAAAGAATATACAACTTTAGTGATTCTACCATTAAGTATAAGGAAGGATACATGCTACCCTAGAATATACACATCATTAAAAGTAATTGTCTCAATGCTATACCACTTGTTGGAAAATACAACTTACTTGGTAGGCCTTTAGAGTAACACTTCATTGATAAAAATTCTTTATCGACTATTTGTAACAAATAGTCCCAAAAATGTTTTCATTAATATAATGAGGCAGTTGTAAAAATAATGTAATAAGATATAATATGTTAATCATTGGGAATTAGGCTCTACTATTTAAATATCAAGTATACTACCACCTAGAATCTCTTTGAAAGCAATCTCAATAATTATAGATAAACAAATCTATCATCATATAAGAGGATTTTCAAAACACAATCTATATCATAAGATTTGTTAACTTAACTTTTCATAATATATAATACTTTTGAATTACGAAACTAAAGATATGCATGCTAAGATTGACGCAAACAAAAATAAATTTTAGGATACCAATACTTTAAGAAAAGAGTATTTATATTAATATTAATCACGTTAGCTATCATTAAACTCTTAATTACACAATATGTATAGCTTTATTGTTTAATACCATTTCTAAGAATTTTTGGGACTCACAATTATTGTTTATTTGAATTAAATTTTACCTTTAGTCCAAATGGATATAGCATGCATCAATCAGTAATGTAGAAGATTTACTCCACATTTTAAATGACAATTGTTAGATAAAATGATATCACTAGTTAAGCAAAAGATTGATCCATTGATTATGATCAATTGTAATTAAATTTCTATTTCTTTGAAATAGTGATTTGTTATAATGTCATTAATCATTTAGATGCTATGATTAGGTGATTTTTTATTAATAGCAATGATGTTGGGACAAAAAATAACCAATCTTCCAATTAAACGTAAGAAAAGAAAATGCCAACTTCCAAAATATGAGTGTTAGAACCAGTTGCATACATGATCTCTAGACAACCTTTAGACTTTAAGAGTCTCATTTGCAATTTATATGATCATGCTAAAGATTATTATCTACTTGTTTTAATGTATATTCATGTTCAATAGGGATCAAGAGGCAAGATGTTCTATGTCATATACTTTACATGTCATGAAACCGTAGAATTAAGTGCATTTTTATCAACACCATGGTCTCAAGTGAGAGTTTGATGATGACAAAATAAGATATTAAAGTTTACTAATTTGTTACTTGAGTTTTTTATATCTATAAGATCAAATGATAATGGTTACATAATATGCTTTGGCATTATATGTCACTATGGGACATTATTAAGGATAATATCTTTCACAAGTGGTTAAATCCATGGATGAACCTTACTATTGATGATATGACTACTATCACAAGGATACATTCTTGAGTGAGCTAGAATGCTAAAACCTATGTAATTTTACACATGACATCTAGGATCATTAACCTACACAGTTCATCTTGTCTATACACCTGAATTCCCATAACATTGAAGTACCTTCTAAAATCCAATTAGTTTTGTAATATATTTTCAATATTTAAAATTCAAACATTTAGGTGTTTTTAAGGAAAATTTGGTTTTTCAATCTATGCTAAATTTTCCCTTATTTTTCAATACAATTGGTATTAACATAAGTGTATAAAGAATAATATAATGGTTCATTTGAGAAGCATAACAAATGCTCTAACTCCTTATATAGTATATCAATTATAATGTACAATATGATTGCATATATGAAAAATTCTTATTAATTAGATTGTGTACTAGAAGTTTTATTAAGAAGTCTTGTGATGTTCATAAAATATAATAGTTATCATCATACAAAACAATAAGGTCCTTTGGTTGAGAAAAGAAAACCTAAGAATTTTGTATGTATGATAGCTATTATCATAAATTAATCATTTACTTTGAGAAGAAACATTTTGATAATTTCATATTGTATGATAATTTTTATCATATAATACATTTTAGAGTTATATATAAACATATATTTGGTACATCAATGCCTAAGACTTTTGGATGGTACATTAACTTTTGATGTATAAAAAGTAAAGTTTCCTTTATGATCATCATAAGGTATGATTCCATAGATCGTATGGTTTGAATAGAAATGTAAACCTATAATAGCTTGTTCAACCATTTCAATAAAAAAAGCACAAACATTGCCTAGCCTTAGTATTGCATTAATCAATCTTATGAAAATTTTATGCCTGTAAATAATCTAATGAGGCTTTATAGAGGAACTTAATTCATGATTTCCAAATCAACAGATTGAATCTTTAATTCTAGCAAAATGAGCCGTGCTTAAAAATTCTAGAATTCTTATGATCCCTTGAAAAGTAGTTTGCATTGTGATTCTTCACTCTTCATACCTACAATCATAGGTAATAAATTGTAATTCATATATTTGACATGTCACTTATTTATGCATTAGATGTGTGTGAATATTGTACAAGCCTTACATGAAAAAAATGTTGATTTTAATTTTAGCCATTGTTCATTGAAACTTTTTTAGTACTAATCTTCTAAGTCATTCTATTATATTTCTCTTCTTGGGTTGTTTTGAGATATTCATAGATCCTTTCACCTACCCATTTTGTAACAAAAGGTGGTTGTATCGTTTAAGTCTGGACTTACATTGTTTTGGGTGGATGTAGGCTTATGTGTTTATCAAGCTATCTAAAACCCTTGAGTATTTATTTACTAAAAATTATCTTCAATCATTTCTAAAATAAAGTAAGAGTGATCTCAAAATATTTTAGGGTAGAAAACAATTAGTTCAAGATTTCAAAATGCATATCAATTATACTCAGTTAATTTGACAGTACAATCCAATCGCAGTCTTGTACAAAGGCTATTCATACATTGACATAAAAGTGAATCTGATGAGAAGAAATCCTCTAAAAACATTTTGATCATGGCACATAACGTGATAGAAGATTAAACCTCTTTGGGTGAGGTTGCCTTTTCTCATCATCTTCCTTTATTTGTAGAAGAATACAGTTTATATTAGAAGAATAAAGCATCAATTTTCTTTTCCAACTAAAAGATGAGCAATGTTGTTGTTCAAAAAGAAAATTTTGAATTAATTATAGAAGAAATGCATGAAGTGAAGCATGATTCTTATGCTATAAATACTTTGTATTGTTGTTTATCCACATCAAAAATACAAGCCCAATGTGGACTTACAAGCTATGCATGAAATTTAGAAGAAAGTTTGAAGTTACCTACGAGGGTACCTTTCAAATGAAAGGAAATAAAATCGACATGCTATCACACAATCTTGAGCTTTTGTGCATGTCTTCTAAAGGCATAACTAAGTATGGTTTTATGTATTTTACAAACAAAAATAATTGTCTTGTTAGCTTGGGAATGGTATATCATATAAATGAATAAGCTAGGATGGTCCCTATGGATATGAGGCTATAGTGATAGCAATCAAAGAAATAAAGAACATCTCAAGTCTTCCTCTAGATTTATTTATGGTAGAGTTGATGATAAATAAATGGCCATGGAGGAGAATGCTATAGAATAACACAAAATAGAAAAGAAATAGTAAGCCATTGCCTTGAAAATATGTCATCATCTCATCTCACACTTTGGAGAGGATGAGGTATCATTTACTAATAAAGGTTTATGTCAATTGCGAACTTATGGTGCAGGTAAAAATAATCAAAGGAGTAGATATTAAGACACAAGCATAAGGAAGAGATGAAATAATGTGTTATGAGCATAGAACGTAAAGACATCTTGAATGTCCTATAGGCCTTGAAAGAATTAAGAAATATGAGAGAAACAAGAAGAAAAATATAATGAAGGCGGCTTGGAGTGATCGAGAAGAATCATTTTCAAGTGATGGTGAAACAAAAGAAGGCCTAACCTATCTTATGGCCTAAGGAGATTATATTAAGTACACATATTCTGATGATAAGCTATGTCCAACTACTTTAAAAGAACTTGAAGAATAGCTTTTACTTATATGTTAAAAACATGAAGAAATTTTAGGAAAGCATATGAAATTGAATAACAAACAATCTAATTGCCTTTGTTGATGCCAGACTTTAAATGAAACCAATGAAAGGTACTTTGATGATTTGAAGAAAACTAGAGATAAAAATCCTAGTACTATTGCTCAAAAATCACTAGCTGTAATTTAATTCAATAGTTCTAAGAATTTACACCCATAATTTTTATCTCTCAAAATCATCAAGTTGAACATGAGATAATCTAATTAACACATGCTTACACATCACATCATAATCGATAGTCATGTAATTGCTACATCAGACCTTGACATGCAACTCAACTTTTGTAATATTAAAGAAAAAGTACATTCAAGATTCCTAAAGTTTGTATGGATAGAATAGTAAGAGTTTTCAAGATCTACCAAGTTTATCTTTTGTTCTTTTTATCCAAAATGGATTGAGTCCCTAAAATGTTCACTGAAATCTTTATCTATTGACATGTCTAAAAATAGAAATTAGTGAATGTGGTACTTTTAATAGTAGGTGTTTAAGACACATTATAAAAAATCCGACCTTATTTTCCTGGGTTAATGCATTTGGTGGTGGAGAAGACACCCTAGAGGACAACTCCAATGTTATACCCTTTTGATTAACTAGCCTAAATAATACTTTTACTATCCACCCAAGGTATGACCTTTTCTTATTATTGGTTATTTAAATGCTTTCAAATTTTGAATGCTTGATATAGCTATAAACAAAGTTTAAAATTTAAATTTAAATTTAAATGGTAGAGGCGTTTAACTAAATTGATCTTGCATATCTCAGTCACAAAATACTATGTAATTCCTTTTAATGCTTAAAGGATAGGATTTGAGAGCCAACTAAATGAGGAAGCTAATATTTAAATCATCCAAGGCATATCAATAATCGAGATTCTTTAGATGTCACATCTTAAGTGATTGGTTGATCTTACTTTATGTCACGTGCTAGGAATTATCTTTTCATTCTTTTTAGAATGATAAGCAATGATAATAAGGAGTGCAAACAAAGAGTTTGGAAGAGAAGAAGAAGTGCAAATTCCTTTTTGTAGTTCTCTACTTAGTTTGAAGTAGGATGAACCTAAAGTTATGCAACTGAACTAATTATTTATATGTTTAAAAATTAAGTAATTTGATATTTTGCATAAACTAAATCTCACATTGCTTAACATGATGATTGTAATCTTATCTCACACGAAAATGTAAATCTATAAAGTAAGTCATGAACATGAATTTTTTTAATGCCTAGATTATTTTTTAGATTTTAAAAGATTATTTTACTCTATTTTATAAGAAAAATTATGTCTAGTCATTAGATGCGACAAGCTTGTTCCTTGCTATGTTCGAACCAGTGCTATATTAATTTAATTTCTAGTAGGATAATTCCTAGATTTTACTATGATGAATTCTTAATCCATTTCTTAAGCAGAAATCAAAGATTTAACCATTTATGCTATTATTTAATCATGAGTGAACCATACCATGATGATGAAAATTCTATTACATTAATTTATTAAAACTTTTAATTTATGCTATGAGATGTAACTATGAGCACATGTAATTTTATTTCAATAAAATGGACCTTACAAGTTGTTTTTTATAGCCAATAGAGGTTGGTTCCCTCATGTAAAGCCTTGTGGCTAAGTGTGAAGCTTTGGCATAGGGATTTAGATGCAATTAATAGATGATAAAAGAAGCTTAGATGGCTTTTAGGGTAGGAAGAGCACTCAAGTTTCCTGTTAGGGAGACTTGTTAGTGTCAAGTTTGGCCTCAAAATAAGGCAAAGGTTGAATGAGAGTCTTGTGTAGGTTAATGAGAGGATATGGCTTTAACCAAGTATATTTTTTCAAATTAAGAATTTTAGAGTTAGCAAATAAGTCTTGATTAACTTTAGGTTTAGGACTAAAGGTAGGTTGAGACCACAAAGAAAATCTATGGTTTAAAAATTAAAGACTTTTTGGGGTTGTAATTTGAAAACTCAAGGTCTTAATATTTAAATACTCTAGGGTTCATAATTTAAATGCTCTATGGCTTTAAGTTTAAAATTTATAGTTTTGATAATTAAGTGTTTGGGATTGAAATTTAAAGATACTAAAGTTTGAAATTTAAAATTTTTAAGGGCCACTAGTTGCCCTAAAAGGATGGGTTTTGTGTAAGGATCCTTATGAGAAAAACATGAAAAGAATGAGGATGAACTCAAAGTGTAGCTTGTGCAGACTCTTATGATGTAATATGTGTAATGTGTGAACCTTTAAGCAAGACTTAGTGTTAAGGTCAAGAACCTGAAGAACCTAATGATTTCATGACGACACTTTAGAATTGGCCTTGGATGGAAGAGTCTCTTAGGATAGACACTAAAAGTAGATCAAGTTTGAGAGAGGGCTTTGAAATTGACTTAGGAATGTGTTTTGGCATTACTAATGTGTTGGATGACTTACTTAAGTCTCAAATAAATCCTTGAAATAACTTAGGATTATTGAGTAAAACCATGTGTTGGATTTTTAAGGCTCATAGGCCATAAGATGAAAAACTTAGATGATGGTTTAGGGTTGAGAGTAGCATAGAGAAGGCCATAGAAAGGGGCATTAGCTCAATTCGCATGATAGTCATGGAGAATGACTTATGGATCTCAAGTGAACCCAAGTTTTGAAAGAAATAACATGGATTGGAGTTAAAGAATGGGCTAAATTAATATCTTAATTGTATGGTTTAAAGACAAGTCTTTAGGATTTGTATAGAAGCTTTGGTGAATGCTTAGATAAGAATAAATAGATTTAATGAGAAGCTAATATACTAGTTAGGTTTATGTGCTAATCCTAGATAAGAATTATAAGTAGTTATAATAATCTAAATAAGGTAATTAAGAGTTAGAAAAACCTTAAAATAACTTAAATAGGTAATAAGTGTTTATTGACAAAACATAAGGTACCTTAAATGTCTTGGTTATAATTTTGAGGAAACTTTAAGATACTTGGATAGGCTAACTAGGGTCTTAAAAACCTTATGATGCTTAGATATCTGATTAGAGCTTTTTAATAAACTTTAAGAAAACCTTAGATAACTAATTAAGGCTTTTAGGGGCACCTTATATAACCCCAAATAAACTGATAAATAAGGGTAAACCTTTGTTAAATCTTAGATAGGTTTTTTAGACCTAGGATTAGCTTAGGGTTATAAGTTATACTATATATACTCAAGGGAATAGGATTCCTTTCGTTCAGTCTTGTGGAGAAGGGAGCATTTGGCATGGCTCCAAATAGACTAAGACAAGCGGTCATGTTTAGTAAAATTCATATAGGCCTTATACTAATGATTTTGATAAGTGAATCTTAATGGCCTTGATGCATGACTCGAAGGTTTAAAGAACACAAGATTGTAATATAGAGGATTATGGGGTAAGGACTATAGAAGAACCAAGGACTGTAGGTTGCTTATTATGCACTACTAAGGAATCATGGAGTGCTTTTTGTTTTATGAGGACTGCTAAAGAGTTGTGGAGTGCCTCTTGCTTACTAAGGTTTCTTGAAGGACCTTCAAGTGTTGCTTGTTTCTTCAAGACTTCCAAAGAACTGTGGAGTGTTGTTTGATTTTGAGGACATCCTCCATAATTATAGACGTTCCTATTTATGTGATGAAAGAATGCTAAACCATTACTTAGTTGTTAGTTATTATGATAACTGCATCACATGATCATGATGTTGAAGGGATTTGACATATCCTTATAATTTTATGATGAGCTACAATTATCTGTGTTATGTTAGGAGGAAAGCAAGAAATGTGGTTTTAATGTGATTGTATTCTATGTACTACCTCAACTTTGTGGGTTGATGCCCCTTTCTTTACATTACAAACTATTTTACATGATACTTAGTTATACCTATTATACATAATTTAGTTATAGTTTACTACTACTTATTTTATAGCATATCTTGATGATTCTCTATTGAGCTTCATAGCTTACCCTCTCACCATTTTTTGTAGGTCTAGTAAGTACTTGTAGAGTTGGAGTAGGGGTGATAAATTGGGTGCATAGTAGAAGTCTTGGCATCCAACATTTCATTTCCTAATGTTTCTAGTAAGTAGTGGACATGCTATATGTTATACCCGATAAAATATTATATGTTTAATCTTCAATAATTCAATTGTGGCTTGGATGATTTCAGATCGACAGTAGGATGAGCCAGGAGCTCAATTGGAGGCTATTGGAATTTCTGAAATTTTCTGGGGATTTTTCGGAGCACCGAGATTTTTTTTTTAAAACCGGAATTTGTTTTTTTTTTACCGCGCGTGAACCGGACCGGAGCGGTTCAGCGAAGGTGGGGCGGTTCGCCGAGGTGCGTTTGCGCGTGCGTTTGGATAAGCCGCGGATAAGCGGATCGGACGGGCGAGATCAGCGGTGGAGATTAACCGGCTGATCGGGTGTTAAGCGGCGTTTTTGGAAGGTCAACCGGCGCTTAATGGGTCTTAACGGGTTATTACTGGTTTAAGCTGGGTATTTAACCTAAACTGTTCGGCTGTTAGGGTTCGAACGACGGCTAGAGGCGAAGTGTTCGCGGCGAACGGCGGTACTTTCCGACAGCCTTCCAAGAGGCTTTTGGTAACCGGAGGTTCGCGGGACAGAGGCGAGCATTTTGGTACCGGTTTCGTTCGGCGAAGAGCTGCGGTTGATCGCGTACGAGCTTCACCATCGCCGGCGAGCAAAGTGTAGGAAATTCAAATTTAAATCAGTTATTTAGCAAATTAAAAATATGGATTATTTTGCAAATAGCTACTTGAGCATGCGGATATGGGTTTTTGGAATTGATTAATGCAATTTATTGATTTTAGCATTTTAGGGTTTTTTTTTATGAAGAAGAATATATATATATTCTGCCGAATTGGAATTTCTGTGCATAGAAGCATGCCTTAGGTTTTGATATTATCATATTGCCATTATTCAGGTTATCTGAATGCTAGAATGATTTTAATTTCATGAATTGGCATAGTCGGATCGGACAACACTTCGGCGAAAATTTTTTCATGGACATCTAGCTTCGCGACTTGATTATATGGAATTTTTAGGCTAGTACGAGCTTTAGGCTAGCGTCCCTTGCGTTCGGTAGCCGGAAATCGACGGGGGAAACAGAGATTTCCGGAAAGTCGACGGTTAGGATTTCGCGGGCGACGGGCGAAGGAAGGGGATGAATTAGGGCTAATTAGGGATTAGTCTGATTATTAAGTGAATAATTATATTAATTATTAATATTTATATGTTAAGTGTCGGCCCGAATTCGGATTATTAACTTCGGCCGGCGGGGTTCTCGGCTCAGCGCGTAAGGGTTCCGAACCGGCGACAAGAAACGGTTCAGGGGAAGTGCGGCGCGGATGAAAGAGAAGCGGAAGAAAAAAAAAATTAATTCGGAAATTAATCCGAATTTTCGGAAAAAGGATATGCGGATTTTAAATTCGGAAATTTATTCCGAATTTCGGAAAATGGATAAAGGGCGGAAATTGATTTTGGAATTTAAAATTTCCTGAAGTGAGGAAGAGGTGATTTTTGGAAATCACGTAGCCAAGTTGAAATTGACTGTTGGAAATTACCCATAAATTCAGTGCAGCTAGATTAGTTGGAAGGTAGTGTGATACTTAGGTGCTACCAGAATAGTCAGAATTTTGGTACAGTTTGTGTTGCTTGGATGGCAATGACATGGATTGAGTCAGTTTACTCAGTGTTGGCATATTTCATGGATTGACATATTGGACCGGAATACTATAGGCCCTATATGATGTTTTAGGGTAGTTGTGGTAGGTAACTGTGCGGTACAGACTTAGCTTCCACAGTATACATGTGGACTGGTATGCGCCTTGTTGTATCTGGACACATGTTGTCGAATCTTGGAGTTAGAGCTTGGCAATGACTGTAGGGGCGTGAGCTTCTATGGAAATTGTTGGGAGAGGACTTCTTGGGACGGTGGCTGAGTCGATCTCTTCTGGTCCATGAGTGTAGGCCTGCGCGCCTGAGGGTGGCAGGGGTGTCTCGCCGTGGCTAGCCAAGTGTGTAGGCCTGCGTGCCTGAGGGTGGCAGGGGTGTCTCACGTTGGCTAGAGATTTATGGGATTGGTTCTGTCTATAGTCTCCAGGAGATTGATTGACGAGAGACGCTGCGGTGTCAGGTGCCATGCGTGGGCGTGTCCCGCTGTCATGCTTGCTTAGGCGCCATGCGTGTGCAGAGATGGGCGTGTCCCACTGGCATGCTGCCTGGGAGCACAGAGGAGAGCTACTCTGGTGTGACTGGGGGTGACTGTGGTTGGTCAGAGTCTGGGACTGAGAGTGCCTTTCCACCCTACATTGTTATGCTGTATTTCTATACTCTTGCTATTATCCTTCTCTTACATGAGAGTTTTTTTTTACTAGCTGTCTTTCCTACTCGGCGTAGCTCATTCCTTTATTATCCATATTTTTCCAGTGGCTCGGCAGACTTGACGCCACCCAGCTTTAGGTGGGATCGTGATCAGTAGGCTAGTGGAGGAGATCTGATCTGTGATTTTCTGAGACATTCTGGTTAGTTGATTGTTGCTGTTGGATGTATTCAGTGAGACTGTTATTCTATGTCTTGTATTATGTGAGGGTAATTCTGACTAATGTACTCGTATGGATGATATGGTATTGATGGACTATGATTTTTCATATAAGTTACATTTTTATACACTATCTTATTTTCTATCTTGACGGTATGGTGTGTGGAGCGCCATTTCATATCGTTGGATGTTATATATTTTTTTTGTTGATGGTGAGGTCATTACATGACTATGGAACTTAACCTTGGGGGTTCAGACTTCTATTAGATCGGTTCTCCTACTGGTATGGGTTAGGAGTATTGGGTCTAGTAGGAGTAACATTGCGCGAGTTCATCAGTTAATTCAGGAGTCATGAACCTGATTTGACGGTGTGCCCGGGAGATGGGATCCACATAGTTAAGGAAAGTAGGTGTGTAATGATGTGTTATATCCTATGTTTTTCGTAGGCTACTCAGGTTGGTATGGGACGATCTGAGCTGTCTATATGTAAAAAAAAAAAAAAAAAAAAACTGAGGTGTAACACTATATTTACGTTAACATCATTTATATTTATTAGTTATAATGGCCTATATTAGATGTAGTTGGAGTTTATTATCTATTTATTGCATGTTATATTTGGTCTAGTTTAGTATTGTGGATTGTTGTGAATGGCATTATAGGCTGTTACCAGCTTGACTTTAGATATTGTGTACCCATAGATACATGTGGGTAGGTTACCCAAGCCTACGGCAAACTGATTTTTAAATTAGTTGAGTGACTAGTTGTTAAGAGACATAGTTCATTGAAGTTAACACACCTTAAGAGTGATTATTACACAAAGGTTTCTTAAAAAACTTAAGTGTAATAAAAGTTCAAATAATCATAATAATATAATGTACATGTAAACAACAATTATAACAAGATGAAAAATACTAACATAATAGTAATATAAAGAAATTCTCTTCCATAAATTTCAATCAAAAAACAAAAACCAATGCTCAGCAAACCCTCAATGCAATTCTAATAGAAAGCCATAACATAAATAATCATCAAAGTCTAATAGAAAGAAGAGAATTAAGTAGCTACCAAGACTAGATATAATGATCTGATATAGTCCCATGTCCAAACAAAATACAACTGATAACATATAAAATAACAACTCTATTACTAATAATAATTAAATATAAGAAGATATTTCATGTAATTGATGCACTATTGCTAATAATCTCTACCTCAACTCCTACACAACTCTTAGCTCCTTGATCCTACAAAAACATAAAAGGGGTGAGATGGGTGGTGCAATAAGAAATCCATAGGTCATACTATAATACTAACATGTAATAGCAAAAAAATGTGCAAATAATATATGAGTAAATCATGTAAATAAATGACATCAATTGCTAGCTCCTATAAGGACATCACTATCTATCAACTAAGTCAATATATAATATTATGATGTGAGAACCAGATGCTTAGAATACCTTATCTAAAACATTATATTATATTAGATAATCATGGTAAGACTTGGTACTCTTATCACAACATGTGTTCTAGAATTCCTTAAGGTAATGCTAGTCACATGGGATAACTCTTTAGGATTGTAAGAGTTCTTAACAACTACATGTACTCATCACTATCATCATTTATTTCCTTACATGACTAAACATGCAACCTTTTCTTCTTAAAACTATTTGTATAATAGCTTCAACAAACGATGGAGATTCCTACCATAAGATCTAGTAGTCCTCTATATTGGCTCAACCAATCATGTGTAACTATTATCTCCAAATAAGAAGAATAGAGTTGCTAACCTATATATCTCTTAGGTGAGCATACATGATCAAGGATTGATTAAATCTAGTCTTCACCTAATCAAACATCCATGAGTTATACCATTGTGTTAATCATAATCTTGCAATATCTAGTATTATGTATATTTTCTTGAATCAACATTTAAGGAGTTCTTAACCTAACCATTAAGTTTGTAGGTCAAAGATTTCCATTAAGCATAAATCAATTATCTAGGATTCTCTATGCCCTAACCTAAACAATCTATAATTTTAACCCTAAGTCATAGTTTTGTTATTTAGGATTCTCATCATTTGGATATCTTACACTTAGTTTTCCCACTAAACTTGGTTTAGCTATTGTGGATATCTTTGTCCATTTTCCTATATTTAGTCTTCTTAAAACTATTTGTACAATAGCTCTCATTGTATAGTATGATTAGGGCTTTTGGCTAGGAAGGGAAATCTAAAGAATTTCCATTGCTAACAAAAGAAATCCTAATAATTTTGTACAACATGGTCATTTTTATAGTACAATACTTTTATGTCTTATATGTGAGCCTTAATTTGTTATATTTAAGATTGAGACTTTCAAATGGTGCATTAATTTGTAATTTGTGGTTTGCTAAATTTATTTTGTGGACATCATATGCTATGATTTTATGAAACATATTGTCAAAATAAAGTGTACCTTTAAAAACTACTTCAACGTTTTTTAAGACATAAAACATTTCCATTGCTTAATCATTCGAATTGTTTTAATAAATCTTGTGAATGTTCTACTGCAATAAATGTCCCAATAAACCTTTAAAGAAAAACTTATTGAAAGATATTTAAATTAAGAGATTAAATCTTTAATTATAGCAAAGGGAACTTGGTTATAAAATCTAGAATTTCTAAGATCCCATCCTAAAACTACATGAACTCTCCTCCTTCACTCATTTTTTCTAAAAGTGATTTATAATAAATTTTTATTCATATATCTAGTGTGCCATTTGTTTTATGCATTCCTTGCATGTGAATGCTCTAGATACTTTTCTTGTTGAAGTGCTGAGTTCATTTATAGTTATTATTCTTTGAAGCTTTTGTTTCTTAGTTCATGTCAACCATTGTATTGTATAGCACTTTTGAAATATTTTTAGATTCTTGTAGATCATCTTATAAGGGTTTTGACCTGCCCTTCTTGTGACAAATGATGGCCATATTGTTTAAGCCATGCCTTGTGGTTGGGGATGGATGTAGGCATATGTGATACTAAACTACCCAAATGTCCTTAAGTTTTTATTTATCAAAAATTATTACACAATCATTTCCAAAACAAAGCAAGTGCTTTTATAAAATCTTTTATGGTAAACAACAATAAGCCAAGATTTTAGAATACATATCAAGTGAACTTAGCTAATTTGAAAAGAAGTATCATTCTTCACCCTTCCCTCTTCTGGCATTGTTATAGTTTCCACTTAGCTACTTATGGAGGGCATAGTTCTCAAGAAAGCCCATGTGGCAACTTGATTTTAATGCACATACAACTTTGAATGCATTGGCTAATTAATGCAATATCATTTGTTGCAATAATGAATTTTAAGGTTAGCATAATTTTTATGGCTTACATTAAGTTTGTGAACAACATTCTAGTTTATCCTTATGCATTGCATTTAGAAAGGATGATTTAACCTAAGGGATCAACCTTGATCAATTTGTTTTTATCATGTGTAACAAAAGCTTTTAATACTAATGATCACTAGGTTGATTTAAAAATACCTAATTCATTAAGGATTTTAATAGGATAGATCATTAATTACTTAACAAAATTCAAAATTTTAAACCTTGAGTCAATTGTATGTTGAATCTCAATAAACTAATTCAACAAGGGTTTCAAAAAAATATAAAATTAAATACATTTAATATTTAAAAATTTGTGCCTTAAATTTTTCAATAATTTGTGGCAAATGATAATACCTTAGCACCACAAAAGATTGATGCATGATATAATAATGTTATAAGCATTCAATAATTCTAATTCCAATAATTGTTTTGAAAACACATAGCACAAATATTGTTCTCATTTTAATTGTCATTACCTTTAAACCAATATTTCCAACACTCAAAACTACTTTCTCATCATTTATGCCATTCAAAAGTCAATGCTTATTAATCTATGTAATTAAGAAATCAATTTAATGTTAAATATTGATAAAATAAAAAGAGATTAAAAAATACTTATGAACTAATGTTAAAAATTCCTTAGAGATTTTAGAAAATTTATTTTTATTTCTTTTGCTAAAACAAATTATAAAATATTTTTAAATAAATTTTAAAGGTGAAACCTAGATGAAAGTACCTTATTTCATAAAGAAAAGGTTAGTGGCAATTTTAAATTTAAACTTTCACTTTGTTAGTGAGAAATTTACTTTATAAAATAAGACTAACAAGTCAAGGCACATATTAATAGATCCTAGACATGGAGACACCCCTTCATATGTATCTTGTTGGTTTCAATGAGGAGCTAATACCATAAGAGGGGACAAAATTGTGGTTTCAATGCAATGTCAAGAACTAATGTCTTAATAAAGATTCAAAAATATTTTATGAAATTTGAAAAATTTGTTGTAGCAATGCCAATAAAGTGAAAAAAAGCAAAATTGCAAATAATTAAGAAATTGCATAATGGAGTTTTTGGTGGTTTAGCCTTACTTGCGATAACAATCACCCTATTAAGTTTGACAATGCTTCCACTAATTGAAACCCATCTGAAACATTTGGTATTGGTATGTTGCTTACAATCAAAGATATTCAAAGGTGAAACTATAGAACACCCAGATGAGTTATAACTAAAGATAAAAGTGTACAACACATAATAATTATCTTTCAAATTAATTTTTATTACCAAGGTGGTCTAAGTTTAGAAAGATACTTAAATGTATAATATGAGTTGTTGTATTTAAGTAAGAGTTCCAATCAAATGAGAGAAAGGTCATGTTGAGCTCTTTTTCAATTCTTAAGATTTTGTAAAGTGTATCATTAGCCTTTTTCTCTTTAAAAACTATTCCTATTTTTATTAAGGAGAATTTGAAAGATAGTTATGGTGCTTCTAATAACTAATTGAGCTTTCTAATGATGCTTAAAATAGTTATTATGACTTTGGGGTTACATTCATATTAGTATGTCACAATATTTGAATCAAGATGACAAACAAAGGACTTAGATATTCCTAATAATATGATGATCCAATTATTATACAAGTACATGAAATGTTTTCACACTCTAATGCACAAATTTTTTGTATATTAC
Source organism: Vanilla planifolia (assembly GCA_023846275.1). Classification (NCBI taxonomy): domain Eukaryota; kingdom Viridiplantae; phylum Streptophyta; class Magnoliopsida; order Asparagales; family Orchidaceae; genus Vanilla; species Vanilla planifolia. Next base: position 9,848,418 of record CM043875.1, on the reverse strand, counting down.
TTAATTTCTAAAATTAATATACTAGATTATCACAAAGATCAAACAAGTATAATATAGTTAATTTTTACTATTCAACAAGATTATATAAGTATGATAATGGATCACTATTATATGATAATTATTTTCACTAAGTGACAAACTTTAGGAAAACTCATATATGATTTCATGTTATAAGGATGAACCTCTGTATAATCATACAATGATCAACTTATCGAGACTTAGTATGACTATCGTACAACTATGATAAAGTCATATTATAATAGTACGATAGTTTTGTATTAATCATTGTCTCATTTCTTTTGTAACAACTATAACGGAGAATCAATCATGTAACCATGATACATGGGTCATCACAGTGCATTAATGTTGATCATCAATATTTTGTCTTATTAGATAATAATAATACTCATACTATTGACATCATGTTTTCTTGACAAGATGAAAGCATTTCCATCTTAATGTATACAAGAATATTTGTGACATAGAATGGATCATATAGATACAATATTTTTTACTTTATTTTGTATAATGTAGCTAATATAACCCTCACAAAACATACATTGAACATCACATAAGGACTACTAGTTGTATGACCAAGCTATTGTTTCATAATTTATTAAATATAAGGTTGTAACAGTATGATATATTAATCATAAGTATTCAATCACAACATAATGTATATATATATGTGTGTGTGTGTGTGTGTGTGACAAATTCTAAGAGGAAATAAACTAGTTACTCATATGATAATAGTGATTATTTTGCTCTTAAAAAGTAAATAAAATATGTAATACTTGATACTTATTATGACCAAGTTTGCACTTTTTCTAAGTTTAGATGTTAGTAGCATTTGTACAATGGACTCATTGTACTTATATAATTCTCTGAGAAACTATAATTTTAGCTATTACAATAATCCTAAATTCAAACCATACAATTACGAGTTTAACCATTGTATTGCAAGATTTATGCAATAGAAAACAAAGCTTGTTTTGAACCTGATTCCAATAACTTAAGGCTTTAATGAAATCTAAAACAATTTCCAAAGATGACCCAGAGTACTTATGTAGTTTTATAAGACATTATCACTCCAGAATGTGTTTTGTAAAGTAAATGCATGCATCATGTCCTTTCCTCTCATTAATATTATAAACATAGTTCAGAGTGAGATGAATGATTTCCATTGGAGAGATTGTGATAAGCCATCAAGCACCATTAGGCTAGTTAAAAAAATATTAGCTTACCCTAAGAAGAAAATAGATTAAGACTTAGGAAATAAAAGGAACTTATGCAATCATAAGTTCCAAGCCTTGTTGGAAAGTGTATACCTCAAATTCACCTTGGTCAAGATGCATGAGACAAATGTCTCATAAGAAATCTTGGTAGAGCAAGTTCCAATACATGGACTCATATTTAGAAGATCACACCCACTATTTTGTAATTCATCAAAGAAATAGAAAATGATAATTGCATTTATTGGTCTCTCACCAATTATGGTAAATAATTATTAATTGAGCCTAGAAATAGATTAAAAGTAAAATCATTATTCAAAAGTTACAAAACATAATTTGGAGAAATTTCTTACCTCCAAAAATTTAGCTATGTGGAGGATCCTAAACTATTTATTGTTGTTTACTAATAACTTGGAGAACAAGTTTTAATTTCTTGACAAATGCTAATTTTATGCTTGTGGTGACTCTCAGATTCACACTTTTGTGGAATGTCTAAGCTCTATATGTTTATGGAATCACTTTGCTATGTAGCTAGGCATTAAAAACCTCAAATTTGACATCATTCATTAAATGATTCATCACTAATGGAATTGTAGTCTCAAAAACTCTACAACCATTAAGATATCATGGGGACTTCCATCTCTCATATGCTAGAATATCTAGAAAGCTCATAATTTCAAATTATATGATTTACAAATAATCCAAGTGAGTACCCTATTAAATAGAGTTCAGCATTCAACCTATGTTGTATTCAATTGCTATCTAATAGCTCAAGAAACTCTCTAGAACTTTAATTCAAAAAATATGGGTTGATTCCTCCATTTTCTAAAATTAAATTCACAATCACAAAAGTGGTACAATAAAAACCCTGTCTAGTGGAGTTTACTAAATTAAACATTGATAATTTTATAAGAAGGAACTAGGCCTTACTAGAAGTGGTGGGGTGATTAGAGATTATATAAGAAAAATTATAAAAGCATTCTCAAAATACATAGGGTCTAAATCAAGCATGAAAGTTGAAGACAAGGTTGTATTTGTTGGTTAAACTTGGTGAGAATCTCATTTATAGAATATCATTATTGAATCCAATAATAAATCACTCTTTCTAATGATCTAAGGTAACATTTGTATCCCTTGGCTCATGCTAAATTTATTAAACAAAATCAAATAATACAATTTCAACTTGAATCAATTCTATCACATATTCAAAGAGGGTAACGCTATGACTATTCAATTAGCTTAATTGGCTTATAGTGCCTTCATTCTGAGGTTCAAGATTTTCAACAAATTCCAATAGTTCATAAAACTATTATAAACTTAGATGAGAAGAAATGTTTGTACATGCATATATGGATTATAAAGAAAGTCATTCAATTAGTGTCTCCTTAATCTGATGGATGAATTGTCATCGCATGGTTGCCAAGAAAAACTAGAGTTGATGGATGGATTCAGTAATTTCTTGTCAATACACTTCTTATAAACTCAAAATAAAACCATAAATTGAGATGGTTCATTGTCAAAGTTTAACAATTACCTATTCTTATAGACACCATAATCTAAAATCATTTACTCTAATTAGCTACATGACAACTTACTATAACCTTGTTGTCTGGTATGCCTTAAATATGATCTCTTTATTTATCTTAGGGAAAAGAAATTTCAATTTCAGTAAACAAGTATGAGGGACCTCATCAAACAATATGATAGGCAAGCTAATCCATTTAATTATTTGGAGTTTCATCTAAACTTGTCAATCCTTCATAATGGCCATGTGGCATACTTATATAGTCTATCCATATCATGAATTAACTTATATAGTGATGCAAATTGGTTAGTCATTCATCTTAAAGTAATGATACTCATCATTGTATGGCATGATACCATACTTCTCATTAAGACTATCATCATCTAAGTATTCTACTAGCCACTATTCTATCATATTTATTCATCACACTTTTGATTTGATTTAATGGAGTTTTGATAAGATAATTTAGTATTGCACCACTTTTACTAATCTAATGAGGTACATTTTCTCAGTTAGTGTGGTATAGTTCCTCAATCAACTTGATTTGATGTTTCATAATCCCTATGTAGATAGTACATTATCATGGCTTCCCTCATTCATTATGTCAATTATCCATACCAAGGAGCCATTGATCCCCTCTCAATGCATCTATTATCTAGATGCATCAATAAGATAGAACCATCCTAGGATGTTATGGAAGTTGCAAGGCATCACTATCATGCAAAATCATATATTTCATTGGTTGAATTGATACTTTTATGAGGCTTTTCTAATCTCATCAATAAAAAATTAATGTATAGCATTTATGTGGATCAGTGCATAAAAAGTTCAATCAAACACATTCTCACTTTTTGTATTACTTGAAGGCTCATTTGTTCTAAATGATAATTCTAATGATAGATCAAACTAAAGACTTTATGTGCGATTATTTTCCAACATGTAATAAAATTCATTTCTCAAAAAAACAAAGGGAAAATGCATGCAAGAGTAAAAGGAATACTAAGTGCAACTCTACAAGTAGTAAAAGGTTTGTCATTCTAACCCATGGTAATTGTAATAAATGATTAGCTTCAAGTGGTTTTCCAATCTACAAGGAACATTTCCTCATGGCTCCATGAACTACAACTTGAGCCATCCATAAGCAAGTGATCTTCAAGCTTCAAGCAACTCCAAGTAGATGAACTTACTCCATCCCACTATTCCTTACTTTGGCAAATCAAATTTTACAAGTACATAACTCTCCACGCATTCATTAATAACCATGAGCTTGTTTCTTTGATAAGAAATCTAGGGGTATGACATACCAAAACTTTAAATAAAGAACACAAAATATCTTTGATTTAGAAGTGAAGAAAGTGTGTCATGTGGTTTTACAAACTTTGTGCTTAAATTGCTTCCCTTATTAATCCAAAAAAAGTTATCAATTTTAGAGTACTTGGACTTCCTATATTAGAAATCAAGAGAAATATGTCCCAAATAAGACTAATAATTTCATACTATATTAGATGGTGCATAAGAGTACAAAGTATGCATGGGGGACAGATGAGTCTACATGTATATGAATAGACTTTCTTTCATTTTTATCCTCCACATAAATCTGTTATAAAGCATGAGTATGCCCATGTGAGGTAAGAGCATAATACTTAACCAACAATTGAGTTAATTTATCTCAAAATGAGGAAAACACATTTAACTTTTCCTTTAGTTCAATGTTTTTCAAATCACATAATCTCAACAAATAAATACATGTAGTTCATTCTCTTTCTTGCAATTTATTATGAAATTGACTCAGAGAGAAAAAAATGCAATTTAGCATCAATAGATAAAGATTCATTTTCCTTTTTATGATGATCACATTTGCATAAAAACTCATGAATATGGTTTTCACACCTAGGATAAGATCTTATATGATGAGCATATTTACCAATCAATTTCCCATGTGTCATAATTAATGTGCCATAAGGTTTAAACAATTTTTCATCAAATAAAACATTAGAAGTTACCTCAGTTCTAGAAGAAGTAAATCATTGTTAATTGACATATGAGAAATGAACTCCATGGTGCTTCTAGGGCTCTTCCTTCATGTTTTCTCCATTTTCTTTATCTAGTGCCTTAGCTTCATCTTTTCATTGATTTAAGGCTCCTTTTCCCCAAAAACGTATTTAATGACTAATGGACTCATAGCGAGTGTTATATATACAAGTTTTTGTGTTGATTTATTTTCTAAGGAACAAAATATGGAATGTATGACCATTGCATGTTGTTTAAATAATTTTGCAGATTTATTATCATTCAACACATTGCAACTAGAGCCCTTGTGTAAAATTTAAAAAATGGTCGTACATCCAAATCTTCATTTTTAACAGAATATTTGAAATTCAATTTCCATGTTAAATAATATTTTCTTTTAAATGAAGGATGACACACTATGGCTTGAAAACAACTTTTCTAAACAATAAATTTGCCAGTTGTAATGTGATAATGATGGTGTGAAAAGTAAGGATTTACTCAATGATGTAAGACCTAAAATTGAGAACTTTACTCCAATACCACTTATTTGATCAACAAGGCACACCAATAGAGGGATGAATTAGTTATGAAAACTTTATGATTTATTTTTGAAAGGATGTTTTTGTGAAATCTTTTTTAAATGTTTAAAACTATTAAAGGCTAAAATAAAGTATATATAATGGAAAAATAAAAAAAAAGGAGGTGACATAGTGATTTTTAGGTGATTTAGTTGAAGATCGTATGACTATGTCTGACTTAAAACAACAAAATATTAGGCACTCTTCCTTAATTCACTTCTTTATCATAGTTAAGAAGAGAAGCCTATTCAAAAAAAGCTTATTGAATAATTAGGCACAACCACTCTTTAGATTAAATAATAAATAGTTGGGCCAAATCCACTACATTAAAAAATACAAAGTTTAGCCAAATCACCACACACAAATAGCCTAAAGTTGGGCTAATATAGATATAATAACTAACATATGGCACAAGTTTACTAAATGTGGTCAAATAAAAAAATAAAGCCCAATAAATTTGTTAAAATTAACCATTAAGCAACATTTTTTTCTTTAGGTGCAATCAGACCAATGCAAAAGTCAATGTATTTGTCAAACCACCTATGAATCCTTGGGGTTAACATTCAAATTTGGAGTCATGTGCCCCTAACATGATCATTATGTTAGTAATAAGCTACCCAAAAGGAACTATCTCTACACAAAGTCGACACCTAGTTGACTCATGAACTGGTTAACTTTAGGCTAGGTAATCTTTCAATATACATTGTCATATACATGGTACTAAAGTAAACCTGATAACTTATTCTAACTCAAATGCATACAAATCTTCAATATCAATTACATCATCACATGATCTATATGCCAATAAATAGTCTACATTATCAAATAAAATAATATGAAAATGTGGATATGAAAGTTTATAAAATGTTCTACATAATCCAAAGTTCAATAAATATAATTGAGAATGCTATGTATGAATATGAAACTATAGCTAGAACATCTTAAAATGGTAATCAAGTGATAATCTACTAAAGGTACTACTTTGATGCCCACACTCTAATTATTATGTTAGCTCCTAACTCCTTACATCTATAGATGATGTAAAAAAAGGAGCAAGCTAAGATCAATACAAAATTCTCAACTTCTACAAAAACAATAATATAATAATATAGTAACACATCTTACATAATAAAATCATCAACATTAATAATGATATCACATAAGAAATCTCAATCTATAATGTTGATCCAGAGCATGAAATTGTAATCTTTGATCCTATCAAAAGCTCATTAATCCTCACAAACTCCGTGTCATCATAATCATGCCATCTAGCAAAATAAAATACATAGTAATCCACTAATTGTTTGGAAAATAGTCTAAATTTGTGAGGTCCTTAATTCAAAGTCTAATACTCCATGTCATCACATAATTGGCAATCCTATTCAGAGAAGTCCAATCACAAGGTGTTGTCTTATAAGACTTTAATAGTTCTTAACATTTACATGACACTCTAACATGATCTTCAATGCATCAATGGTCTCTTATAAAGTACTATAAATTAATGTCATTAGGTACCCTTGAAACTTCAACATCTAATTAAATAGTACACACTCTAGAGCTCTACAAATGATGTAGGCCAAGTTCATAGGGACTGTATAAATCCTAAATTATGTGACACTCCATTATTATATGCTCAAGAAAAGCTATAATCCTCTAGTCATGTCTTACGCAATTGGGCACGTAACCTCCATACACTTTCAAAGTACTACAATTTGGTATATTTGACTCACAACATTCTAATTGAGGGACCATAATTTAGGGTCAAGATATCCTAATCCATGTTATTATAAATATTGACTATATTATCATATATCATCAATCAAAAAGGTTTAATCATCAAACATCTCAAGTTAGAACAATCTTATAACTCTAATTGTCTTCTAGGAGAACACTACATTTTTTCTTGAAACCTTAATCAACTATCTAGAACATCATAAACATCCTATTAGTTATCTAGGCTAACTTAAGAATTCCATCACACCTTAAGTAGCCCATTTATGGAAATCATCTCTGATCTAGTTTTCTTTATTTATATCTAGCTCTTGCTAAATCTTTATTAGAATTCTTATTAGAATCTTTTATCCTATTTAGGCTATCAGTTGTGAACACACTTAAGCTCTAAATCTTTGACTTAAACCCTTGAAGTTATAACCTTTATTTTTAAACTTAATTTCATCGGAGTTCCATTAATGACTCTCTTGTCTTGCAAGTTAATTTGAGAAATTACACCCTTCCCAAAGTTCTTCTTAAGCCACATACACCTCATTGATCAACATTTAGTTTTTTTATCCATAGCCTAAGAGCTTAGTTCAAGACTACACAAATTAGCTAACAGTCTTAACAAGCCAATATTTAAGAGAATAATTAGACCCTTGGCTAGGCCTAACATCACTCTTAAGGCCAAAACTAAGCTTCCTAGCTCAATCTAACAATGTTCAAGGTGTAATTGAGAGGTTCATCGATTCATAGCCTTATCCAACATATGCTCAAGGTCTTTGTAAGTGTACGATGTTCTAGATCTAATACTAAATTCCATCTCAGAATTTCCATATGCAAACTAAAGTCTTAAAGAATTATTTAGTCCTAATATATTCTTAATTCTTAAGCTTTACTTAACCTCATTGATGGTTCATCCTAGACATAATTTACTTCCAAACCATACTAGGGTTACTTGTATAATTTATGTTATTCAAGGTTCAAAATTCAAACCTTAGGAATTTACCTTTCAAATCATGGGATTTTGAATTTCAGCACTAAACCTAAGGCATTTTATAACCAAACTTGTAGGTCATTCAAATTTTAAACCTAGGCTCTCTTAGTCATTCTAATTGATCTTTAAACATACCTTAAGCTAACTAAGCATACTAGTTTGCCCAAAAAATTTTTAATTTTGAAGAGTAGATTGTATTTAATTCTACTAATATGAGAAAAGCTTGACTTGGTGAAAAACTAGATTGTGTATAACTCTAGTTATAACTTTTTCAATGTATGGTAAGCCCTACTAGGTCTTCATTGAAGCATCACTTATTGGAATAGGGGCTATACTTATGTAGGATGGTCTAGTTGTGACATAAGTATTATGATAATGATATGTAATATCCAAACATGCAAAACCATATCCCTTAGCCATATCTTTCCTTAGCTAAATTTTATGAAATAGATATGGCTAACCAAAAAAGTAGGAGTAATTTACCCTTGACTTTGGTGAGTTCAATGCATATGACAAAGTTCCTAGATAGTTGTTAAGCAAATTTATTGATTTAAAGATGCTTAATCTAACTTATTTAAAGCCTTAAGATTCGTTTTTTTAGGTTTTAAGTAATCCTAGCCATAAGAACAAGCATGGCAACTAATTGAGAAAAAAAGTGAGAAAGAAGTGCTAGTCATGAATGAGAAGAGTTAAGAGGAACTCAAGGATTGAAGGAAAGAAAACCTACCCAAGTACATGTCATCTACTTTGATTACAAGGTAAGCTATCCCTTAATATTATACATTAAATGCAGCTAAGATCTAAGAAAAGATAAAAAGGATTAAGTCGTTAAATTTCTCTAAAATGACCTTAAAAAAAATGAATATGGAAGTAATTAGCTAATCTTTTTTCCATGAAATTAATTATATGAGGATTCATTTGTTCTAGTTATGACCTAAAGAAATGTTTGTGAGCTTGCAATGAACTTGTTTTACTATTTATTAAGTCTTGTAAAAACAATTATTTCGTATTCTTTACTAAATTTTACACAAGAAAGTGTAATGGAGTATCATGATCACATGCTTGTAATGATAGAAATGCTTTCCTGATGTATACAAAAATTAAAAATTTAACTTAGAATATTATTTATTAGTGTATATCCTCCCTTAGCCTAGACATGATTATGTAGAATTGTGGCTAAAAGTACATTGAAATAAAATTCTTGTTCATTATATGCATATGCAAGCAAAATGAGCTTGTTGTTAGCATGGAGAATGCCATATAAACTTCAAACCATGAGAGGTATATTTTATCCTTAATAAATTTCATGTTTTGAGACATGATATTGTGGTCTTAAAATTTGTAAGTATGATCTTTAAGGATCTCTTATCTTTCAAAGTAAATTGAGAATGATAGTTTAATTTATTAGCATGTTTCATTACCATGGTTAGTGGATATCTAACTCATTGCTTCATCACATGTTGGATTATTTAGTGATTAAAATCTAGTCCTTATTTTATAAGAGAATAAAATTCAATGTTTGTTTGTATATTTACTAAATAGTTATTTATATATAATTTGAGACAATTCAATTAAGCATGGTAATGCATATAAATCCAACTTGAGTGTCATGGCATGATGAGGATGCATATTTGCAATGTAAGACCTTTTTAACACATGTGCAAAATGTAATTCGCACAAATTGAACCTTATCTTATGTCAAGATTAGAATTGCACTAGGAAACTTTTAGGGATTCTTTTTGTTAAGTATCTCCTTACCATAGGTGCTCTTGAGAAGCTGAAGACATGACTTGGTTAAGTCATGTGACTCATAGGTTATGCCCTTAAGTCAACTTAGATGGCACCTAAGGTGATCAATTAACAAATGAAAATTTTGAAGTGGTTCGATTTTTGGCCTTGAAAGAAGGATAGGTTGTGTAGAGTTATCATTGGTAAGCAAAAAAATTGAGTTATGGCTAAAAGTGCTAAGGCTATGGATAAAATTAATTAATAACTATTATTAAGGTCATATGGTTGATTCCTAGTTTGGATCCAATAGGCTTTAGGTTCTTAAGCAAGATTGAGCAACGTTACCTTATATGTTGAAGCACAATTAGCACAAGAAAATGGGAAAAATGATTGTTAAGACTTTTGTCAACTTTATGTAATGTAAGTAAAAGTTTTAAGTTAGGCTTAGGATTGGTAATTCTTGAAATATATCCTTAATAGATGGCCTTGGGGTTGCATCATGGTTAATACAACTTAATGAGGCTTTACATGATGTAGATAAGGTACTTGGATGGAGAAGTCTCTATAAAATCCTTAGAAGAAGGTTGGAGGCTCAAGTTAATTATATTGGCCAATGAGTTAATTATATTTTAATATTACTTAAACCCTTAGCTTGACTTGCTTATTTTACGTAAGATCATATGTGACCCTAATTAGGTTCATAGGTAATTGGATGAAGCATCTAAAGGTAAAAGCCAAAGGTATGGACAAAATTGAAGAAGAAACCTAAATTAAACCAAAACAAAGGCTAATAAGAGGAGTGAAACCATAAGGTATCCAAGTGATTGATAATAACCTTAGTTGATTTAGGTTTTTGGAGAAACTATAGGTTTTTTATTTAAGGGATGAAAATTTTAGATAGTGGATTTAGGGTTGAGAAAAACCCCTAGAAACTCTAGGTCATTCGATTTGTTTGAGAAACATTACTTTCTTAATTTAGGTTTAAGGAAACCTTAATAATATAATAGTGGATCTTAGACCTTGGATGCTCATGCATAAGATGGGTAGGTCATAATGTTTTACCACGTTGGGTTGGAGGAAATAATTTAACATGGTTTGTAAAGCTTGTAGGAGGAATGCTAGATTATTTCTCATGACAAATAGAGGATGTGCCATTATATGTGCTTATTGAGGGCATCTAGACCCTTACAAAGTTGGCCTATGTGATTAGCATTGCCATTATGGAGTGTTAGATCACATTATGTGACAGTATTGTTGACCCTTGCCATGATTTTTTTAGATTGAATAATGTAATAAATTGAGAAAGGAACATTAAGATTGGTATATAAAGATACAGTTATTGAGATTTTATATCTGATTCAATTTATATGCATTTCTCTTATAGTTTTATAAATATATTTCTTGACTATTACATGTTAGTTTCATAGTATGATTCTAAATTTCTTTATTGAGTTCCCTTTCTCATTAATCATTTTTCTTTTGTAGTTTTAGTGAATTAGGAGTCATATAAGAGTCAAATTTAAGATAATCAGAGTTATTTAACCATTTGGATGATATTATTAATGCATTTTATGTTTAGTAATAATTGAGTTACTATTTCTATTCATGATTCACATTTAATTATAAGTGGAGTTGGACTATTATCAGTGGATTTTGGAATTTACTTATTAAGAATTAATGTTTTATGGTTTTATATTTGGATTCTCTAAGCCATTTTGTTATTCTAGCATTATGGAATGTATGATTCATTTGCATGTACATTATTGGATATATAAACTTTTGTTGCTCTTGATGGCTTAAGAAAAGATTAGTTGAAAACTACGTGTAACAAGTCAATCTTTTCACAATAAGGCAATGAACTCATTTAATCAATCAATTGACTATGACTTCAATTATATGATGTCCTTTCTTGGTCCTAGACAAGCCTATGACAAACTCCATGGTAATGTTTTTCAATTACTTCTATGGTATGGCAAAAGTTTGCAATAAAACATGAAGCTTTTGACGTTCATCTTTAACTCTCTAAAAAGTAAAGAACCTTTAACTATAGTGATTCACATCCATTTTTAAACCTCTCCACAAGGAAAATGGTGTTGAGGTTGTTTTACTTTTTTGTTTCCTTTAGATTGATCACCAACATGCTGTTATTTACTTCTCTCAAAAGGTTATCTCTAAACTTTTAATGCATTAATGTCCACAAACTCTACATGCTACATGCTAGCAAGAACCAACTGAAGCTTAGGACACTCTTATTGAAGTGTCTCCTCCACATCTAACTAATTAGCATGGATGCTAAAAGAAAATATTTTGGCTAACAATGCCTCTTCTAATTGAGTCTAAGCTTTATTGATATCAAACATAGCTTCTCTCTTTGATCACTCCATATGTATAGATTTCATAGTTTTGCCTCTTCTCAAGGCATAAGCTACTAAGTTGGCCCTATCTTCGTAATGCTTAATATCTAAATCATAGTCTTCAATGAGCTCTAACTAACAACTTTGTCTCAAAACCCTTATCATAGGAAACAAAATTACCTCAAACTCTTAATGTAACTAGGAGCTCATCACCAGAAGATAGTTTCACTATTAATAATGATTTTTTAAAAAATAATAATTTATTGAATAAAGAAAAGATTGCATCCTATATAGGATACCATTGAACCTACAATGAGTTAGCCAAGCTAACTGAATGAGACAAAAGAATAAAGTGAAACAAATCAATGATAATTGTAGTTGGCTTTTTTCACCATAAATTCCTTCCCAAGTAATCTTGAAAAATAAGGAATGGGCAAAACTCATGTTAGAAGGCATTATTAAATAACACTATAGAATGAGATCATACTAATAAAACATCAAATAACCTCTTTGGCTTTCTATTAGGTGAGTGCATAAACTCTTGATTACCTTCTTGCTTCTTCAGAGCTTTAAGTGTCCTTTTGTACCTTAGGATAATTAGCATTCCTATGTCTTATGCTCATGTAGATAAAGAAAAAAATATATTTAGACCATGAGGCACCACCATGTCCTTTGCCACAATGTTTGCATTTTGAGCCTTGATCTCTAGATTGCACTATAAGCCACTCGCTAATTCACTGTGCTATAATGGGTGAAGACTAACAATCTTAATCATATCTCTTTTACCATTTTATGAAAAGAGAACTACGATTGCTCCTATTTTTTGGATTATTAAGGTTCTTCTCTTCTTATTGGCTTCTCAACAAGCCTCCATCTAATACTCTATTAGATCAATTGAATTGGTAGCCTCCAATAAGTCACGATATCATTAAACTAACCATCCGTTAGGTATCTTTAGAAAGAAATCCTAGGTCCCTCCATAAAGAGCTTAAAATAATGCTCCTTTGAAGCCACCAGCTTTAAAGCATATCATGTGAGAGAAGTGAATCTAGAAGCACAATCTATTATAGTAAACTATCTCTAGCTCAAGTGAGTAAACTCTCTGCAAATCTAAGCCTTGGCTACCTTTGGTATGTAATAGTCTCTAAATTCTATCATGAACTAGCTCTATGGAATCTCACTATTTAGGACATCCCTGGACATGCTCTAGCGCTAACCAGACCACAAACACCACCAATTATCTTCCTCTCCATCAAGAACAAAAAAAATCCAATGCAATCATCTACTTAGTTGGGAACCCCAAAGCATTAATTACCTTCAAAATGTGTGGTAAAAAATAATTTGACATAGCTAGATCTATCATGCTAGACAAGATTTTATTCTCAATTACATAGAGGTCTCCAAAAATGGCTCCACTTTTGGTGCATACTTGACCTACTATGTCACAACCTTTGCTGGTAAGTCTAACTTTGGCACTCCTCAGCCTTGGTCTCTATCCATTATAACCCTCAAGATAGCACTTTAGGTCTTAAACATATATATCAAGGAGAAAATTACCATAGTTATTCACATAGGGCAAGAAGTAGAACACAATAATTCATCTAGCTTATAAGATCATATATCCAATTGTTTCATACCTTATTATATTGGAAACTAATATACCTAGGGATGGCTTAACTCTAACATATGAAACACCAACCTTAGCTCTGATACTAACTTTATCACATCCAACCTTTTAGTGGCATTTTTTTATTTGGAAGTATCGATATCAATGCAACAATTAATATATTTGGTTAGCCACCTTACAAATTGAGACTAGCAATCGCTCAATTTCATGAACACCCTCACAATGTGATGAGTACAATGAATCATGTCCTTACACTAACTGGTCACCTAGTTGGCCAAAACGCTAATCCAATCAATACTATGTAACCCAACAATGTACACTAGCATGTACATGGCATCAAACCAAATCTAATAACCTATGATAAAGCATATCCATACAAATCCACAATATCAAATAAACTAATACGTGATTCATATCCTAGCTAGAAGTCTTATTTTATCTCATCAAATAACATCAAAATGTAGACATCAAAGTCCACCATAAAAAGTTTTATATAGTCTATAGTGATTAAATATAAATGACAATACTATGCATGAATAAGAAACTACAACTATAGCATCATAAAATGTTACCTAGATGAATAATTTACTAAAGGTACTAACTTTGATGCCCCTACTCTAACTCTTATGTTAAGTCTTAACTCTTTCCACATAGATTTAAGGAAGAGGGCTAAGCCAAGTTCAATATGGAATCCACAAGTGATGCTATAAAAATAGTTATGTAGCAATATAATAACATATCTAATACAATAAAATCATCGACATGGGCAATAATATCACAAAATATATCTTAACCTAGCAAGATTCTCCAAGGCATGAAACCATAGTCACTAACCTTATCCAATGCACTTTAAGTCTCACAAATCATTATGATATCATAATAATTCTATGTATTAAAAATAGAATGCACAGTGCATCATCAATAATTTAGCACACCCTCCAAACCATGTTGTCCTTGACACATGGTTTGAAACTCTAATCACATCACATTTTATCCTCCTCAGAGAAGCCATTCACATTAGACTACCCCCATAAAACTCTAAGGGTCCTCAATTTTTATGTAAAACTCTAGTAAGTGCTCCAACACAGCCATTGTCTCTTACGATGTTCTATTAATTAATGGAACTCATTTATCTTTGAATCCTGAACACATGAATTGATAATCCACATTATGTAACTCTACTAATTACGTGGACCACGTTCCTTAAGACTCTAGGATTCCTAAATAACATGTGGTGCTCCACTACTATATTCTTTGGCACTTCCACCATCCTCTTATGATGTCTTACGAAATGAGGTAGATAACCATCACACCTAGTTAGAGATCAACCATTGAGCATATCTAACCCTCCTAACTTTGACTAAAGCATCAACATCTATGGTCAACTTCATCCTACATGTGCGCATTGTCAAACTCAACACATATAAAACCATTCATGATCTTTTTACTCTATTCAAAATGTTGAGAGGTGGATTAAATATCATCAAAGAGCAAATTAGAATTGATTTCAAAACATACTTCACAAAAGTTAATCTACCCCTAATCATAAGGAGTTTTTGGTTCCAAATTTTCATTTTTCTTTAAATTTTGTAAATTACTTGCTAAAAGTAAGTCACCTTTCTTACAAATATAAAGAGTACAATCTAAGTTGTTTAATGGTAACATACCTCACTTTTTTATTGAGAAAGGACATGCTTTGTTATTGTTAATTTAAAGACCTATTGCTTGAAATGTAATTAATAATTTATGGATCTTGGATATTCTTTTCATATCACCTCTACAAAAAATTATAAAATCATCTGCATATCTCATATGAGTAATCATTGTACAACTTTTGGGTTGAGCATAGTGTAAAGCTTTCTCATGATTACTGAGCTTGTTTAATGCTTAACTAAAGCCTTTCAATACTATAATGATTAGTATCTAAGGAGATTTGATTCCCTTATTTGATCCTCTTAGATGCTTTGAAAAACTATTAGGCTTACCTCTTCTTATGATTGAGACAAAATGCTTCCAAGTATGTTCTTAATCTTATTAATAAACTGCTCCATAACATTGAATTTTATAAGTACTTAAAGAATTCCTATGGAACGCAATCAAAAGGTCTTTTAAGAACCAAATTAATTACATAATAATTAGGTTTTAGTGTTATGATTAGTGACACCATCATTTCATGAGCTAGTAAAATGCTATTAGCTATATCTCTTCTTTTGGCAAAATTGACTTGTTTTAGAGAGACGAGTCTAGAAAGAAAAAACTAAAGCTTGTTTACAAAAATCATGATGAATAGTTTCTCCATAAAATTGCATAAGGAAATTGGCATGAAGTTATTAATGTTTTTGTGGTGCTCTTTTTTGGGATTAAAATTAGATTTTCACTTAATATCCCTTTAGGAATGGGGATCTTTACAAAGAAGTCCTTAACCACATTCAATACATCATTTGCTATGATGTTCCAATAGTGAGTGAAGAATTGCCCATTGTATACTTGTGGTCCAAGAGCAATGTGTTGATCTATTTGAAAAGTTGCTTCTCTAACTTTTTCCATTGAGACTTCCTTGATCAACCATCTTCTTCCTTTATGACCAAAATAGGAAGGAAAATAAGTATCTTCTCATTGTTTATATCATTAACAGATGACAAATCCTAGAAGTGGAATACTACTACTTGTTGAATTTTTTCTTCTTGGTGTGTTAAACTACCTACGAAGTCTATTTTGTAGTTAATTTTATACTTTGCTTTTCTCTCTTTCACTATTGCATGAAAAAATTTGTATTTTTTCTACTTTCTTTAAGCCATCTAATGCCTTCATTTTACTGCCAATAATTTTTCTCTTTAGTATTTACAACCAAAAGGGAATCATTAGCCTTATTTAGCTTACCCTTTATTTCTTTGTTTTGATAGGCTAAAAAATGACATTTCTTTCTTTTTAACTAGATTTTTGGTCGATTTAATTTCTTCAATGATATTATCAAATTTTACTTTATTTCACTATTTGAGGTAGTCCTTCAACCTTTTTAATTTGACGAAAAGAGACATAATGCCTAAGTAATTTAATAAGATTGATCAATCTTTGTCCACTATTTGAATGAATTTTTGATTCTTAATATACATGTTTTGAAATCTAAATTGCTTAAAAGCTGGAGTTAATTTTTTTATAAAATGAAGTAGTGGGGTATGATCAGTCTTTATTCCACATAGATGTTTCACTATAGCTTCAAGAATTAGATCAAATCAAGCTTGATTTACTAACATTTTGTCCAACTTATTCTACTTCCACATATCCTTTCATTTACTAGAACATGTGAGTGTAAGACCTGTAGAGAGTGTTCCTTAATACTACATTAATTAATATAATATAAGACTTCATAATTGCTTCTAATTAGTGCTTATTAGTGCCTTTTGTAATGTGGATGAGAAAATTCTAGAGTGCCATTCTTTTGATGCATAACATTTTAGCATAAATCAAGGAGCAATTAATAGATCTACTCAATAATGGATGGGTTATTAGCAAATGAATAACTACTCCTTATCCATTAACATTTTGACAACTCAATTCTTTCTTCCATAGTATCAAAATTTCGTTAGGTATTATAGTGATTAGTATCCAACATCTTTTGTAGTTTATGCATTTTATTTATCTTTCATCAGTTCCATTGGTTCCATTGATTTAATTAGTGCAAGATGAACTTGATGCAAGAGCATCTTATGTTAGGTCACAGACGCTAACGTCACATTAGTTCCATTAAAACTTAGGACCAGCTTAAGTTAAAACCAATTTTAATTAGCCATATTTGTCAACCATAGAATGCAACTACAACACTTTGCCTTTTTCCTATGATTATCCTCACTATTTTTGTTTTATTCTTCAAAGCATATTTTGTAATAAAATATGTCTTCATATCAATGTCAGTTTCTATGCATAATTTATCTTTTATCATCAGTTCTCTACCATCACTTGGTCATCCACTACTCATGATCGCTACCATCGTTGGCCAACCACTATCACTCTTAGTTGCCTAAGATCATTTGGTCAACCACCATTGCAAGGCTTACCACTACTCCCCTACCTCCCACCATCGCTTGGCCCTTTATTAGCCACCTGGTCTATAACTGTAGTTGACCATCATCGACCACCATCATCTTTCATCTACTGCTGAGATCCTAGTTGCATCATCATTGACATCCGTTTATCATGTTGTATGATTACATATTTTTTCCTATGTTATAATTTTTTTCATGTAATTTTATATTTTATATTTAATATGGTTGATTCACTTGGAGTTAATTTTTTATAATTCTAAAGATACCTTTTAGATTCTCAAGTAATTTAACACTAAATTTATCTTTCTTTATGTTGACTTCTCAACTTTTTCTTATATTATCTTCTAAAGTGTATTTTATTCTCTTTTTCTATGTTTATGATTTACTCTCAATATAAATTTAATTCTTTCTTTTTCATGCATATTGAGCTCTTTTTCAACTATATATAAGAGAGGCTCTCCCATTGTAATTTTATTATTGATGAATAAATTTATTTTATGTATATGCTTTCATTTTTTTGAGAAAAGAATTACATACAACTTTAGTTAGAGAGATTCTAACTTTCTCCTCTTGTGAGATATCAGGATTGAAGGTGGGAGACATTTCATTAGGAGAGTCAACAGCTAACAAATTTCCTCTTTCTTAAACACCCCCAAGTTTTCGTCCACCATTTCACTCTCTCGAACAAACAACCAAACTGTCATCTTCCTTAAAAATACTTCAATTCCTAGTCAACCACTGTTTTACCCCTTTAGCCAAACTCTCCATTAATCCAAACCTCCACCTCATTGCCCTTTTCCATCTTTGGTACTCTACATGCCAACTTTAAAAGAAATTATAAGCCTTCATCGCTAAAAAAGGTGAACTCTTTCTACAAATTTTATTTTCTAAATAATAATCTAAAGTTAGAGTTACTTTTTATTTTATTAAAGTATTTTATATAGAGTTGTCTTTAATGCTCTAATTTTATATGTATGAAATTAAGTATGACAAAATCAGTTACTAGAATTTTATATTGTCACTTATTCTACTAAATAATCTATATTATAAATTTTGATACCAATTTTTAAATAATTCTAAAATATCACACATATCACTTAGCCCTAATTAGTATATAATATCCATTAGTATTCTTTAATAGTTTATTAAGAATCTCTTTTATTTTAAGCTCTAAATTAGACCCTGATAAAAATTTAATTTATTCTACATCAACTTTGATATCAAATCTCATGAGTTTCTGCATATAATAAAAAAAAATATTTCTTTTTGATAATGTATTGATTAAGAGTTCTTAGTAAGTTTTGGAACAACCAAATTTCCCAATGTTGGTAAGTGAATAAAAACTTCCTTATTGGAACAACCAAATCTCTATTGTGAGTCATATATAGAATAAAACATGAATTAGAGAGGACACTAATATCATTTTTTTATTTTCCATTTTCACTTTTATAATAAAACATTTAAGCCCAATATTGAAGCTTCTTCTATGATTTTGAACAGTTTTTCAACTTGCCCACCTCTGTCAATATTCATTATCGTTATCCATTAAATCATCTCCATAACATATTAGTTCTTAAACAAATATTTAAGTAATATAAAATTCTTAAAAAAACTACTAAGATAATTTATTTAGTAATATTATCACATAAATCACTATTATTTAAAAATTTTAAATACTTGACTTACAATCTTTAAAAATATAATTAAAACAAATATAGATATCATTCAAATTTGAGCAATAATTAAATATTAATCATATTAATTTAAAAATAAGAATGAAAGTTATTTAGATAACACTAAATTAAATGATAAAAAAATATTGATAAATAATAGATATCATTTATATATTAAAATAATCATGCATATAATTCAAATGTTAGCTACTTGCAGCTAACCTCTTTTAAAATTTAATTAATTAATATGCCCATCTCATCAAAATTGTTAGTAGGTTAATTACCCAAGTAAAATGGCAGCTAATCACAAAAGAGATCCACTTAGTATTTAATGACTTGCTCTGTGTCTGCGTGCCTTTAAACCCTTGTTAGAGTATAATATAGGCAGGCAATATATTACTTCGGCAAAAATTGCTGGCCGAGTGTGTCATTTACATCCGAGTTAGACTTCTTAGTATTCTATACATGTTTCACAGTAATATACCATTCGGTTGACTCGTGTCAACAGAAAACACGTTGACATCTACATATCAAATTTCTCAAAAAATTAAATATTTAATTAAACGCGATGAGTTAAGCCCGTTACCTTTTCTTCCATGCATAAGCCATTTGTCAATCGATGGAAGTTTATCATCGGAATTCATTAGCCATTGGGTTTGTGTCAATTTACATGTACTTGGTCATGCCCATGCCAGTAGACAAAACTCAACAAAAACAATACAAAAACTATTCATGAAAACAATTGTACGTGAATAAAAATTAATTCTTCAATATTTTTTTTTGGAAAATGTTTTCGGTCAAAGCATTTTTCATGAAATGTTTGGTCGCATAACATTTTAATATCCATGATCTTTTTAAGAAAGAAACGACGGGAGTCGGAAGGCGTTTAGAACTACAAAATGTTGATTAATTGTGATATAATTTAGTTTATTAGACAATGTCATCCTCGTCAGCCGATTTATATTTTGTGGATTTAAAATTTACATTAGCTCAGTCAAGAATTAAGCTAATAAAATACAACAGCAATAGGCAATCCACTGGACGAATCTTGATGAACAATTAAAGGTAACAGGTCATAATTGAATTGCAATTTGATCTAAAAAGGCCATATGTAGGTCACCTATACAGAGTTGCACAAAGCGACATCCATAGAGCCTGACTGGTAAGGTCGTCGTTACATAATTTTCAAATAAATTCATAATATATTTGATAATGGATATGAAAATTATCTTTTTGAAGACACGTTATGTTTTATATTAAATTTAATATTATTTTTTTTTGAAAAATATGACTACGCAAAATCAAAAAATGATAAAATCATTTTCATAATATGAAAATTATTTAAAATTTACTATTTATATAGATGCAAAGATTCATACAAAACATATGACGTAAAATTCTTATGACAAATATTACACAATAAAATATTAAGAAAACATTCAAACAAATTATAATTTATGAATGCATAATTCATAACTTTTTACACTAGACATGAATGAAGTATTCTTTAATACAATAAGCTTATGACAAAGTACATTCGAGATTAACTTTATAAATTTGTTATTTTTTTATTAATTCCCTCAACTTTTATATCAACTTAGTGCATGACCATTATAATTACCTCTTCTTAAAGAAAAACAAGACCCATGGACACATTTAAAAGAAATTAATGGGATCAATTGCCCGTATAAGGTTAACATTGTTGTCTAGTGCTATAGATAGTTTTTTATTAGTTTAAGTAAAAAGTTAAATTAAAAATAATATTCTATAAGCTTTTTAGAATAAGACATTGGAGGAATAGCTCCATATATTGTAAACTCCCAATTCAAACATAGCATATTCATTTACAATTGCATGAGACATTGCAAAGATCTTTTCTAGGATTTTTAATCTATAAAAAGAACTAGTTATGATATCACTTGATCGAAATGAAGCAGTAATGTAACACCTAAGACATAAGAGGGATGAGAGTGATCATTAGGTGATTTCTTAAGAAAGAAATTATTAAACAAAGAGTAGCTCTTAATAAGATTCTATATGGAATAGAAGGATAAATAGTTACACATCAAATACTAAGAGATTGACTATTTGTATTAATAAAAGATGTTATGATATTTAGATGTCGAGACTTCTTTTAAGGATAAAACCCACTTAGGCTGAGATGGGACAACCCAAAGGGATACTACTTTGGTATAGTAAGATAGGATGCCATATTTGGTATTAAAGCTAAACCTTTTACTAGTATGATATGCTTTTTAGAATAACTAAATAGAAGCCAGTGTGCCTATAACACTTATAACAATAGAAGATGGGGAGTGATTATCATGTGATATCTTAAGAGAGAAATCACAAGATAAAGAGTAGCTTCTAGTAAACTTTTAAGTAGGTAAGTATAAGGATGACTATTTAGCGTCAACAATTGAGAGAATAATTCTTGTATTTATATAAAATATCATGATCTTAAGATGAGATGTATTTTGAGAGCAAAACCCACTTATGTTGAGATGGAGCAAACCAAGGGAATAATAACTTGACTTAATGAGACTAAGATGTCACATCTATAATGTTTATATAGGAAGGGTGAATTATAACTATTTGCAAAATTAACAAACTCAAGCATAAGAATATATGAAGTTGTTTTATCAATACTCTCGAATTATTCTTTGAAACTCTCATCAATTTTGTAAAGCTAACTATGTAAGGAGATCAATAAAGTAAAGATACCATGAAATTTAAGTAGTTTAATCTCAAATATTAGATGAATGTCCATCTCTAACAATAAATGTGGTATGACAACCAACTAAAGAGGACATTAAACTCTTTGTTTGGATGTCAATATGTAAAAAGTGTTTGAAAAGATATTTCAACATGTTTGGTGGAAGTGCTCACATATTTCATTAAACACAACAGTAACAGTAACAGGCAATCTGTTGGATGAATCTTGATGCACAATTAAAGGTAACGATTCGTAATTGAATTGCAATTCAACAGAAAAAAACCATATGTAGATCACCCATACAGAGTTGCAGATGGCAACATCCATAGAGCCCAATTGGTAATGTCGGTGTTACATAATTTAGAGATAGTTTAACCTCAATAATCTTGGATTTATTATGTTGGGCATCTAAACTATGTTTGGGTTTAAACATTTAATTAGGTTAGCTTCTTTTGCATTAAAATCTATAGATAGTTAACCTAAGTTGAGACTTATGTTGGTTTAAATTCTCTTAGATGATTATATTTTTACTATTTCTTTCCATGTTGATAAATGAATATAAAATGATAAGGATTCACTTAGATGAATAAATGGGATTAATACATGCTTCTCACTTCAATAAATGTTGTCTTTGATCTTTCTTGTCCAATTCAATATTCAAAAACAACGTGATTATTTAATTTTAATCTTTCCAATGTATTTTGTAGCCACTCAATAGAATGATATGCAATTATGGTTAACCATTTACTAGTGACACTTTAACTACAATGCATACATGTTTGATTTTGATGGATAATGATAATGTTTCATGACATATCTTAATAACAAAAGATCATCAATATGTAATAATAAATTGGTTAATAGTTTTTCAAAAATAGAAATAAGATCTAATTTGAAGCTGATTTAACTATAAAAAATGTAGAAATACATCACAATGAATTACAAATTTGAAGAGGATATAGAAACCATTAACTCTTAACATTTCTCTTAGGGCAATTAAGTTAGCCATGTCATAAGTAGAAGTTGTTAAAGAAGAAAGACTTAGATGTACCACCAATAAAACAAAATCACTTTGATGAGAGAAAATCATGATTCTATTTTTGCACCACCAATGAGAGTTGTATTATTGCAACCCTTATGTAATCTGTTATATTCTCATCTTTAGTACCTACAACCTAAATAGTACCCTCGCATCGCAAGTTGTCTTCCTTGTGATGTTTTAAAGCAGAGACTTGTATTCATATGTTGAAAACAAGTCATGTTTATAATACCTTATGAATTGTGAAACATGTAGTAAACTACAACTATGTTTTCTTTAAATTTATATAAAAAAGCCTTCATTTTCTTTGGAAATTTTAATATTCCTTTAAACTCTCGTAGGTTCACCACCATATTTTGAAATATGAGTGTGATGATGGTCGTAAAACTCTTATTATCATGGCCAACTTGTATTAAATCATTAATTTCACAAATTATCAGAACAGTTAAGTAGAGATGAAAACATTTTTTTAGATGGAGAGTGATGGTACTATCATAGTTTCCTTTATTTTCATTGAATTCTAAATTAGATCTTAGTCTATAATAGCTCAATGACCATTATTTCAAGCTTAACTATGCATAATGTATGCTACTAATCTATTCATGCATAAAAATCTATACAAATGCACACCCTCCATTATTCTATAATAGATGTCCATTCATTTCCATTATCACTTTAATCTATCCATTTTAGTGTGATAATCACAATCCATGTAATATAAGCAAAAAAAAATGAATTTACTAAAATATAAATCATAATGATAAATAACATTAGAAACAAATTAACAAAGATAATATCTACAATTGTAAGTTTAATAAAAAATATTTATGACATCGGTGGTATATTTTACTACTTTCATTAACACCTCACTTGATCAAAACAATTTAGGAAAAATAATTGCATTTGTTATTCATTCCTTGTACAATCATATATGAACATAAAGTCATCTTTTTTAATTAAAGTTACTTGATTTGTGTGTAAGATGTTTTCACCTTAAGGCCTCATTAGTAGATTTTCTTTTTAACGTAGTAGTAATAGAAGTTGAAACATGAGAAATAGCAAAAAGCAAATGAAGAAGATGAAAGAGAAGAGGGTTTGGGTTTATGTGATTAAATTCCCTATGAAAAATTTCATCAAGGAGTTTTGAATTCTTAAAGTTTTAATTCTAAGAATTCTCTGAAGTCTATAATTTACTTCATATATCCTTTCACCTTTTATATAGAGGTTAAGATATAATATTTAATTATAAAAAATATTTAATTTGACAAAAAATTTAAAATTTTTCAAATTCTACAAATTTGGCACATATCCATGGTTTCCCGACCACACGGCACATTCGAATGGCTACATAGCGAGGCTGTTTGTAGGTGTGGGTACTATTCTTGCACCCACCAAACATGTGAGTAATTAGTGATTGATAGGGGGCATAGGAACTCGTTCCCCATGAATAAGTTGGTACCTCCCCAAGTAGTGTTGGGTTAGCATGCTATAGTGTGTGCTCTAGTGGATATGTTGCGAGTCTACGTAAGTAACATATCGTGCTATCCTGCTACTTTGTTCTGCGTTAATGTTTTTTCTTTGTTTTGACTTTGAATTGTTTTCATTCATTTTGAATTCAATGAATATTTGTGTCAGGCACCCCACCTTACCAACTACAGTAAATTAAGGATGCTTCATAAGAAATAATCTCGAGTGAGGACAAACCATGCCTAGGTGGGGACCCGACGGTGAGACAATTCTAACCCTCTAACCAATCTGGTATATTTTGAAAACATTTTAACCAAATCCAAACCATGGAGCTGAAATGAAAACATGTGTATATTAAACTGTATATATATACAATAAACCACAAAACTGAAGTACCAAAAAATACCAAAATGAAACCAAATCCACTCCCACCAAAAATCTATCCCCTCTCACATGTCAGGAGTATAGTCCTCTCCTGTACCATTATAATCCCCAGCTCTCGGTGTAGTGGATACATGACCTGTGATGAAGCACTAATGAGACATATATATCTCAGCAGATAAATCCATTATGTAACCAAGTAAAATAAATCTCCAGATATAAAAGACAAGCCGTGAAACATGATAAAACAAAATCCATCTCATAAACAGTGAAAAATAAACCATATGAATACCTTCATATCAAATGTCATGCAGTATCAAAAGTAAACCAGATAAACATGTATACCAAATTTTCATTTCCATTATTTTATATGTTATATACTTACTGGGCCCGATTCCCTTTGAATCATCATCCTCTGGATCCAATCATCATATCAAATGACCTTCAGCCGGCATCCATCCAGTTCATAACACTAGGCAGATATCTGATCCGAAGACCGATACCCTGCGATCTCACCCGCTAGGCCTAGTGCCACCAGGCAGGTATAGTACTGATACCCTGCGATCACATCCGCTAGGCCTGGTGTCATCAATATATACGGAGGTCATGGTACACATACACACTAGGCAGATATCTGATCCGAAGATCGATACCGTGCGATCTCATCCGCTAGGCCTAGTGGTGAGGATAATGTCTCCAGGAATCCAATTTTCATTTTTATTTTCCAACCATGTCACACATGTGATAAATATGCCAAAACCATATCAATATGTCCAACCAATTATATTTTATCTCATATTATGCTTTTTGTTTCAATTTCCTTTTTGTCATCTTTTATGCTTTCAGTTCAATCAGAAAATAACACCATAAAACATATATCAAGCCATGAGATAAAAGTCATGTAAAGAAAAACTGTAATGCAGCCCATAAGAAACCATGTATCGAAATATAAATAAATATTATTGTGCTATATCACAGGTTACGAATTTATCTACCTGGATCTATTATTGCAGGACCTCTATTCTAAATTTCTGGAGTCCCTACAAGGTCACATGTGCAAAATAATTAAAATAAATAAAAAGGTTTTAAGTCACAAAAACAGCTTTCTAAAAGCCCTACCAAATACTTCCCGAAATCCCCAAAAAAAATCCCAATTTTTCTCCTTGTTTCTCGCCGCGCCTGGACCGCGTGTCCGTTGAACCGGCCTACGGTTCAGCTCCGCAGTTCAGCCGACTGAACCGCCTCTCTCTCCCTCTCTCTCTCCTCCGCCTCAGCCCGAACCAGGTCTCTCTCTCCTCCGCCTCAGCCCGAACTGGGCGCCTTCCGGTTCGGTTAACCCGAACCGGTTCAAACAGGATCATCCCTGTTTCTCACCCGACGCTGCTTCCCTCTCTCCTCGCCGCCGCTCGCGTCCGGCGGCTTCTAGCCGCTTCCACGGTCAATTTCTCGTTTCCCCGAATCCCTCTCCGGGAAATACCAAGCTCCTCTCGACTTCTTTCGCACTCCTCGACGACCAGTTTGCCGGAAAAACATTCCGCATCTCGCGGCCGACAACTCCGGCCACTCCTTCGGCAACCCGATGCGTCTCCGGCCGAAAATAAACATTCGGCCGGTCTCTCTTACTCTCCCCCCACTCAACAGAACCCCAATACAGCAAAATAAAACGAACCATCTTACCTTGCCGCAGTTCCTCCGGCGAGCTTCCCAGCTTCCGTTAAATTTCCGGCAACTTTTCGCAATCGCTCAAAATTTTCCAAATAGCTTCTGTGCTTAAGAGGATTAACTCACCCGGGCTGATATCCTCGCCCGGGTGGACACGTATGTGTTAATTATGCCTTGCACCGACACGTTCGTGATTGTTTTGCAGAACACCCCCTGAACTTTTCCAAATTACAAATCTACCCTGGCCTGGCCGACAATTCCATATTTACAAATTTACCTTCCGCCATCCGATTTTAAACTAAATCGAAAATCCTAAATTGCAGATATATCCCGGATCTGAAATCCTGAAATTACAAATATATCCAAAACTTTAAAAATTCATAATTAATTATCCAAAATTCCAAAAATTACAAACTTACCATCGTTGGACTCGTCTCAAAGAGCTCTTCCTATTGGAATGATCAAATTAAGCTTTTTTTAAAAAAAAAGGCTGTTACAATTTGAGTGATCTTTTGATCATTACTTGTTCCATCTTTTGTTTTCGAATTTTCATTTCCTTCTCTCCTGTTTTATTTATTTTCTTCTTATTTTTCACATTTTTATTCTTCTTTTATAAGGTTTATTTCCCCTTAATGTTATTACCCTATTTTTTTTTATCATCCTGACCTAGTTTATTTCCAATGTCATTTTTTTAGCCAAGTTTACTACTCGTGCCAATTTTCTTTTCTTTCATTTTTATTATTTGCTTAGTTTACTACCAATATTAGTTTTCTTTTCTTTCTTTTTTAATTATCCTTCTTCTTTGTTCATTTCATTCTTTTTTCTATTCCTTTTCTTATTTTCATCTTAAAGTTTTCATCCTGCATAAGAAAGAATTTATCAGTAATTACATACATATAAGCATACAAACATACATACATTTAAATATATATAAGTATAAAGATAGTACCTCTTACTTTATGTCATGTTATATGCATATGCTAATGCCTTCTTTTTATTTCGATTATTATTTTTGCCTACACCAAACAAGATTTATTTGTTTAAATTTTCAAGAACAAGCATTTTTATGATTTGTTTTTCTTTTACTACCTACATCACAAATCAAATGCAACTATTTAATACTGAAGTATTCTTAAATTTATTTATAATTTATGCATTATATCATATTTATCTTATTTTACTTAGCATACCATGTAGTGAGTAGAGCATACTATATGTTAATGTTATTCTCTACACTTAATAGACCAACTATTTTTTTATTGTTGAACTCAACATACTATGAATTATTTATAATATATTATATGTTGTTGTTAAAAATAGCAGCTTCTAATTGACCAAATAATCTTTTTCTATTTTGTCTTTTTAATAAGAACACTCGTTTATATTTCTAACATCCAAGAGCCAAGCAGATATGCCCTAGCTCCTTTAAATAATTAAGTCACTTATTTTTTATGTGTAGAGTCAAAATGAGAATTAAAATTGCATTCTTGAAAAAACATTCATGACAAAAAAGCTAAACTGGCCAAACAATGGTCCATTGAGCCCTCTTCCATTAGCTTCACCACTCGTTGTTGGCTTCAGATCAATAAACTAAGGTCGCATTCAATTTTTAATTAATTCGCCATGTTGACAAAGTTGCAACAAACCAACTTGATTCTGACCCGTGGCACCTGTCAACTCGCCAACCCACTTCATGACCCTTCGACTTGATTTTGACCCACAACTACACTGATGCTGTGTCCACCCATCCTTATCAACATGACATGTTGTCTCACATATTTGCTAACATTGTGCTAACCCACCAACCCACTTAATAAAATGCAGACTCATGACCCTTCAATGCTGACCCAATCCATGACATACAACACTGATCTAACTTGCTATACTATGAAAGACACTCAAACCCAGTATCCCACATGACAACCAAATGTCCCATATCTGACCTATGTAAACTTGATTGATTCAAATTGATAATGCAACTTTTTAGAAGATTGTTTTGCAATAACATGGATCATAGAACTTTTAGAAAAAAATGACAGTAATTTAGAAAGCTATTTGACACTAGTTTTATCCATACATCTTATAGAATTTAAAAATTAAAAATGCAGCTTTTTAAAGCATTTTTCACAAAGCTTCTAACCAAAATTTTTGTAAATTTATTTTTTATTTTTTTTATGTTTTTTCATAGGAATGATGTAGTCTTTTTGCTAAACTGATCATATGGTATGTTGAATATTTTTGTATTATATAATTGTTTTTATGAAGGCTAGTGTTATACCTTTATTTTGGTTAGCCAAGGTATGTTATTTTCTTTTAATTTTATTAAATAATTAATTATCAATTTAATTTTCTATAATGATTATATAGTATGATGATAAAAGATCATACAATATAATTATCCAAAAGAAGTAATTGAGATGTAATGTAAACTACTTATCAAAGTAGATTTTTTATCATATATGTATGAAATGGTATTCTTATAAGTACAATAATATTATGAATACTAAAGTTTCGATGAGTCCCATAAGCTAAGTAAGGATAATAATAGCACACAATACAACGAAAGAATATGGCATAATAATATCATGTAAAAGAGAAGGAGGCTGAGAGAAATGCAAATAGATACAAACTTTGGCTAATGTTCATATATAAAGAACAAAGGTGAAGTAAAATTAATATGTGTGAATCCACAAGAAAGAGGGGTGAATTATTAGTTATAAAATATTTTTTTGCATTGTATTTATTTTTAAGAACTATTTATAAAAAAATTTCATATTTATTACATGCTTTAATTTTATATTAATTTTTAATTTTTATGATTAAAAAAATGAAAAGGGTATACAAAAATTGGGATGCTTTAATTCAAACTAGAACCTACATCTACCCCTAACCAAGGTTGAGAAAAACTTCACTATTAAAATAATTATACTTGACATTTTTTTCTTATAGTTTACCTCTAATCTACTTGAGGTTTCTATTACAGTTAACCTCCATCACAATTAAGATTTTTCTTTACAGTTCACCTCCAACCTACTAGCTCTTACAAGTATAACTATAGCATTGGTTGCGAGCTCAACTCCAAATTAGTTTTTTATGAGATGAAGCTAAAGTCAAGCTTTTATAAATGCTGATCATCCAACTAAAAGAGTAAGATACAAAGAGTTTAAAATATTAACGAGAAGTAGGAAATTAAAATCTTAGAAGATTTAGACATAGCTAAAACATTTAGAATTTTATGTAGTACTAAGCCATAAACTGATTCCATGATATTTTAAATTTATTAAATATTATATAGTATTTATTTTGGATATTAAAATAATTTTTACATTCATTTCCTATTTTATTCATAATTGTCAAGCTTTTATAGAAAAGTTTGTTCATGACCTTTAGAAAGATGCAAAAAAATATATTTAGAAGATGTGTCAATCATCTTAAACTATTCATCCAGATGGCTACTTATACAACAAAATAATAAGAAATTAATTGTCAAGAGAGATTGATCAGAACTGTTGAATCTGATTAGGGATGTTCCTGACTGTCTAATCAAAGCTATAAAAGCAAAAGAGTTATGGATAATTGGATCAAGATAGATTGAATCTAGGCCATTCGATCATGTCAGATGAGATCTAAATTATTGAAACAATAAATGCAAAAGGTGGGACTGATTACATCTATAGCATTCAAAATATATAACTCTGAGTTACACGATTCAAGGATGAGATAGAAAAAATGCTAACTATTTAAAAATTTTGGATGAGATTTTAGCTGTCTGATCCAAACCTTGAAGCAAAGCTTATATGTGCGTTAGGACATTATCGACCAATCAATGACAATATGATGGGAATCCATACAAGGCATTGAGGCACTAGACTTGGAAAAAACCATTAGTCCAACATGATAAATTATCAAAGTAATTTGATATTTTATATTACCTTTGATCCACATATAGTTGGAGCCAAAGTTAGGGCTAACTTTCCCCATGTGTGTTGAGGATTTTAACACTTCGGCCACTTGTATGCATATAAGTTTAATTTACCCATTACATATTTACTTCAAGTTCCTCTTGACTCAATCCTTTCTTCATCTTTACCCTATCTTGTTCGAGACTACACCCTAACCAAGATCAGGCTTGACTTGACTTTTTTCCAGTTGGCCTCTTGATTTGAGATTTCAAGGCTTGCATGAGCTTGATTAGCCTGAGTGCTTTATACTTGGGTTAGCATGGGGTATTAACTTAGGAAATTTCTTTTTTAATTTAGAAAATTTAATATAATTATTTTTTTAATTTACCCAAAGTTTAATATATGATTTAAAAAAGATGAATAAATTTGATGTTTAAATTAGGATTTGAAAGTGAGATGAATGGAGATGTGTCTTATAATTAACAAGTTAACATTCTATTTTATAATAATAAAACCTTTTTAAAATCGATGCATATGTCTTTAATCTTTGAAGCTTATTGAATGCTTCAAGTTGCTTTGAAGACTACTAATTTATTATTTTCAAAAGTGTATAGCTTATTCTTTACAACTAAATTTATTACATACTAAATAAGGCTATTATAGCAAAATGCTAAACATTTAAGGCTTGTATCATCAAACACATGGGTGACCTAATAGTGGGTCAGACTAAACAATAGTTTGATTGTATATAACATAAATGTATGATTAAAAAAGAAAATTAATTAAATTAAATGATTAAGTATAAGGTGAGCAAATGGATAATATAATATGATTAGTATAATCATATAAGCATTATCAATTTAAGAGAAGCATAGAACATAGGAATGATTAAGTTATGATCTAAAAATTGATGTACAAAAAAATGTATCATAAAGTATAATAATGAAACAATATAAATACAAAGTTAGGAAATTCTTGAGCTGATCAAGCTGGACTATAATGTCTATGATTACTGGGATCATATAATTATGTTTAGTGTGAACAAGCATAAATGAAAGTAGATTTATCTCATTGTACCATATGAACATCAGAATAATATTAGTATGATATGAGGAATAGCTACATGAATCAACACGGGGGAAGTTTCATATATGGAAAACTTATATTTAACCCTAATTAGGCTTTGTGAGGTGCTTCTTGTATGGTCTTAAGGGTATCCATGTGCTTGCATAAATTTTAAGCCCTTGCTAACTTAATTTAGGAAATTCCTTAAGTGGAGGAATTGATTAACCAACTCTACATAAGAAGTAGAATGCAATTTTGTGATAGTCTTACAAAGCCTTATTCATAACTAATTTCAAAAAGGCTAAACCTAAAGCAAAGAGGAGAAGAAGGAGACCTTATCATGAGTATTAAGAAGATGATGTAATATAAAGATTAGAAGATGAAGAAGAAATTCCTCTAGAGAAGCACTCTACACAGTTAATGCAGGCATACAACAAAATTTAGATAAACATCAGATAATGCTAATATTATTAATATTTCTTGTGGTTGTTGTAGAATTATTATTATTCATGTCGATATTCTTCCCCCTCATAAAACTAGATGTTATTATGAAATAAATGACTTAATATTGATTATATAGATTTGTTTGAGAGCATGATTAAGTAATTTCTTGATTGATTCCTTCATGAAGTTGTAACAATTCTTGAATGTATTATGTTTGCTCTAAACTAAGATGATAAATTTAGAATTTTTAGGATAATGGCTTGATATTGTTTAGATCTATCATATATATGCCATTATTGTTGAAATGTTAACATAATTGTAGTGGAACTAGTTCCTAAGTGATATTAATCTCCATTTTCTAAGAGAGCATGGTTCATGATGTGTGACACTTTGTGAGCTTAGTGATCAAATTATGGGATTATGGGTCCTAGTTTGAATATTAAGCTTAGGGATTTAAAGGGTGACTGACTTAGTGCAATTATGGGTATGTGGATGATTTTATATCGAGGTCTTAGAAAAATAACTAAAATGGTTTGGTGTGATTAAGAAAGTATCAGAACTATAGTTAAAATATATGACATAATTAGATATATTTGGTTCTAGTATTTTATGGTAGGGAGAGTAAGTATAGGAATATATATGGTAGATGTAAATCTTATGAGATTAGTCATTACACTTTATTCACATTAATATGGTATTTTCCTTAGAAGATATGGTTGTGACTCAAAGAACTATTATGAAAGGTTATATGGTTAGAGAGCTTGTTAAAGAAGACCCCATAGTAGACTGATTGGC
Organism: Vanilla planifolia; assembly: GCA_023846275.1. Lineage (NCBI taxonomy): Eukaryota > Viridiplantae > Streptophyta > Magnoliopsida > Asparagales > Orchidaceae > Vanilla > Vanilla planifolia. The sequence continues at coordinate 9,815,467 of CM043875.1, read as the reverse complement.
TTGGGCTTTTATATTGTAGACATAGCTTGAACCCTTAGGGGATTACTAGTTTGAGGTATTTATGCAATTGAGGCTATAAATTGTGGTGGTTTTGACAAACCCAACCATAATTGATGATTAATTTGCACAAATCTTGGAACTATTTGATGAGTTGGTGCACCCAATAAAGAGGCAAGTCATTCCTGTGGCTCTAGTATTTAATAGTAAGGAAGCTACTTGGTGGCATGAGTAGCATCACACTATGTTTGGAGACACCTATAATAGTGAGGTACCATGGGAGGAGTTTGTGACTTCATCAAAAGATTGTTATATACCCAAAACATCTATGGATCAAATCGATGAGGAGTTGACTCGCTTGAGGTAGCGACTGATGTTAGTGATAGATTATGCATCTCACTTCAACTACATGACTAGATATGCATATGAGTTCTTGAAATTAGATAGGTGCCACTATAAACTCTTCTTGGTTGTACTTAGGCCATGACTCCAAAACAACATGGTGTTTATTTAATTATCTAAATACCATGAATTGGTGAAAGCAGTCAGGTCAATGAAGTAGGTTGAGCATCACATGGAGGCTCACTATAATGCCAACAAAAATAGAAGAATTATGATCTCTACAAAAACAAGAGGAATGATATGTCTCAAAGCAAGAAATGAAAGCAGAATCTAGTCAACACAATTAGGTGACCCTTATTTTAGCTGAGTCTATTAGTGAGAAGTAGTAAGATTAGCTCAAAAGTCAATCCCTAGGATGTTGATAATGTGGTAAGAGACATAAAGATGCTTGTAAATGCTAAGAAAAAGTGTACTTTATTTTCTTAAAGCTCATTCATAAGAAGGAATATTATTTAGGGTTTGAAGATGATTCAGGATGTTGATTAGGTAAAAGCCACAATAAGAAGTCAACCTCATATATGCATTAACTTAGTAATAAGCTATAGAGGAATTCGATGTCATTATTGTTATGTTTTTTTATGCTAACATTATGTGAATTTTAACATTGGTTCATGCCATTCCTTCACATTTGAAATTGCTTGGTGACAAAGGCTAATTGCACTTACTATTGATAATGAAGTTACCCTCTAAGAGAGAGATTTTAGGTAAAGTTAGAATTAAAGGTGGTATACTAATTCTTAGCCATTGCTTTAAGTCCATCTCATTTGTGTAACACTTATGGAATTTGACATCATTTTAGTCATGGAATGGATGACTTAACATGACATGGTGATCAATTAATAAGATGAGAAGGTCTACATTAGTGCTAGATTCAATTAACCTTATTTATTTTGGAGTAACCATCAAATCCCTATGATATCAACACTTTAGGTTCAACCATTAATTCATAAAGGCTACATTGCATTGTTAACATTTATATCTAATTCCTAGCTATGAACTTAATTTTTTAGGATATTTTTATTATAAGATATGATCCTTATGACTTTCCTGAGGAGTTATCTAGATTGCCACAAATTTGAGAGCTTTAGTTCTTTATTGATTTGGAACATAGATCCTTTCCAATAACAAAAGCACCATATTGTATGCCTCCAACAAAACTTCAAGAGCTCAAGCTCCAATTGTAAGACATGGTTAACAAGGGATTTATCAAGCTTAATTCTTCACCTTAGGATGCTTCTATTCTCTTTGTTAGAAATAAGGATGGGAGTATGCATATTTATGTGGACTAACAAACTTTAAACAAATTACCAAGCAAGAATTAATGTGAACTATCTTGTATAGATGAGTTACTTGATCAATTACAGGGAGCATCAAAATTGTCAAAGATTAATCTTCAATTTTGATATCATTAAATTAAAATTAGAGAGGACATTTCTCAAACACCTTTTACATGCACTTAGATGGCCTTGCCAAGACACTATTCACAAGCATGGGTACTACTCCCATGTTTAGACATTTCATTCTACATGCACCTTAGTTGCATTGATTACATCAACTACAATGTTTTGCAAATAAGCATGCATGGGCATCTAGCACACCATGCCTTCTTATATGCATGATATTGCCACCGTGTGTGGCACACAACCTACATATTAAAGCATGCACTCCAATGTGCCTGTAGCTAGCCTCTATACATTGGTGTGTTCAATTCTTACTACTTAGTGCTTGATTAGGATATCAATTCTAAGTTCATTAAACCCAAAAATTGTAATATTAATCAAGAAAAGAATGTCACTTCCTTTTTTTTTAAGTATGAGTTTAACTAAAATCCAAAGATCATAATATCAAAATATACCTTTAATTTATAATATAGCATCATATAAAATACTGTCATGCTAAGACTCTAATATATGTCATCTTCTACAAGATCAAAGCATAAATAACATATCTTAAAAATTAATAAATGACATGAATCTAATCCAATCTAAGATAAAAATCATGAATAACTACCAAAGTTTGATAAAAAATATAATAAGTAACTACCAAGTCTAATAAGATAGTCTGATTAGTCTTATATCAAATGAAATAAATCTAATGATAATAAGTATCAAATCTATTACTACTGATGATTAAATAAAGGGTTTGAATCATCTAACTAGTGCACTAATTTTAATAATTTTTATCTCAACTCCTACAAAACTCTTAGCTCACTAATCTTATAAAAATATAAGAGGGGAGGTTAGTTGAGAGAATTAATAGAGAATCTTTGAGCTATACTATAAATCCAATATGCAATAGTTAACAAGTGTATATATATATATTTAATAACTAAGTTAATGATATAAATGAATGACATTAGTTACTAACTACCATAAGACATCACCATTTACCAGCTAAGTCAAAATATATCCTTATAACGTAGTTAACCAGATGCTTAATATTCCTTTCTAATCTAATAAACTCTCTTATCTAAGAGAATCTAACAAAGCTTGATACTCCTATCACATAATATAATCCAACACTCTACAGGAAAATCCTAATCACATGTAGTAACCTCATAGGGTTCTAAGACATCTTATTAACTACATGTACTTCCTTTTATAATATAGCATATTATGTGGTTCTACATGAGATTCAATGTATAATTATTCTCTCTTAAAACTATTTACATAATGGTTTGTTGCTAATCCTAGAGGCTTTCATCACATTATTTGACAATCCTCTTATAAGCTCAACCATCTACATGTAATTGTCTCTAGGTTTAAAGAGCAGGGTCATGAACGTATCTATCTTTTGGGTGAGCATGAATAATCAAGGGTCCACTATATTTGACTACCTTAAGGTTCCCATTAAACCTTAATTTTAGATATTCATAATATCTTAGATTTTTTTCTTTGATTTAGTCTCATGCTAACCTTTTTCTTGAACCTTTCTTATTAAGGTTTTCCTTAGTATTTACAAGACTTTACCTTTATCCTTAGGTTTGACATATAGCTAATGATGATTACAACTAAGCTTGGGGTTTACACAAGTAGAATTAGTGACCCTTATGTCTCTAATATATTGTTGAGACACCAACCCATCCTGAGGTCTATCTTAAGCCACTATACAAATACTTTATATCACCGTCTAGGAGTTCATAAAGTAACCTAAGAACCTAAATAGGGTCACTTATGATTTTATCCAGAGAACCTAGTCAACCCAACTGTCTAGCCAATATCTTTATGTTATTCCTTGATCAAACCAAGCATAATTTTAAGTCTTATTTCAAGCTCTTCTATCTTCTTCCAAGGACTTGTTTGAGAGCTTAACTTGCGAAAGCTTATTTTGAAATATGCATAAAGGTTCATTAGTGGTTTTGCCTTAACCCAACATAAGGACCTTCTATTATAAGTTCATTTTCTATGGATTATAACTAAGCTTTCAAAATTAATTCTGAGGCTAAGCCTATGTTACATAGCCTTACCTAATATCTTCAAATTTCTAATTTAAATGTACTAAGGTTTATGTACCATCTATAAGACCTTTACTTTAAAGTCTAACCATAGTCTTAGCATATTTAGCTATAGCCAAACTCTATGCTTACTAGTTAAACTTAACCTTCTTTTAGAGCCTTAACTTGAGCCCTTCAATTCTCCCTAACTTGAAAGAAGGATCACACATAATTTAAATGTCATCTAAGTTCTCTTAAGGGTTGAACCTATGCCACCCATGACTTAGTCATGCCATGGTTCTATGCTTTCCAAGAAAACTCGAGTCAAAGGGATGCTTGTCCCCAACATTAACTAGAGTTTTGGCTTTATTTCCAAGTGCTCTTATATGATTTATGACTTAATCTAAGGTGCAAAGTATACATTCATATTCATTAATGGTTGCTGAAATTCACTAATGGTAGAAATATGAAATTTAGCATCATCAAATAAAGATATATGCTCTTCCATAAGTTCTCATGCTATCTTTAAAGACCATAAATATGATGCTTATGTTTAGCACAAGATCTTCTAAGATTAGCATATTTAGAAATAATTTCCAAAGTTTCCACACATTCATCATAAGAATAAAATATTTCACTATTAACAAATTTAGAAGAGCTTACCTTATTGCTTAAGGAGATCTTTTCATGAATAGTTACCATTGGAGAAGTTGACCTTGTAGATTGTAGCTTCTCCTTTGCTCCTAGTTCTTTAGCTTCTTCTTATTTTTCTTCTATTCATTAGCAATTTAAGGTTTTGTTTCATCATAAAACGTTTCTGGCATTGGCACTTACGTTAACTGAAAGCAAGTGCTAAGCATAAAAAGTTTAAAGCTAATCTCTTCTCTCAAAGCACAAAATAAGATGTGAACATATCTTGAATTTGTTTAACAAATTTTATTAATTTGTTATCATTAAACAATACTAAAAGGGTATTTTGTGATTGGTTTTAAATAAAAGCCAAACATCAAAATCAACTTTTTCCTAATAAAGGTTTTAAAATTCACTTTCCATTGAAGATAATGAGTTAACACAAATAGTGGAGAAGATTCAATGTTAAAACCTTTATTAAAATAAAAATTAGAAAACTATATGCAACAAGAACTTAAGGGAGCTAACAAAGGATTCACTTAAAGATGATAGGCCTTTTAAGTGAGAACCTCACTTTGGTACCACTTATTGGAGATACAAGTCACACCAAAAGCATAGATGTTTTTGCAAAAGTCTTTCTAAAAACTAAATCCAACTAAAGATTTCTTGAATTGAAAATGTTTGATCAACATCCTTTTCAATATTATTAAGATATACAAATGTTAAGAAAAACTTTTTAAAAAATGACTATTTTGATTTGCTTCTCAATGGCTGTAATTGACATAGTAAGAAATGTATGATCAAGTTAAGCAAGTAAAGTAACCAAATGAGAGGTAGATTTTTATGTGGCATGGATTATGCCCAAGACTACATACAATCCAATACAACCACGATTTTTTTTGATCAAATGCATCCCATAAACCACTACATGAGATAGCATTGGGATCAACCCTCTCCATACTCAATGGCTAGGAGCTAGGACAACCCTCCACATGCTCTATGGCTTACAGCATGGCCCAAAAAAGATAAATACAAGGAAGCAAGTACAAGCTACAAACTTGAATGTGAACTAAGCATACAATTATAAACACAAAATATAATGGATTGAAAAGCAAGGATACCACTTGAACAAGTGCTGGTGTAGTGAAATATGCAAATGTTGGATGATATTCCTTGCTAGTTTTTCTTCCTTTATCTCATCTAAATTTGCTTTGCAAGGAAAGCATTAAGCACTCAAAAAGTTTTTCTAACAACCAAGTTTCCTTTATAAAACTTTGATAAGTGGTTCCTTAATCTTTATTAATCAATCATCATCTTATTTCTAATGGGGTTTATATATCACACTATATAGGACCCTCAAACATGATCATGAATAGATCTCTAATGGTAAAATATGTTTTTAATCTATGACTTAACTAACTATTTTTTAACATTCATAATTGTTTGTACTATTTGAAAGGTGGATCATATTATATGAAGTTGATATGTTGAATCAATCATATAAGTTTTTAGAATATTAGTTTATTATATAAATATTTTGGGTTTTCTAAAACTTTGCTTTGAAGACCATCCAAAACTAGATGTACCTTACAATATAAATCATTATGCTATTTGAATGTTTTAGTATTGTGCAAATATAATGTTCGATTTGAATACTTCATTCGTTTTTATTGGTTGTACTATACAATGTATAAGTTCATAAAATACAATGTTATTTTTATAATTAAAATAATATATTATATTCTTTTTATGTTTCCCTTGAATTAATCATTTTGTGCAGTAAATAATATTATATTATTTGAAATTATTTATTTTTTTATTCATTATAAACTACTCTATGTACTTGCCTAGTTGAATTATTATATCTATAACACAAACTCCATTCAGTTCACAATGCCTAATTATATGATCTTTTCACTCAATGCATTAGTAATAAATCTTATTTGATTTGTTTTATCCCATGATTGTATCTCTAGTTAATTATGTTATATGAAGTAGGATTCTTGACATACGGTTAGTGTAATTTTAACCACTTTATAATGTATTTTTGCAAATTAAAATTCTGTCATTCTTATCATTCCCTATAATCTCATTCAGTTTTATTGGCAAAACATTAGTTGAACTAAACACAAAATCTTTAAGTGCATGCAATTTAGGTTTTAGTAATTATGGAAAATTCTATTAAGTGATATGCAAGTGCTTTTTTAATTAATGTGCAAGCTATTGAGTATAAAAGGTATCCCATTTTCAATCCTTACACAAGCTTTAGGAAATTATGAAACCTTGTATGTTTTTAGGGCACATTAAACCATCTTCTTATTCAAGTGAATTAGTGGATGACTTTTTCCTTCTTGACTTGAAGTATCTAAACTAACCCAAGGATTGTTGAGGTGTGATACGCATAAGAGTGGGAGGGGGTGAATTATGAGCTTTTAAAACTTTAAATACTATAAAAAATGCATTATAAGAACTTGAACTCAATGTGATTAGATAATGATACTTGATTACTTTTAACAAATAATTAGTATTCCAAAAACCTTTGTGTGAGTTGTAGACTATCAAAATATCATGTAAAATATGGATGATTTTTATATATTTTGTTCTAAAAAATTACCAAGTTTCCATTAAATCAACTACTCCCTTTTGCTATAGTTGGCAAGTATAAACTTTGTAAAGGACCCACACTACAAACTCAAAAGATTTATTATAATAACAACAACAATATATTCAACACTCAATGAGATGAAGAGATGTTACCAAGAAATATGAGATGTTTTGAGAAAAACATAATTAATAAAATGTGACTATGCTCACAAATAATTATTTGTAAAGATGCCTCACTAAATCCATGATATACATAGGTTCATAATATTATTCATTTTCTTAGAGATTTTGAAGTAGGTTCATTAGCTTATTATAATTTGTTAGATGTGCTTTTTATACTCTTAATCTAATTAAGCATGCATTTAGAAACTCCAACAAAAAAAATTAAATTTTCAAGGTTCTTAACTAGTTCTTATAGGTATTAGTTTATTATAACAAATGAGTGAGTTTACACTGGTGATGAGTGTTAAAGAAGGATCACCTTATCATGTGCCTATATGACTCAAGTAATATAGTTACTTATAGTATATCACTTAACTAAGATAATAGATATCTTATCATATGATGAGTGTTCTTCACGCACCCTTAAAAACTTTCTTGTGTTTTCAAAACTTAATATTAGATAATCACTAGGATCATACAAGTATGACACTTTATGACATGTGTACAAGTTGATAAGGATTGTACACATTAGTTAAGTGGATCATTAGTGTTTAATAAATTTTCTCACAAAATGCTCTACTCTTAGTTCTTAAGATAATTCATTTGAGTAAGATAGTAGGATCATATCAATACAAAAGTTTTCCCTTAGAACATTTGTTTAGAGTGCCATTAGTATTTTACTTCATTTGTGTAAGATATTAACATTATATTATACCAATTAACTTGCACTATAACATGCATGATGATTATACTTACATGAAACAAGATCTTTTTCTTTTGATACTATTTTAACATAGTTTTTACTTAAGTTATTTATACAATTTTGAAGGGACAAGGTTCCTACATATGTGACATACTTCTTCATATGTTATGTTCCCATAACTTATTTAATACAACATAGCCTAGTTTCATGTATAATCTTTAGAAGGTTTTAGCATGTACAACCAAATAATATTTGATCTTCCTAAGTAGAAAAATTTCTTACGTTTATGTAGAGATCATCGTACAAATATGACATGCAATAATAACTAAACTTAACATGAAACATAAAGAAGGAAAGAAGATCATACCAATAAGATTAAGGACACTATTTAATATGATCATTATATATATCTAAATAGAATCATAATTAGGCATGTTTCAAAGGACACAAGTTCTAGGTTTTTTGTTATAAAACTAAGATTTTATTAAATGATAAAGTTTACAATCAATTATAATTGGACTAGTCACCATCAGGTTATTTCAAAACTAACCGTATTGCCAAAAATTAGAGATTTATGGTTAAATTTGTGATCTTACAATTTTGGGACTTGCACATTGTAAATTGAACTAGCATATTGATTTAATGCACGTCATACTAGGAGACATAAAGTAACTACATGCCGCTATGAAGTGTGAGTGATGTATTAATCTGATACTTTTCAATGTGTCATTTTGTAGGTATGATTATACCATCATTTGGATGATTTGTAATACCATTTTGATCATGACAATATGTATATCATTGAAGTATGATGAGGCACTAGGATGAATGATGTCTGATTATAAGATCAAACTTGTCCTTGAAATGATATGCCACCACAAAAGTATGATGTCACATACATGTGTTATAATGGACATACTTATCCTTCTTATAAGTAATTGAAATCATATAGTTATGCTAAACATGGCTTGATGTGAACAGTGTGGACACTATCAACATACTAATTTGTCTCAAGTTTTGAGAGGGTCATCTTGGTACAATGTAAAGAAAAATAATGTCTTTAACAACTATTTGTAACTATGCTATAAATAGACTTTGATTTTCTTCTATGTATGTTGAAACTATCAAGTGCATAGTGAAATCTGAATCACTACACAAATATTACTTTAATTTAGTTGTTGATCATAATGGATTGATGCCAAATAGAAAAGAGGTGATTCTTCAAATATTATGATTGCAAAGAATGTATTGTACAAAACTTTTGTTGTGAAATTGAAACACTAATATTCTTGCATCATATTTGGTTTAATCAACTAGTGCAATATTTTGTACCTTTTATAATGATTGAATGCATAGATTTGGGCTTCATTGATTAACTAGAGTTTTACATAAATTTGTCTTATGGTCTAAATCCCATATTTCAAATTTAGCTAACTTTGTTGCCATTGTTGCTAGATATTTGGCCTCTTTTTGCCCTCTTTTTGAACAAAACATTAGTGAACTATAAGTGAATTTATTTCAATTCTTGAATTTCTAAAACAATTTTGAACATATTGCAAGGGATATTTCACTGACCTTGCATCATTTTGAGCAATATATTCCATTTTAATTACAAGCTTGTGTCTTTTTTTATTGTGACACATTTTCAAACTCTGAATCAAAACAAACCAAGTACTTCCATTTAAGATTTTTTGTCAGCAACATAAGAAAAGCTTCCATTATTTTGCTTTTATGGTTGTGAATAATGCCATCATAATCTATGCATCCCTTTTTATAATTCATATAACCATGATCATTGAGCTTCAACCTATGATTTTGTGGAAGGATCTATTTCACCACTTCACAATTTCTAAATGTGACGTCCTTATTTTTTTCCTTTTGTTATAAAACTTCATTGTTTTTTAATTTCAATCAACTCCATTTCTTTTCTAATTAAATTATCCTCTAATATTACAAATATGATATCTTTTTTTGCCATATACTTAATTAATTTTCTCAACATTTTGATTTTAGAAGGACAAAATCTCTCTTAGACTTTGTCCATTTTCTAATTTATAAATACATCATTATTACACTAATATCAATCAATAATATGACAGTCAAGTAGATTATATCCAAAATCATTAACTATAAAGGAAACTATCACAATAACTACATGCCATAGTTTCTATAGTTCTTACATCAAGGTTTCACATAAAATATACAATACTAAATTTATCACATGAATTACAAATTAATCAACTAAAGTCTTATCGTACAAATCTTAAAGTTATAATTTTGTTTTATAAACTATTCTTATATGTAATCCTCTATTTATTAGAACTCTAATATATATGAATTGTTAGTGCCAAAGAATAGTTATATCAACCATTACTAACTTAATAGGTCATCTCTAATAATAAATAATATATGAGATAAGTAATAATTTTGAGACAGTCATAGGTAGGGTCTAATTGTAAGTATCAATCATAACATGTAAGTAAAATCTTATTCATGTTAAAATATTAAAAAAATATGATACGCTATCAAAAGAATATCTTGTAATAATCTCTAAAAGAAATAATAAAGTCTTGCAACTTTTATTTTTTTTTTAATGTTTTTCTTAATGTGATCTTACTTATTAACACCTATTTTTACTTAACTAAGTAAATCTTATGTGAGGTTAACTACTTTTCAATTTACTTAATTACAATAAAAAATATATTTATTAATTTAACATATCTTACTTTTATATATAATCATGCTCTATCTTTTCATATTTTTAATATACATATATTTGAGTCAAATCTCAATAGTACAGTCCACTAGCCATTAGCTGCCTCATAGTAAAAATTCTTAATCTTGTAGTACGCTAACCACTAGCCATCTCACGATAGTAATATCTTAATCTTATGACACAATGGCTAAACCACCTCATGGTAGTAACATCTCAATCTTGTGACACTCAATGACTAACCATCTCACGATAATAATGTCTCGATTTTATAATACACTGGCCACTAGTCATCGCACGATAAAAACTATCAATCGTGTGACACGCTTTTCACTAGCCACCTCACAGTGGCAATACCTTAATCTTGTGGTACACTAATTATTAGTCACAAAGAGTAGTATATATTAATTTTTGATTAGTTTAATATTTCTTTACTATTTAAAATAACATCAATTATCATTTTCTTGATTTATTTTCATATTAAAAATCTTATTTTTATAATATTTATACAACAACTCATCAAATGTCATGCTCGTATAATTAATCATATCAAATAATTTAACATAGTAATTTATCAATATTAAAAAGACATATATCTAGTTACAAGTACATATTTTTATGTAGATACATATAATGGTGCTATATTAGTATATCAATATATATACTCTATACAAGATTCACATGTAAGATCTTAATTTCAATAATCAACGCTATATAGAAATGTGCACATAAGATTAATGTTAGAGTGCCTACCTCACAATTTGTTCTCATTCTTTGGGATAGTTTTATAGTTATTCAACTTTTTCTTTTTATCAATTGTAACTTATCAATTATAATTTTAACTAATTGAAACTTTTTTGAACAAAGTAAAAATTGTTATAGTATCAATGTAGAATATATGACTCAATTTGTAAAGTACAAAAAGATATCTTTGTTACCACCTTTTCTCAATTTTCTCTTTTCTCAAAATCTTAACTTGTAAAACTAAAGAGATTTTGCACTCCATTAACCTATTGGTCAAAATAAATCCTAATTAGAAGCAAATCTTAGCTTATATTGTAAAAAATAAGAGAAATCAAAAGTAAGATGCACGCATGATAAGTTAGAGAACTTATGTATCCTTGTCTCAACACCAAGCTCCAACTCCATGCTTTTCATTGATGTTTCAACTATGCCCATACCCCTCATCTTCAATGAAGCTAGTTTCATCAATGACTTCGGCCAATCATGCGAAAATCCCTTCCTAAGGTTAGCCTGAGGCACGAGAATGGTAGAGGGAGCAAAAGGACTATTTTCAATAAAATCAAAATTAGTTTATATATAATATTCAATTGCACTTATTAACTTCAAAAAGTTATAAAAATTTCAAATGAACTACAATCGAGATGAAACAAATATTATTAGAACCCCCTTGATATGCTCTATTCAGTTATATATTATTTTTTTATATATTTTTAGATACTTTTTTAGAAGTTTTAATAAACTTTATGAGATATTTTAATTCGTAGGTGATTTAACAATCATAGATATTATACTATATCTCATCCAAGAGGAAGCTAGGGCTAAGCTAAGCTATACTAAAAGAAAGTCCTCCTGAAACATTTTTGTAAGATGAAAGCATTTAAATATGTTGTAGCTATAAAGCATCATATTATTTATAACAATAATACCGATGATTTACTACCTTACAGATTTTTAAATTCCTTTCTTTCCATGCATTATAACAAATAATGAATAATAGAATCATAATGAATTTTTCTTTAATAGAATGATTATCACCTTACTTCTACTAGTAGAATAATGAATTAGTTATATTATTTGCAATTTCTTATTGAATTTTCAAAGTAGTGGCAAAGGTAAGCCAAACTTTGGTTCTTTTTTCACAATTAACAAATGCATAATCTAATGAATCCTTATTAGGGTAATAGGGACATTTAAAGGCCAAATAAAAGTTAACATTTCTTAATTTCTTTGTAAATGGAAAGAGTTATTTTGTATTCTCCACACCACAAGTGAGATTTTCACTAGACATTAAGAATTCTAGGTTATTTTTCTTGATTTATGAATAAGGATCTTGCTTTTATCTACATTCTAGGTTAACTAAATGCTAAAATTTCCATTCATAATTAGGGTTTAATGATAAGTTGTTATTATGCTACATAATTGAGTATGTTTTGAGACTAATTCTTTTGTATTATCATGTGCTTCCAAGTGTCTAATTTGTTTTCTTTCCTTTTTGAACTTATATGTTCTATTTTCATATAGTTAAGCCAAAGTGAGTTAACAAATAATAGTTTCATATTTATTTTTATAGAGAATGTTGTCATAATGTCTTCTATCTTTTTGAGTCGCATGCCATTTTCTTCTATTGGTAAATTAAGCTTTCCCAAGTGAGTCCAGTGATGCATGTGTGCATTGTCTAAATTAGCCCATATAAAACCATTCATGATCTTTCTACTTTATTCAAAATATTGAGAGGTGGATTAACTATCATTAAAGAGTAAATTAGAATTGACTCCAAGACATACTTCACAAAAGTTAGTCTCCCCTTAATCATAAGGAGTTTTTTCTTCCAATTCTCCATTTTCCTCTCAATTTTGTAAATTACATGTTAAAAGTAAGTGATCTTTTTAACTAATAAAAAGAGTACAACCTAAGGCTTTCAATGATAACATACCTCACTTTTTTTATTAAGAAAGAACAAGTTTTTTTCATTTTTAATTTAAAGACCTATTGCTTGAAATTTAATGAATAATTTATGATCTTGGATATAGTTTTCACATCATCTCTACAAAAATTATTAAAATCACTTGCATATTTTGTATGAGTAATCATTGGACAACCTTTGGGTTGAGCATAGCGTAATGTTTTCTTATTATTAATTAGCTTGTTTAATGCTTGACTGAAATCTTTCATTAGTAGAATGAATAGTAGGTGGAGAGATTGGATTCCCTTGTTTGATCCATTGAGATACTTCAAAAAAAATCATTGGACTTACCACTTATTACGATTGAGATCCAGGTGCTTCGAAGTATGTTTTAATCTTCTTGATGAATTGGTCGATAACATTGAATTTTATAAGTGCTTAAATAATTCCTATTAAAGGCTATAAAAATGTCTTTTAAGAAGCAAATTAATTACACAATTATTAGCTTTAGTATTATGATTAATGACACCATCATTTCTTGAAAAATTTTATAAGCCATATCTCTTCTTTTAACAAAATTGACTTGTTTTTGGGAGTGGAGTTTAGGAAGAAAAATTCTAAAGCTTGTTTACAAAATGCTTTATGAATAATTTCTTTATAAAATTGTATAAGAAAATTGGTGTGAAGTTATTGATTGTTTTAGGGTTCTCTTTTTTGGGATTAAAATCAGATTTTCACTTGATATCCCTTTAAGAATAGGGGTCCTTATTCAGAAGTTTAGAACCACATTCAATAAATCATTTTCTATGATGTCCTAGTAGTGAGTGGTGAATTGCCCATTGTATGCATGTGGTCTATTAGCATAGTGTTGATCTGTTTAAAATGTAGCATCTCTATGTTCTTCCATTGAGACTTCATCAACCAAATTTTGTCTTCCTCTATGACCAAAAATAGAAGGTAAGTAAGCATCTTTTCATTGTCAATAACATTAATAGATGACAACTCCTAGAAGTGGAAAACTGAAACTTGTTGAATTTTTCCTTTTTGGTGTGTTTAATTACTTATGAAGTCTTTTATGTAGTTAATTTTTAACTTTGTTTCTCTCTCTTTCACTATTGTATGAAAACAATATTGTATTTTGTTACCTTTTTGGAGCCATCTAATGCCTTCCTTTACTGTCAATAGATTTTCTCTTTAGTACTTATATCCAAAAGGAAATCGTTAGCCTTATTGAGCTTACCTCTTATTTCTCCATTTTGATAGGCTTACCTCTTATTTCTTTATTCTAATATTTGATTAGTCCTTCAACCTTTCTAATTTGACAAAAAAAATGGTTATACCTAAGTAATTTAATAAGATTGATCAATCTTTTTCCATTATTTTAATGAATGTTCGATTCCAAAGCTACATGTTTTGAAATCTAATTGCTTAAGGGTTGGAGAAAATTTTTTTATAAAATGAAAAAATTAGTGGGTTATAATCAGATTATGTTCTATATAAATGTTTTATTATAGCTACAAGAATTTGTTCAAAGCAAGCTTTATTTACTAACATTTTATCCAACCTATTCTAGTTCCACAAAGCCTTTTTCTTTTATTAGTCCATGTGAATGGAGACTTGTTGAGAGAGTTCCTTAATGCTATATTTACTAATATAAAATGAGGATTCACAATTGCTTCCAACTTGGGTGTAGAATGGTCTTTGGTTTCATCAATAGATGTAATTTTATTGAAGTCACCTTCTATAAGCCATAGCCTATCAGCGTCTTTTATAATGTGGATGAGAATATTCTAGGGTGCCCATCTTTCTATGCATGAGCTTTTAGCATAAATGAAGGGGTAATTAATAGATGTATTCCATAGTGGATGATTATTAGCAAGTGTATAACTACTCTTTATCTCTTAGTATTTGACAGTTCAATTCTTTCTTTCAAAGTATCCAAGTCCTATTAGGTATTATAATGATTAATGTCCAATGTCATTGCTAGTTGATGCATTTTATTATTTTCCATTATTTCCATTAATGTAAGAAGAACTTGAAGTAGGAGCTTCTTATGTTTGGTCACAAACACATACCCACTAATGTTGCACAGTCTTATTAAAACTTAGAACTATACTCTAGCCGAATTCTATTTTGATTAGTCATTCTTGTCAACCATAGGAGACGACTGCAACACTCTATTTTTCTTATGGTTATCCTTGTTATCTTTAATATGATGATTTATATTTATCGTTTTTAATCTTATGACTTAGATCATTCTCGTCTTTATTGTGTAATAATCAAATCATCAAAATCTCATCCAGCTTAATCAGATGCCAGAGATCTAATCTATCTTTATCCAATAATCAATACCTTATCCTCTTTTATAGCCTTTGTTCTATTGATTCAAAACTTTTTTGAATAAATCCAATGGCTCTGGTTGATCCTGCTTGATGGCTAATTCCTTAGTCATTACTTGAGTTATCGTGTAGCAGTTTTGGAATAAATATTTGAAGCTGCTTGGAATAACTTTTTAAGCTATTTGGTACTAGCTTTTGAAATTATTTTCTTGACTTTCTAATGCCTATGTTCAAGCTTTTTTTTATATAAACCAATAATTATTAATAAAATTTCTAATGAATGTAAACAAGATTTTAAGATTTTAAAGAAGTTTTGCATGATATTCTAGCAGTGTAAAATCTTTCGATAGCACCCTAGCTTAGTATTACTCAAAATTTCAAATTCTTCCAACTAAGACTAAATCTTCCATGTTTTTATTTTTCTACTTATCTTTATAATTTTTAGCTTTTTGTGTTTTACTTTATTCATCAACAAACTTAGGAAACATTTTACTCTTTTATCGAAATTTTATTTATTGTTGTAACTTTTTTCTTTTTGGTTGGGCTACTTGGCGTTTATGAAAGCTTGAGTTTTGTTTGATCTCGTAAAAAATTGAGTTGAGATTAAGCTCTTAAAAGATCAAGTTATAGTTGAACCCACAAAATCTACTTGGTTAGAGATGATTTATAAAAAAAAATAGGTTGGAGGTAAACCATAAAAGAATATTTCAAGTTATAGTTTTCTTAATATTGGGGTTTTTTAATCTCAATTGGGGGTGGACTTAGATTCTGTTTAAATTGAATCACCTAAAAAGTTTTTTGTACCTTTTTAATTTTTATTTTTTAATTAAAAAAATTAAGAAATTAATATATATGTATATATATATATATATATATATATATATATATATATATATATATAATCAAGATTTTCTTCAAACATAGACTTATCTCAACAAAAAATATTTAAAAGATAAATACAATAACAAAATTAATAAAATATTTTTAAACTTATAATTTACTCATTATGGGATTTACACACTAATTTAACTTCATTGATTAATGTTAATTCTTGAATAAAAATTAGTGATATTAGACAAGTATCATATGGAACAAACCTATAAATAAGAATACTTTTTTAAAGTTGATGTTTGCAACAATTATCTAAAGTTAGAGGTATTGGGTTCAAATGAACTCACTAACAATCAGAATGTAAAAACTTTGAGATCATTATTATTAGAGTGAAAGGAAATAGGGAGATAATTCTACTTGTTGATGATAAGATGACAATGGGACAATCATAATGGCAAGAATAAAACAACAAATTGAATGAAATGAAGGAAGAGAAGCCAAGTATTAAAATGTGCAAAAGATATGAGTAGTTTAAAGGGGGCAACTAGCTAGGTGGAGTATTAAAATTAACTTAAATTTGAGTAAGATAAAGAGACCATTTGACCAACAATAGAGAATTGAATTAATTTAATCTCACAAATTAACTTGTGTAAAAAAGTAATGGAAAACTTTATATGTTTTGGGATAAACAATAGAGAAGGAATTAGATTTTGGTTAACTCTCTTTTATTGAAATTTTATGGTTTATGTGATTTAAGCATAAAGTTGAAATATTTTATGCTATTTCAATTTATTTTTTAAATATGTTTGTCTTTTTACAATCCCAACATTATTTTTTATCAACTTTTTCTTTTACAATTTGTTACCAAGTTAGATTCATTGTATTTATTCAATTCCAAACAAAGTGATATTTTTCAAAATATTATTTTTTCCATTAAAGATAAAAATTATTGACAAACAAATCTGCAATCGAAAAAAAACAAAAACACTTTTTTTTATATATCTCATCCAATCACTACAATTGCATAAGGTAGCTTCTACTGATTTTATACTAAAATACAACATCATAATGGAAACAATGACATCAAAATCACTCTACTAAAAATATGTTTAGAACACTTATTATTGAATATTAGATTAAATATAAAAATAAAAGTGCTAAAATATTGTTATTAAAAGATTTTATTTTACACAAATTGTTATAGGTAGCTCTTATTAAAAGAATCTGTAGTGCAAAATTAATAAAAAAAATATTGGTCTTTTTTAAGTAAAACAGTTAAATAATTTTAATTTTTTTTAAATTTTTAGCTTTTATTTAAATAAATCTTTAAAAACATGATCAGTAAAATTCAATGACATTCCGAAATGTTTGCTTACAAAAAGAAGAATTAAAAACATTGTGCTAATGATAGCTTTAATTTATATATTAAGAGCCGGGTACAGACGGTTTGATAGGCATAAGTAATTAATAAGTTTTATTAGTTTACCATACTTTCCATTGAGCTTCAACTGATTAATATATAAACTACTATTTTAAAATATATTCATAAATATTATATTAAAAGTTTATATTTGATAATATGTTATCAAAAAACATTTAAATAAATAAAATAAAAGGTATTATAACATGCTTAATATATTTTTAAATTCTTTAATAAGTTTTTAATGTTATTTTTAAAAAATTAAGAAAATATTTTAAAATATATTTTTGGTCCTAGAGCAAAAAGTCTTATGGTTTCAATCACAATCAACCAAATATTTTACAACATTTCGAAATGTAGAATGTCAGACAAATGGCACTGTCTTTGAAACAATGTTGCTAAATAAAACGAGATTTGCACAATTAAATAAAAAAAATAAAATAAGATAACATAAAATAAAATAAATTGAAATAAAAAAATCCCTTCCCTTTAACACAAGCAAGTTGTGACCATTGGACATCTTATTTTTTGATAAAAAAAAATCACAATCAACTTCAAAAAATAGCATATTTTTTCATGGAGGAATCAGAGCAAACAAATTGTTCTTAGTCAACCAATTCGATCGATGAAGGAAGGGAGAATTCATCTCAAAGACATATGTTGTATTATGAAGTCGGATCAATTTAATAAAAAAATATAAATTTATATTTTATAAAATCTTTTTATTTTTTTCAGAAGTAAAGATTTATTCATAGTATATTTGAAAATTAAGATAAAAATTATCTTTTTAAAGACACATTATGTTTTATATTAACTTTAATATCATTTTTTAAAAAATATGGCTAAACAAAATCAAAATAATATAAAATGATTTTCGTAATATAAAAATAATTTTAGATTAAGTATTTATATAGATGCAAAGATTCATACAAAATACATAATGCAATATTCTTGTGACAAACAATATAGAATAAAAAATTAAAAAAATATTCAAACAAATTATAATTTATGAATCCATAGTTCATAACTTTTAATGCAAGACATGATTGAAGTCATCTTTAGCACAATAAGTTATAGATTGTCATGGCAAAGTATATTGGGGATTATCTTTATAAATTTTTTTTTTGTTATTAATTCCATCAACTATTATCTCAACTTAGTGCATGACCATCATCATTATCTCTTCTAAAACTAAAACAAGACCCGTAGACACATTTAAAAGAAATTAATGGGATCAATTGCCCATATAAGTTTGACAATATTGTCTAGTGCTATTGATATGTTTTTATTAGTTGAAGTAAAAAATTATTTAAAAATAATATTCTATGAGCTTTTTAGCATAAGACATTAGTGGAATAGCTCCATATGTTGAAATCGATTGCCACATTTTGGGTAGAAGCTCTTTCCAATTGTAGAAAAAAAAAACAAAAGGGATATGGGTTTCTATTAAAGCCCAATACCAGGTCAAGTTGTCTAATGCTTACAACAACATACAATTTAATTTGTTCATGTTTTATATCCTTATTATATTAATAATAATGTATTTAATGTTTAGTTGATTTTATATTTTTAATGGATAATTGTAGCTTTGTTAAGTGTCTTTCTAATTTATTTTAAACACTATCCTTCATTTAATATCCCTAGTAAATGTTAACCAAAACGTTGATAATAATTACTATTTTGATTTGCTTCCCTAAGGATATAATCAAGTTATTAAGAAATATACTATTTTTGATGGTTTGGCTCATCCCAAACCCTGCATCGATCCCCAAGCAATCAGCTCAAACATCGCTAATAAAATTATTCTTTTGCCATGTCTAGATGGAGAAATGCAATAAAACCATGATTATCTATGATCAACCACAATCCATAAATTACTCAATGAGATATGACTAGAAACATTATCAACTCTCTCCACACTTTATGTTTGGCAGCACAACCAACCCTCCAAAGGCTCTATGGTTGGGAGCATGATTAAAGAAACAACTACAAGCCCTAAGCTCACTTGAATGTGAACTAGACATTCAATTTTAAGCGCATATTCTAATGGATTATGAAGACAAAGTTATCAGTTTTACAAGAGGTTTTGTAAAATATGCAAATGTTGGATGATTCTTTCTTGAAAGCTTTCATACTTTCAATGAAATTAATTTTGAAATATAAGCTTCTAGCACTCATACAACATTGACAAATGGATATAACAGTGGATTACTATAACAAGCATCGTAGTTTTCTTTTCAAACTTTGCCAATTATTTCCTCAATCATTCTTTAATCAATCACCATTCTATTTTTATCATTTTGGAGCATTTATATAATTTTACATTGCATAAGATCCTCACAGGATCACCAATGGCTTTCTAATGGCTAAATTTACCTTTATTCAATAAATGAACTAGTTATTACCCAACTTAGATAAATGTTTGTATTATACGAAATATGGATAATATTATATGAAGCTCATTTGTAGAACTAAATATATGGTTCATTAGAACTTTAGTACACTATAAGTAATTCTTAGGTTTTCTAAAACTATGCTACCAAGATCACCTTGAACAAAATGTACTCTAAAATAAAAATTACTTTACCATATAAAAATTCTAGAATTTTACAAATACAATGCTAGATATTAATAGTTATTTTCTTTTAATTGGTCATCTTTTATAGTATACTAGATCATACAGTATGATGATATTTTTATAATTCAAATATTTCAATGTCTTTTTAGCATTTTTCCTTTGAATTAATTGCATTAAATGATAAAAAGTTTCATACCATATGTAACTCATGGGATTCCTATTGTATAGGTGACTTTGTGTGCATTCCCAATTAAATTATTTGATTAGAAATACATAGCCCATTTGAATAAATTGTATAGACAAATCAAATGATCTTACCATTCAATCACTCGATATGCCAATGATAACTTGGACCGAACCATTAGATATGCCAGTCTTATTGTATGAGGTGAGTTTTGTAATATATGAATAGTGCAATTAGTCAAGATTCAGATAACCATGGTCATTTTTAGCTTCAACATATGAGTTGATGGAGGAAGCCATTTTGCCACTTAAGCTTCTATACCTCATCCAAGAGGAAGCTAGTGATAAGCCAAGCTAGACTAAAAGAAAGTCCACCAAAGACGTTTTTGTAAGAAGAAAGCATTCAAATATCTTATAGCTATAAAGCATCATATTATTTAAAATTATCATTACTAGCTGATTTACTTTCATAAGGATTTTTAATTTCCTTTCTTTTCATATATTACAACATATAATGAGAGGTAGAATGGTAATGACTTCTCTTTTGGTGGAATGATTGTCAACTTACTTCTACCAATTGAATAATAAATTAGTTATATTATTTGCATATGCTTGCTAAATTTTTTTAATAGTGGCAAAGGTAAGCCGCACTTTGCTTCCTTTTTCATAGTTAACAATTGCATGATCTAATGAATCCTTATTAAGGTAATGGAGACATTTAGAGGCAAAATGAAAGCTACAATTCCTTAATTTATTTGAAAATGGAAGAAGCTATCCAATATTCTCCACACCACAATTAAGATTTTCACAGGACAATTACAATTCTAGATGCTTTTTCTTGATTTATGAATGATAGTCTTGCTCGTAACTACATTCCAAGCTGACAATATGCTAAAATCTCCAACCATAGTTAAGGTCCAATGAGAAGTTTCTATTACGTTGCATAACTAAGTATATTTTGTGACCAATTCCTTTGTACTATCCTTGTGATTCCCAGTATTTGATTTGTTTCCTTTGCTTTTTGAACTTATATATTTTGTTTTCATATAATTATACCAAAGTGAGTTACCAAATAGCAATTTCTAGTTTAGTTTTGTTGAGAATGTTTTCATACTAGATTGTTGGTTAAGTTGATAATTCCTTACATGTCAGATTTTATTGAGAAAATAGAGTAATGTTAGGTGGTGATAGATTAGCATTGGAAAGGTTTTTTGAGTCATAGATGTCTTTTTATTAAGACTAGATGAAGTGAATCCTTGATCATGCATGCAATCCTAAGAGATAGATAAGTTAGCTACTTTACTCTCTTTTCATAGAAATAATAGTTACATGTGGTTTGTTAAACCTATAAGAGTGTAGATTATATGAAAAGAACCTCTTAGGTTGGTTGAAGGAAATCGTATAAATACTCTTAGTAGAGAATAATTACATGTTTAGTCCTATAGAGAGTAAATAAAGTTTTATGATTATAGTAGGGAGTACATGTAGAAGTTGAGGACTCTTAAAACTATGTAGGTAGGACTGGCTCATATGATCAACATGTCCTTAAGGAGTGTTGGATTGCATCATATGATAAAAGTACTAGGTCATGTAAGGATTCTCTTAGAGTGTATTAGATCAGATGAAGAATACTAAGCATCTAGTTAATCACATCAAAAGCTTATGTATTGACTTAATTGGTAGAAAGTGATGCTTTTATAAGAATTATAATTTGATTCCATTTATATACATCATTTACATAGATTTTACATACACACTTCTTGGCTATTACATGTTGATTTTATAATATGGTTCAAAGATTCTTTATTAAGCCTTCCAATACATAGCCTTATATTTTTTTTGTAGGATTTAGCTAAGAGTTTGTAGGAGCTGAGTTAGAGATTGTCAAAGTTAATGCATCAGTTGAATGATCCATCTATTTGCATTTCATTATTAGTAGTAATAGAGTTGCTATTTTGTATGTCATTTGTTATATTTTTATTGTACATGAGATTACATTAGACTATTATATTATAGTAGTTATTTTTTATTCTTATTTTGTTAGATTTTGATAATTATATATGATATTATTTTTTATTGGATTTAGATTAATATATTTCTTGATTATTGGATATTTTATTATATGTTGTAGTTTTTTTAGATTAGAAACTTTTTAGATTATTACTATATTAATATTTTATGTCTTATTATATTATTATTTTGCATGTATTTTATGTTATTATGATCATTGGGATTTTTGTTACATTCATAGATTTGAAAATTTTGAAAAAATAAAGACAAAAAAATCAAGTCTGATTATAATAAGAAATAAAACAACACACATGATTTTTAAGTGGTTTGACAAAATCTTTATCTACATCCATCTCAAGTTGAAAAACTAGACTTCCACTATCAAAGCCACTATTATTTGTTATCGCAATAAAGATAAGCCTTCATAAAATCACTCTTTTTTCCATAGCTAGGAATGTGTCAACTTAATACAAGTATAATTTTTTTCCTTATCCAATTAGGGGTCAAATTTACTTAGAAGAGTACTATAAAGCTTACACAATTGTTACAACACTTATACAAAAATAATAGTAAAAAGTCTTATAATTAACAAAGATAATAATATAAAACAATGACTAAATGTAGTGGAAGGATGTTGCAAGGTCAATATATGAAACATTAATGTTGTAAAAGAGTAGATGATGTTAATAAAGTGTTGGATATAGCAATATAAGTTGTATGAAGAAAGTGATAACATAATGAAAGATAGCTTACAACATAGTTCCTTTCTCACTTGGTAATTGATTTAGTAGTTTGTTCATCAATATAGTCCATATGAATACTCTCCCACTTATGTTATTTAACATCTCAAAATCAATTAAGACAAGTACAATGGCTAAATACCTACTTTGAGAAATTTAAATAAGTATGAGACTCAAGAAATGATTGAATTGTTTTATCTAATGTTTTGTACAAATATGATGCAACACTAAGTCCACCATCGAAGCTATTAACATTATTTGATTAGTTTATTTTTCCTTACATATATGTATGATGTAAATAATATGGATATATCATATGGTACAAATAGAACAAAGCCACTTAGGTCAAACATTTGAGAAAATCTTGTATTATACACCATGTTAGACCTTATAATTAGTTGAAACTTTCAAATATCACAAGCTCATAGTATGGCAAAAATATCATACTAAAATGATATAAAATTGCTCAATATATGACTAAGTTTGAAGCCAAACTCTTAGATAAATATACAACATTAAGAGACAAACTTAATATCATACAAATATGATATTAATCTATTCAAAATTTATTTAAGTTTCAAACTAAGCTTCACTTTTCATGATTGTCTTAGATTGATCATACTTGTTTATAATACATAATGTACTATTATGACAATATGCATTTCAATGCATAACATATTATTATGACTATATAAATTTCAATACTTGATCTTGTTGGTACAAATGTGAAATCAAATAAATACAATATACTCAACTCACTTATTTCTAAAGATCTTAATTGATAGTACATAACCTATTGATTGTATAATTAAGAATTTTTTATTATACTTATTCGCACTAAAATGTTAACTCACACCTAATACATATCATTTTAATCCTCTTAATGAGTATATCTTACAAGTACAAAAGTTGATCTCATACAATACAAAAATCAAAAACATGTAAACCTAAAAAAAAGTTCTTTGTTATGAATT
Organism: Vanilla planifolia; assembly: GCA_023846275.1. Taxonomy (NCBI): domain Eukaryota; kingdom Viridiplantae; phylum Streptophyta; class Magnoliopsida; order Asparagales; family Orchidaceae; genus Vanilla; species Vanilla planifolia. The sequence goes on along the minus strand of CM043875.1, from coordinate 9,791,101 downwards.
TAGTGTAGATTTACAATAGTTGTATCATACTCACACAAATAGTTAAAACCTAAAGCAAATCATTCTTGATCACATTTTACCATGCATTGTTTAATGCTATGGATTAACTAATCTTTTGGAATGATGAGTACATTATACATGTATGATTATACAAAGTAAGTAATCTACACAAAATTCACTCTTTTTAATTCTTTTTAATTCTAACTTGATTTAGTAATGATGAAAGATGAAACCTATAAAGAATGCAACGATCTAAGGACATATTATATTTATGTTATTGAGCAAATTAAGATGCATGCCTTCAAAACAAAGAAACCACTAAAAGTTGAACATATCTTGCATGTGACAAATGCTATTCCTAGAGTACAAAATGAAAAATATTATGTTGATATAGGGAATGGATTCCTTGAGATCACATGTCATCAACATGCATGAGAAATATGAATGCAACCATATGTGGCATATAATTATTAAGTGATAGGTTTCAAGTTTTAACCCAAAGAAAGTGTAGGTAATATGCTCCAATTAGGCAACCACTCTACTAAGAGTTGAAACAATAGCTCCATGATTTACAAGTTACCTAAACTTAAACAAAGCCACCAATACATCTTAACATGTCTTCATATGTGAGTATTCTATGAGACACTTGATCAAGTTTTATCATTTGATTATCACTCTTTGATCTAAAGACACATGATCTAAAAATCAGTCAAGAAAAAGCATTAGTAGTAATAACAAGATATTTTTGTTGTTATAAAAAAGGTGGCTCAATAACTAAGGACAAAACATGGCCAAATAAATGTGTTGGTTTTAAAAACTCTAGTATCTAAAATTTAAACCTAGATAAGGTTATTAAGTAACTTAGGGTTTGAAATTTAAACAACATAAGGTTTGTGAGTAACATAGGGTTTCAAATTTAAACATAGATAAGCATCATGAGAAACTTAGGTTTTGAAATTTAATCGTAGATAAAGTTCTTAAGTAACCTAGATAAAACTCTTGAAATACTTATGCTTCGTAATTTAAATCTAAATAAGGCTCTAAGATAACCTTAGGATTAATAAATTAAATTGTGATTAGTCTCTTAAACAAACTATAAAAAGGTATAATGATAGTCTTGGTTTATGCTTGTGAAGGCATTTAAGAGTTTGTTAAATCATATGAAATTTTTAAAGCAAGCTTTGAGGTTAGGATGAAGAACTTGGAGTACTTGGTGATTCCATAATGATACATCATAAGAGGCCTTGGTCTTTGAGTAAAAGTTTAGATGAAAGCTTAGAAAAGGATGAAGAAACCTAGCGAAGAGCTCATATAAGATAATTAAAGTTTTGAGAAATCATGGGGTACCAAATAGGCTAGTTATGCTTTTGAGGAAATCTTAAGAAGCCCAAATTATCAAGTTATGATATTAAGGAAAACCTAGTAAGGGTTTGTGTTGTTTGGTATTATAAATTATGGACTCTCAAAAGATCATGGAATGTTAAATTATTATGGAGTGTCTCGTTTTTAGTGAAGACTTCTAAATGACAATGGAGTGGTAGTTGTTTATTGAGAGCATCCCAATGATTTGTTTATATACTAGATTACTTAATGAGGGAGTGCTAGATTAGCGGTTAGACATTAGTTACTAGATAACTACATCATAAAATCATGAGAGTATGTGAGATTAGATATGTTTTGAAAGATAATAGATGAGTTAATATTCTTAGAGTTATTTTAAGAGGCAAATAATCATTATAGATTTGTTATGAATATATTCCAAGTTATGTTCTACCATAGCTTGGTAGATTGAGCCCCTTTTGTATGATGTATAAGTTTATTTATACATGTTGCTCATACTTTTCCTTATGATAGCTAATTATTTGCACGTGACTACTACTTATTCTATAGCATGACTTGATGATTCCTAATTGAGCATGTTGCTTTAATCCTTCCATTATATGTAGCTCCATGGAGTTAGGTGCTCGCATGTGAGTTGAGTCAGGGTGACAGAATTAGTACATAGTGGTAGTTGGCATTAAGCATTCTAGTTTATGATGTTTTTCCTTTTAATATTCATGTTTTTATTTATTATAGAGGCATATGACTTCCTTACATCATAATATTTTATAATTTACAAGTTAGAATAAAAATATTTAATCATTTGTCCATTTAAAGGTTACTTGATTTATAACACTTATTTTAGATTAATTTCAAAAAAGTAAAAAGTTTAATGTTGTTTGTCTTTCAATAGTATCCTACAAAGGAAACAAAATAGTCACTTGCACAACATCTTAGGTGAAAAAGGCCATAAAAGTATGATGAGCTATTCCTTTTTGTACGAAGTCTATACCATTTCAACCATGTATTCAAGAAAAACTGGTTCATATCTATATAATGGAAGTGTCATACATGTGTGAATGCACTTAGTTTGCATTTCCTAAATTTAGTCGGTTAAGATTTTGCCTCATTGGTTATTAATGCATAAGTACATCATAATTTTACTTAAACAAAGTCCTTTGATTGTTTCTTTATCCATAATGTAATTTTTATGCAAATTATTTGCCATAATAAATTACTATTCAAACTATTCATATGATTAGACCTTGTTCAATAAGTTTATCAAACAATACATCCATTATATGATTCTTAGAATAGCTTAAGATTGTATTTCATTTAGTCCTAAATTCTTCAATTCTTCTTCAATCATTAACTAAAAACTACTTACACTTAGTATTCCATGTTTATTACTTAATACTCATTCTTCTTAGCTAATCTTAAGAGAGAGTGTGTGTATTTGTGCATATGAATATGTATACAATTTAGAATATTAAACTTTTAATTAAATTTATTAGATAATGACCATATTTATTTTTTTTAGTGACCATTTTAACATGTGTGCAATAAACATAACCTCATATGCCAAAGGTTTTTCTTCATAGGTTCTCACTACGGAGAAACGCTTGCACATCTAGTAATGGTTTAACTTGAGGAACCAAAATGATCATGGCTTTATAAGTAGTAGTAGGTGATTTTGCAAATCCTATACATAAAATGCTACTTTTTGGGATCCACTCCTATTCATAGATTTCAATTTATGGATATACTAAAAGGACAATTAATAAGACATGACCATTCTTACAACGATAATTACTTACAACATTAGCGATTGCCTTTGAATAACATGTATAAGTAGGTGTCATATGCAAATGCAAACATTTATTAACAGTTCTAATACCACCATAAAAGTTCGCATGTTTATTGCATTGAAAATGAAATTAGACTTGTGCAGAGTTATTGCCAAAATTTTCCTTCTAAAGATTTCAATGTATTTCTAATTAAGGAAAAGCAATTAAGTTTCTACTTCAAATATTAATTTTCTCTTTTTAACAAATCATTTATCCTTTCAATGAAATAATGGATTTTGAATGCATAAAAATTGTAATTTTATTTGTCTACTAGATATTTTCCAAATAGAAGATGGTTGAAATGTGATTTTTTTGGTCAGTGAAACATTTTCTTCCCTAAGATCATCACATTGCTTTTGTAATTCAATTATCTTGTAAGCATGGTCATGTCTCATTAATTGTCCTTTTAGTATATCCATAAATTAAAAGCCAATAAATATGTGTGGATAATTTAATTGAACGTACAACCTTTTTGTTAACCATTTTGGGAAGGGTCTTATATTCATTTTGGAGTGCTTAAGATGCTTCTATGAGATTTTATTTCTATATAAAACACTCCAAAAACTCTTTAAAATGAGGAAGATCTTTAATAGTTTTGTGAGATAATTTTGGAGTGCTCTTCTTGTGACTTCTTTCCTTATCAATTGAAGTGAAAGATTGAATGTGCTACATCAATCTTAAAGTGTACAAGTGCATGATAATCGTATCCATTCATCATCATTTCTTCTACACGTCATCATTACTCATAGAGAAAGTGTTACATAAATCTTGAAGTACACAAGTGCATGGTAGATGATTCTATACATCATCTTTTATTGTACAATGCATAACTGCTCACAAAGGCTCTTCATTTACAATTGCTAAATCTTTTTAAATCATGTTACACCTATAAAATTGTCTAGCACAATGTATGTTCCTCTTGATTGAGTACCTTTCCTTAGTTTATCATTTAAATTTTGAATGTTAAATACTAATTTAAATGTGCTTAAATTTTAAATATTTATCAAGTTTAATTTTTTAAATTTCAATGGTAAAGATATCAAATTAGATTGTGTCTTATATATATTGGATTATGTGATAAGAAGGCTTTGTTTTGATGATGTGAAGGTTGAAATCTTATCTAGATTTACTATAATCAGGAGATAGCCTAAAGGATTCATGAGTTCCCTTAAAAGTAAGAATCAAACCTAGTCAAGGGCATCAAGATTGAGGTTAAACTAATCCCTTGATTGTATGAACCCTTAGGATAAGGATAAGGTAAATATATCCTAACCTTGCAAGATTAAAAGATTGTTTGTCCAACTATATAAGTTCTTAGCATGATTGTTTTGCTAAATATGTAATCATAGAATGTTATGATTTATTCAAAACAATTACCTAAACCATGCATTAATAATATTATACCAAGATTTTATTTAATTATTTCTATATGACTTATTTTCATTGAATCATGACAAATATGTAATCATGTTATGTAGAAATATTGATGTTTTTGTCATAAATTTTGTAGGATATGCCTACCAAGATTAAGCATGGAAATGATGATATTTTTTCAGTTGTCGTTATGTAGATGTTACTTAAATGAACCTTATACATATGGTACCCATGTTGAAAATTAAAACTTTACTCTAAAAATTGTTGCTTAGTTGAAATTGATCAATGAAATGATGATGAAAATTCTAGCATAAGAACTTAGTGATAAATTTTTAGGTGTAACCATAAAACACTAATAAGAGCACAAGATATTTTCTTTTATTGAAAAAGAATCTAAATGTTGAAATTTTACAACCAAGAGGGGTTGAATGCCTCGGGTAGACCATGTGATTTATTGGGAGGGCTCAACCATTGTTTTAAAAAAGTAATAAGGAACTTTAAAAAGGACCATAGATGACTTTTAAAGTAAGTACAACTTTTTTGTTTCTTTGTGGGGAGGCTAAAGAGGCTTGGATTAGCCTTAGAAAAAGGGTAAAGGTGATTATGGGTCTCAGTTAAGCTTAATAAAAATGTTGTGGGTTCAATTAATTATGATATAGGAATTAAATTTTTTTGGCTAACTAATATGTTTAATTAGCTTAAGCTAGGTCTATAGATCAATTAGATTGACCATGAGCACCAAGGTTTTGAATTTGAATTACTTAGGAATTTATATTTATATGCCTTTGCTTGAAATTTGAATATTTAGGGTTGAAATTTAAAGGTCCATGGATTTAAAATTAAATTCTTATGGTTTAATGTTTGTACCTTAGATAATGTTACATACCAAAGTTACCCTGGTCAAGTTTTGATGTAAATTATTACTTGAATGAACCATCAATGAGGTTAAAAAAAGTTAAGGTACTAAGTAAATGGTAGGATTAAATAATTCCTAAGGACTTTAGGTTTTGCAACAAGGACCTAAGATAGAATTTAAGGTTGAACCAATGACATCATTGGCTTTGCAAAAACCTAAGAGACTTTTGGAAGGGTGTGGTGACATAGATAAGCTTACAAGACAAGAGAGTCAATTAATGGAAATAATGTGAACCCTAGTCTCAAATAAGGGATTTTATTTTAATGGATTTAGTCAATGATTTATAACTTGAGTGAATACTTAAGTGATAACCTAAAAACTTTAAAAGAGTTTGGTAAGGTTTCTTGGTTCAGATCTGATAATAGTTAGATATAGATAAGAAAAACTAGATATAAGATGACTACCTAGATTGTCTAATTAGGGTTTAATGTAATCACTAAGTTATCCTAGATAACTATTAGAGTATAATGAAACCCAATAACACCCAAAGAGTTGGTTAGTGTTTTAAGGAAAACCATAGGATTATCCAAAATGATAGATGAAGTCTATAAGAATTTTCTAGATAACCCTTGCTAACTAATGATTAAACCATTTAGAATGATGCTATATAATAGACAAGTTTATATTAATGAGATAGATTAGGATGAAGTTGGTCCTAGATGATGACCCCGCAAGATATGTGTCCAACAAGTTATGGAGTCTTAAGTGGAGTGTCATGTGCTATTTAGCAATCCTGGAGTGTTAAGGGACTTGGTTAATGTCATTGTTAAAGCCAAATAATGTGTACTATTAGATCTTATTGATTCCAAGGTAGCTAAGTGTGACTAATTAATAAGACATCACAAGAGACTTTGGATGTATCAAAGCATCTGTTAGAGTGCCTCATGAATATAAAGAATTCTTAGAGTATTATGAGTATGCCCCATGAGAATGGCTTCTTTAAATAGGAGTGATAGATTATGTGATGAGATAGGAATCTTAAACAATGTGTCGAGCACATCATGGGTTTAAAGAGAAAGCCAAACCATTGGTGGTGCACTACATTCTATTTTTCTACAAAGAAGTTTTATGATGTCATAGAGATTTATGAGGCTTGATGGGTAATGGTTTTATGCCTTGGACTTGCTTGGTAAGCTAAGATACATTATCTGTTATTGTCCATGTCGATGATTTCATTCTACTAGACATGACTATTTTTATAGTAACACTTGTAGATTTATTATTGAGCTTGGCTCGCCTCCCTTCCTTACGTCATCTATAGGTGAAGAGTATTAAGAGCTAATATAGGAGTTAGAGTGGTTAGTATTTTTACTAGATTATTCATCTAGCTAGTATTTTATGATGTTATAGTTATTGGTTTCTATTCAAACATGGCATTGTCATTTATATCTAATGGACTATTGACTATATGAGAATGTTTATGATAGAATTTGATATCGATATTTTTTACATTATTTCATGACATAGACTAAGACTTCTAGTTGGCATATGGGTCTTATACTAGTTTGTTTGATGTTCTGGATTTGCATGAATAAGCTTTATAACAAGTTATTAGGTTTGCTTTGAATTCAAGTACATACAAGTGTACATTGGTCAGTTATTTAGAAGAGAGTGAATGAGATCTTTAACTAACTACTTAATAGTTAGTGTAGAGGTAAGGTTCATTTTAGGTAACATGTTTTGATGATTATGATTAGATCAAAGGAATGTTACTCCCAATTTGTAAAGTGGCTAACAAATAATTTGGTTGTGCATTGGTTTTGTTGCACCCAAGAAAAAAGCTACTAAATAGTTAGATGTCATAGATTTAGTATCAAAGCCTAGGTTACTGTTACCTGCACTAGAGTTAGGGCACCTTAGGTATACTAGGTTCCTGCTTAATAAGGTGGGGAGCAATTGGATATATGATTTTATAAGTTAGATGAATTAATGTGTCATACTTCTTGCTTTAAGTAATTAAGCATGGTAATTTTCTCCTTGATAAAATTGTTTAACACCTAAAGTGCTACCTTAAGGGTCATAAGGAGAGCCAAAGTTAGACTGACCAGCTAGAGTTATGACACCGTTGGTCTAGTATGCACCCAAACTGGAGACATTCTTGAAGGCTTTTATGTAATTGAGAATAAAAGCCTTGTTTGCTATGATAGATTTAACTTTGCTAGATTATTTTTTAGGACATGTTTAGGATCTATTTGATGCATTGGGATGCCCATCTAAGTAAATGATTGTTGTGGATGATTTGGTTCCTAATGGTGAGGTAGATACTTAGTGGTGTGACTAGTGTTACAACATGTTTGGAGATGTCCCTGATTAGTGAGATTCCATGGAACTTGTTTATGGTAGCATTTAGAGGTTCTTATGTACCAAAGGAAGCCTAAGCTCAAAGTTCTAAGGACTTTACTCACTAGACATAGAGACAAGTTATTATAATGGATTATGCTTCTAGACTCACTTATCTCACATGATATGCTTCAGAGTCAGTCACCTTGGAGGAGCATCATTGTGAGTTCTTTATGGAGGGACTTGATCTTCTTCCTAAAGATACCTTATGGATACTTAGTTTGCATAGTCACATGACTTGGTAGAAGTTACCAAATAAATTAAGTAGTTAGAGCATTACATGGAGGCTCACAAAGAAGTTAATAGGAAAAGAAGAACTCTAATAGTAAAAAAATAAGAGCAATGGCAAATTTATTAGTAAGAAATGATAGAAGAGATCTAACTAAGATAGTTAGTCTAAGTTCTTATGGCTCAACTTGTTAGTGGGTGACTTATAGAGCAATGTAAAGATCAAGTCTAGAGATGCAAATATTATGACAAAGGGCATGATGGTGCATGTAGGTTTAAATGCAATGTTTTCTTTATCTTCTTGAACATTAGGCATAGGAATTCTAATTATCATAAGGTACAAAAGGCCACTTAGAGCACTGGATAAGTAGGAGGGTAGTCAAGAGTTCATGCACTCACCTAATAGCATGTCATAGAGGATTCTGATGCTAATTATCCTAATTTATGCATTCACTTAGTTGGGAAAACTCATTGTTGGTTTAATTGTATGCTTTATAGGATGTAATCTTTGGTTTATTCAAAAATTAATTCTCTTTTAAAAAAACACCATTAATAATGGAAGTATCTTTTGGTGATGAGATCCTAATTGGATTTAGAGTTTGAAGTGATTTAGTTATCCTTGGCAAGGGTTTTAAGACAAAGATGTTTATTAGAGCTCATGATAGAGTGTGATCGAGATATTAAACATTATGATGTCAAGACTAACTTAGTAGCTTATGCCTTGAGCACAAATCTTAAACTTATGCTTATGGAGTGATTAGAGAGAGAAGTTATTTTTGATATCAACATAACTTGGACTCAATTAGTATAGGCTTTGGTAACCTAACTCAATTCTTTTAGTTTCTAGGTTGATTAGTTAAATGAGTAAAGGACACTTCAATAAGACATCCTAAGCTTCAGTATTTCTTTGCTAGCATGCAATAGAGAGTTTGAGGAATTTATTGCACCAAGAGCTCAAAGACAGAGTATTGAGAGAAGCTCATGCAAACAAGTTGGTGATCAATCTAGGGTAAACCAAATGTACAGGAAACTCAACATAATTTTTTGGTGGAGAGGTTTAAAAAAGGATGTGACTCGCTATGTTTAAAGGTGCTTTATTTATTGAAGAGTTAAAGCTGAATGTCAAAAGCATGACATTTTATTACAAAATTAGTTGTACTATGGTGGAAATGAGGGAAAATTACCATGGTTTTGTCATAGGCTTGTCAAGGACCAGAAAAGATTATGATTTAATTTGGTAATAATGGGTTGATTCACTAAAATATCTCTCTACATTGTTATGAAAAGATTAATTTATTACACATAATTTTTTAGACAATTTTTTAAATCATTAAGAGCAACCAAAACCCATATATCCAACAATGTACATGCAAACTAAGCATACATGCCATAATGCTAGAATAAAAAAATAGGTCAAAGATATTTGCATCCATAATACAAATATAAATCTATAAAATATTCAATGCTCAATAACCTCATGTCCCAAGTCCAACCAAAAATAAAATTAATAAGAAAATTCCAAAATCCATTTATAATTATCTAGCACATTCCAATGTTCATCAATAACTAAAACTGATAATCATTAATAGAAATAATAACTCAATTAAAACTAATCATAAAATTCAAGAAGAATGTCATCTAGTTGGTGAACTAACTCTAATGATATCAAAATTAGGTCCTATATGACTTCTAATTCATTGAACTTATAAAAGCAAAAAGGAGAGTGAGCCAAGGAGCACAATAGGGAAACCTAGAATCATATTATGAAACTAAAATATAATAGCAAAGAAATATATATGTAAAACTATAAGAGAAATGTATATAAATTAAATCAAATAAAAAATCTCAATAGATGTATATCCATTTACAAAGCTTAAATAACACAAACTTATAATACTATTAATTGGATGCCCATTGTTCCTCCATTAATTTAGTAAACTCTTTAATATAAGAGAATAGTCTCAAGGCCTCAACTAATATCACATCATGTGACTTGACACTCTAAAAAGTCAATGCTAGTCATATGGGCCAATCTTATAAGACTCTAAGTGTCCTCAATACTACCACATATCATGGCACATTATTTGTTTCTCACATGACTAAATGTGCAACTTTTCTCACTTGGAACTAAATATAAAAATGTCACTCCATAAAACCTGAAGTCCCTCACCACGTAATCTAGCACTCCTCATAGCAGCTCATCAATTATGTGAAATGATTTCCTCCAACCCAAGGAAATAAAATATTTGATCTATCCATCTCATGCATAAGCATCGATGGTCTAAAATCACCTATTATAGTATTAAGCTTTCCTTAAAAACCCAAATCAAGTGTGTAAGGTTTTTGAAACCTAATCCAAAAACTTAGAGCTTTAGGGCTTTCCTTAACCCTAAATCCACTATCTATGGTTTTCATTACTTAAATAAGAAAACCTAAGATTTCTCTTGTAACCTAATTCAATTATCTAGGGTTATTTTGAATCACCTAGGTACCTCAAGATTTCTAGTAAATTCTAAGCCAACAATCTATAATACCCTTGTCCATCATTCTTATAATTAAACGTTGACTTAATTTCACCTAGGATTCTTTCTAAAAATCTATTTCTTATTTGATTGTCTATTAAGCTTCTATTGTATGCACACCTCTAGCTTTTACCATCAGGTGCACAGTCTAATTACCCAAGAACTTAATTAGGCTCACTCATAATCTTGCACAAAAAAAACAAATTAAGTCAAGGGTTTAACAACATTACAATATAATTAACTCCTTAGCAATGACTAGTATAATCCTAAGGCTTAACTTGAGCCCTTCTACCATCTTCTTAGAAATTTACAAAGACTTCTCCATCCAAAGGACTTATTTAAATCATGCATAAATGGCTCATACTGTATTGACTACGTTCCAACTCCAAGGCCATCTATTAAGGATATATTTCAACATAAACATATCCTAAGCCTAACTTAAAATTTTGCTTACTTTGCAAACAGCTGACAAATATCTTAACAAGTATTTTTCTTATTTTCTTATGCTAACTGAGCTTTCACATTTAGGGTAACGTTGCTCCATCATGCCAAAATTTCTCATTTTTGTTTGGATCCAAACCAAGAATCAACCAAAAGACCTTAAAACTATTTATTAACCAAGTTTATTCTTAGCCTTAGCACTTCTAGCCACAACTTAATTTTCCTTGCTAGTACACCATGACCCTAGGATTCTAAATTTAATTTAAAAGAATGGAGATCCATAAAGGTATTAGTTGCAACATGTTATAAATTATAGGACCATGATATCATGTCTTGGTTAAAGAATATTATTAAGCATAAAATAGTTCTTTCTTGTTTTGAAGATTATACGACATTCTCTATGCCAACAATAAGCTCATTTTCCATACATATTTACATAAAGAACAATAATATCAATTTGACATACTTTTAACCACAATTCTACATGATAACATCATTTTGAAGAGAGAATATACACTACTAAACAATATGAGTGAGCTAATTTTGGAAGGTTTCATAAGGATATAAATAAAAGAAGTCCTTTACATGCTCACAAAATTTCTTTAAGTCATAGGTAGAACAAATTAATCCTCATTTAGGTAATTTCATGGAAACAAGATTAGCTAATTACTTACATATTCATTTTTCCATTGCCAACACGTACAAATTTAACAAGATAATCTTTTTTTATCTTTCCTTACATCTTACGTGCATTTAATGTGTAATATCAATGGTACCCTACCTTGTAATCCAAGTAAAGAACTTGTACTTGCATAGTTTTTCCATCCTTCGAGCCTTGAGTTCCTCCTTCATCTTCTTGCTAATGGCTATCACTTCTTCCTCTCTTTTTCTTCTCTAAATTGGTCCCCTTTCTGATTCTTTTGGCTAGGTCATGTAAATTTTAAAAAAATACATCTTAAGGCTTTAAATAGGCTAGCCTAAGCATTTTTAAATCAAGGAATTTTCTTAACAATTGTCTAAGGTTTTTATCTTATGCTTGCAACTCACTAATGTCAAGGGTAAACCACTCCTAATTGTTATTTTGGTTAGCCATATCTATTTGATAAATTTTAGGCTTATAAGGAAAGATATGGCTAAGACATATACTTGGCATGTTTAAATACTCTATAGCCTTATCTTAATATTTATGCTACAACTTGACCATCCTATATATACATAGCTCCTAATCTAACAAGTAATGCATCAGTGAAGACTTATTAGGGATTACCTCACACTAAAAAGGTTAGAACTAGAGGTGAGCACAATTTACCTTCTAAATTAGTGAAGCTTTGCCCAAACTAGTAGTAGTGTGTAATATAATGTACCTTTCAAAATAAGAAAACTATTAGGCTAACTAGAATGCTTGTTAAGCTTAAGCTAGATCTAAAGAGCAATTGGAATGACCAAGAGAACCTTGGTTTAAAATTTCAATTATCAACAGTTTGGACTATACATTCATTTGGTTTGAAATTTGAATAATCTTCGATTGAAATTTAAAATCCCATTATTTCAAATATAAATGCCAAAGAATTGAATTTTGAACCTTGGATAACATAAAGTACCCAAGTAACCCTAGTTAGGTTTGAAAGTAAATTATGTCTTGGATGAACCATCAATGGAATTAAGGAAAGCTTAAGAAATATTAAGACTAAATAATTTCTTAAGGGCTTTAATTTGCATAAGAAAACATAAGATGGAATTTAGTGTTGGAGCTAGAAAATCATACACTTATTGAGACCTTAAGCACAAGTTGGATAAGGTTGTTAATTGATGTGCCTCTTAGTTACACCTTAGCATAATTAGATTGGGTTATGAAGCTTTGTTTTTGCCTTAACATGGTGCTTGGCTGACCCAAAGGTCTAATTATTTATTGTCTAGGATTATGAGTTGTCTTGAACTAAGCTCTTAAGCCATGGATAAACACCTAAGATGTTGTTCTAAGAAGTGTATATGGCCGAAGGATACCTCCTAAAAGAGTGTAATTACTTAGGTTGGCATATAAGACATGTGAGTCATTAGTGGAAGATAGATAAAATTAGCTTTAAAAATATAAGCTATGACTTCTAAGGTTTGAATCAAAGATTTAGAACTTGAATGAATACACAAGTGATAACCTAAATATGCTAAAAGATTCTACTAAGAATTCTTATAAATATTTGGCAAAGGTTAGATATAGTTTTGAAAAACAACATAGGGGATGATTTCTATAAATAGGCTAATTAAGGTTTTATAGAAACTTTAAATTGGCCTCTATAACTATTAAGATTTTAAAGATGACCTAGATAGTTGAATAAGATTTCAAGAAAAATAATGGGATTATCTAAGTGAAAAATTAGGATTTTTAAGATTATTTTAACTTTAGATGTTTGATGATTAAACCATTTTGATTTATGTTATATGACAAGCTAGTTTATATTAATAATGACATGAATTATGATATAATGGACCCCAAATTATGGTCCCTTAGCTAGAATTTGGTGAGTTAGATACACTAAATTTTAGGTCTCTCATTAGGTATGGTGGTTACAAGACCACTTGCTTATGGCATGACTTTAGACTATAGATGTTCTTAAACATATGGTAATTGGACCACATCATAGATAGAGCCTTAGAGTGTGGCATATTTAAATAGGTGTTGAAGTTGCAAGGGTAGAAATTTCCATAGATTTATAAGACATTGCAAGAGACCATTGATGTTTCAAAGATCATATTAGAGTTCCATGTAGATTTTAAGGACTCTTAGATCCCTATGGAAAAACCCCACGTGATTGGGCTTCTTTGAGGAAGAGTGCCAAATTACATGAAGAGATAGGAATGCTAGACCTTGCTTAGAGGATCTCATGGGTTTAGAATGTGTGCTAGACCATTACTGACTTGTTATGTATTTTGATTTTCTAGATTTCATGAATATGATGTCATAAAGGTTTTGAGGCGTAATGGGCATTGGATAGGATTGTTGATTATGGTTTCATGCCTTGGATAACCTTGTCAAGATGAAATTTCTTATGTGATATCATTGTTTGTATTGATGAATTATTTCTATTGTATAAGTCACTATATTATTGAATGAATATTTTTTATATTAGAACTTAGTGAATTTTTTATTGAGCTTGCCTCAATCCCTTATATCATTCTTAGTTAGGAGTTAAGAGCTGACATAAGAGTTGGAGTGAGGGCATTAGAGTCAGCACTTTTAGTAGATTATTCATTTACATGTCATTTTAGGATGTCATAATTATAGTTTCTTATTCATACATAGTATTGTCATTAATGTTTGGTAAACTTTAAACTATATGAGACTTTTTATGATTAAATTTTTTTTATCTACATTCTTATATTATTTCATGTGATAAACTTATACTTTTATTGGGATATGGATCATGTAATAGTTTTTTTATATTGTAGATTTGGTTGGATATGCATTACTAGAATTTATTACATTTGCTTTAATAACTTGTACATGCCAATATATATTGGTAGGATACATAGCCATAAGCTAATCAATTCTTGAGTCAATTGGTTCACAAGTTAGTGTAGGGATATGGTTCTTTTTTTTGGCAAAACATCGCTAGCATGAAGATCACATTATGGGTTCATGACTCCCACTTTGAATGTTAATCCCAAAAGGGATAATAAGCTAAACAAATATATTGACTGGTGCATTAACCTAATTACACTTAGAGAAATATTTACTATTAAAGGGTTGATTGTGACAAATCTATTCTAATTTATTTGTTTACTTTTTACATTAAGTAAACTTGTCCTATATTTTATTAATTTTTATATCTATATAACCTAGTTGAAGGATATATATTTGACATATAGAAATATGGCAAAATTTTGAGTTGTTTAATGTAGTGGATTTGGCCTAGATCTTTGCTATTTAATCTCGAGTGTGGTTGTTTCTAAATAGTGAAAAAAAACCTTTTTGAAATGGGCTTCGCATCTTTGCTATGACAAAGGAGTAAATTAAGGAAGTCTGGCTAATATTTTGTGGATTAAGGTTGGTCATAGGCTTAAGATTTTTAGTTAAACCACCTAAAAATCATTGTCACTTCTTTTTTTAATTTTTTAATTATATATCTCCTTTTTTTAATGTTGAACAATTTAAAACATTTAAAGAAGATCTTACAAAAAATATCCTTTCAAAAATAATTTAGAAAATTTTTATAACCAATTCACCTCTCTATTGGTGTATGTTGTGGACCCAATTAGTATTAGAGTGGAGTTCTCATTTTAAGGCCTCACATCATTGAGTAAATCCTCACTTTTTCTCCCCCCATGTGACATTGCAACTTTATTTTGTGTGGAAATTTGTGTTGTTTATCGTATCTAAATGAAAATATTATTTAACATGGAAATTCAGTTTCAAATATTTTGTTAAAAATGAAGATTTGAACATATTATCATTTTTGAAATTTTACACAATCTATACTTGTAATTTGTTGAATGATGATAAATTTATAAAAATTATTGAAACAATTTCAATGGTTTTACATACTGTAATTTGTGCCTTAGAAGAAGAAGAAATAAATATGAAATCATTTCTTATAGTTACCGATTCACCTCTCTATTCATATTTTAATCATTCTACATTTGAAAATGAATTTTATTGCATTCTTGAAGTAATAGCTGACAAAGATTTTAACTTAACCTAGCAATGGAATCACCATTGAGACCAAATGAACTCAGAACTGAGATAAAAAGGGAGAATGTGCTTGATTATGCTTTTGATGCATTGATCCACATGAACACCATATGCTAACTAGTTATTAATGAGCATTTCAAAAAGTCCCACTAAAGTTCTAATTCAACCCATCTAATCTTTTGTTTTGGAAGAGTGTGATGCCTTTCAATTTCCATAATAACCTAAGTTGGTTCTACCTTATTGATGCATCAAGATGGTATATACATAGAGAGGTGGTCGATGGCTATCCTTGATATAGAGAATTGATGTACTTAATGAAGGGAGCCATCACAACATACCATCTACATAGAGTTTGGTGAAACATCAAATCAAGTTAATTATGCAACCATACCACACAAATTTTGCACTATTGTATATGTCTGACTAGGAACGTGATAAACTATACAAGTATGACACAAGGCCATTACGAAGGTGTGACAAATTCAAATGAAACCCCAAAAGAATAAATGGAATAGCATGCCTATTGTATTGTTCGATGAGTTTCCTCATACTTGTATAGTGCAATTGAAATGGTCTTTCCTAGATAGAGGTAGAAAAAACATATTTAAAATGTAGCAAGCAATGAGATTGTAGTAAGTTGTCATATGGTTGATTTGATGGGACATTTTTAGATATGAAGGTGACTATAAGAATAGCTAATATACTAAATCTATACAATGAACTACCTCAATTTATATGATTTTATTGTGAATTTATAGGAAGAGTATAGACCAGAAATTATTGAATACATCCATTGGCTCTAATCTTCCCTAACAACCTTGTGAAGGCTATTCATTCTTTAGATTAAGGAGACATTGATTGAATGACTTTCCCTAGAATTACTATATGTTTGTACAAACATCTCTTCTCATAGCTTAATTATAACTTTACAAACTTTTGGAATTTGATGCAAATCTAGAATCATATAATGAAAAGAACCATTGGCCAATTAGGCTAATTAATTAGCAATAATATTTTGAATATGTGATGGAATTGATTCAAGTTGAAATAGTATTCATTAATTTTGTTTAATAAGCTTAGCATATGACAAGGGATACCTATGCTACCATAAATAATTCAAAGTTTGATTTATTATTAGATTCTTCAATGATATTCTATAAATGAGATTCTGGCATTAGTTTAAAAAACAAATGTTGCAATGTCTTTATTTTTGATGGTTATTGTAGACCCTTTGTATGTTGAGAATACTATTAAAGTTTTACATATATGATCTCCAGACACTCCACCACATCCAACATAGGTTCCTTCTTATTAAACCAACAATTTTTAGTTTATCAAAGTCCATTAGAGGGGCTTCTCGTTATACCACTTTTGTGATTATGCACTTAATTTTAGAAAATGGAAGAATCAACAAATAGTTTGCCAATTAAAACTCTAAAGAGCTTTTTTGTGTTATTATATTGCAATTAAGTATAACTTGAATTTCAAACTCTTTTTATTATGGTGCTTACAAGGTTTATTTGCACATCTTATAATTTGGAATTATGAGCTTTTCGAAAATTCCAGCATATTCACATCTTATAATTGGGAATTATGAGCTTTCCAGATGTTCCAACATATGAAAAATGGAAGAACCCTTAATGGTTGTAGAGTTTCTTAGACTATAATGTGATTGGTGAAAAAACATTTCATGATTGTTGTCATATTGGAGATGTTTGATGCCTAGTTACATTACAAAGTAATTTCATAAATATATAGAACCTAGATAATCTAGAAAAGTGTGAATCTAAAGTCACCACAAACATAAAATAAGCATTTGTTAGCAAATTGAAACTTCCTCTTCATCAAGTTTTCAATAAATACTAGTAAATTATTTAAGATCCTCTACCAAGTAATTTTTTAAGGTAGAAAATTACTAAAAATTATTTTTCATAACTTTTTAATAATTCTTTTACTTTTGAGTGATTCCTTGGCTAAATTGATTTTTAATTTGTAATAATTAATGCGAGAACAGTAACTATAACCGTCATTTTCTTCTTTTCCATGGATTATAAAATTGTGGTTGTGGTCTTCTAAATATGATTCCTTATTGAGGAACTTGCTCCACCATGATTTTTGGTGGGATATTGTTTGCCATGTATCTTGAGTAAAGTGAATTTGAGGTATACACTTTCCAATATGGCTTGGCACTATATGCTTCTTTAAGCTCCTTTAATTTTTTGACTCCTAATATATTTTCTTTCTAAGGGAAGCTAATCTTTTTTCAACTAACCCAATGGTACTTGATCATAAATTCCCCAAGGAAGCCATTCATCACACTTTCAACTATGTTTATTAACTTATTTAGAAGAAAGGACATCATGCATGCATTTACTTGATAAAACTAGTTCTTGAGTTATAAAGTCTTTGAGAATTACATTAGTACTCTAATAATAGAATTTCAAATTGTTCTCAATTTAAGTCAAGTCTAAAGTTAATAAATCAAATAAACAAGCATTGATTCTCGCTACCTAATTCATAAAATACTATGGTTAATATCGTAATTTTATGGTTTGAATTCATGCTTATAGTAATATTTGAACTTAAAGTTTCTCATGGAATTATATAGGTACAATGGGTCAATTGTAAAGTTGTGACTGGAATTTAAACTTAGAATAAGTGTAGACTTGGCCGTAGAAGGCATTGGCCTTGTACGTATTCTATTCATTTTTTAAGAGTCGAGAAATCATTATTATCATATGAGTATGTAGTTCATATTCTCTCATAATTTATCATATATTTAATTTATATTATGGTTGAATATTTATGAGTAAAATATTATATTGGTACAACCTTATATTTAATAAATTATGGAACTATAGCTTGGTCATACAACTAGTAGTCCTTTTGTAATATCCAAGCTATGTTTTGTGGTGGTTATAACTACTACATTATATAATATGAAGTAAAGTATTGCATTTGTGTGACCCATTCCATGTCGCAAAGATCTTTAAATAGTTAAGATGGAATGCTTTCATTCTTTCATACAAATGCGATACCAAAATTGTAAAAGTATGATAATTATCTAAAAAGAAAAATATTGTTGATTAAAATAAATGTACTATAGTGATCCATATATTACACTTGCACGATTGATTCTCCTTTGTAGTTAGTACAAAAACATATGGCAAAGTTTGATACAAAGCTATCATACTACTATAATAACTTTATCATAATTATATCATAATTCTTTTAAGTCTTGATAAGTTGATTATCACATGAGTGTACAATGGTTCATCCTTACATGATAAAATCATATACGGTTTTCCTAAGTGCTTGTCACTTAGTGAATATAATTATCATACATTAGTGATCCATTATCACATTTGTATAATCTCTTTAGATAATAGAAATAAACTATATTGTGTTTGTATGATCTTTGTCATGATCTAATATGATGATTTCAATAATTAGGTAATTTATCAAGAATTTGTGCTGTAGAGTATGAAGACATTTCTTACACTTGTACAATATGCCAATAAAAAATGATTTCAACAAATTGTGTCATCACATCATCTAGAAGATTTGAGTCATTTGATTATCATCCTAATTCGATTATTGTGACATGCTAATATAAACATAATTCCAAAAAAATTAATTACTTTAGAAACCTTTGGAATGCTTACTTGGCCATTGGAAGCACTATAACTAACTTTTAGATTCTCCTTAATATAAATAAGAATGGTTTACAAAGGGAAAAGGTTAATGATACACATTGCAAAATCATAAGAATTGAAGAAGAGCACAACGTGACCTTTCTCCCTTTCAACTAGAACACCACCTTTACTACAAAAAATCAGCTTTTACTTTTATGCCTCTTTCTAAACTTAGAACATCTTGGTAATATCACTTAATCATTTAGTTTTGTGTTATTATTTTTAAAGGAATTGATGGTATAAGTTCTTTATAAGATCATTTTTAGGTGTTGTACAGTTTTTTGCTTTAGCTATAACTATTTTACATTTTCTGTGATGTCTCCTTTGAGCACCATTGATTGTAAGTGGTTTAGCCATACCAACTATGCCAAAAGGGTGTGGGTTATTTGGGGTGGATGTAGGCATGTGTAAGGCTGAACCATCAAAAAATCTCTTGTGCAATCTCTTAATTATTTGCTATTTTGCTTTTATTTTAATTTTAAATTAGTAATGCTACAACTTGTTTTACTAATTTCTTAAAATATTTTCAAAGCTTTATTAAAATATTAGTTGCTTTACATTGTATTGAAACCATAATTCACTATCATCTTATGGTATTGGCTCCTCACAAAAAATAAAAAGATACTTGTGAAGAGGTGTCCCTATGCTATGGATCTATCAAGACATGCCTTAACTTGTGAGTCCTATTTTATAGTGTACATTTCTTTCTTGCTAAGTCAAAATTTAAATGTAATTGTTTTACCACTTGTTCTTTGTGAATGGTGCTTTCTTCTAGCTGTCATTTTTAAATTTTATTTAAAAGGATTTTATGAATTTGCTTTGTTTGAAGAATTCATAAGAATTAATTTTCTAAAATTTCTAAGGAATTCTTACTTTATGTTTATAAATATCTTTTAATATCATTTTATTTCATCAAAGTTCAAAATTAAATATATTTCTTATTTTTATAGATTATAAGCATTGACTTTTGGTTAACATAAATGATGAGAAAGCATTTTTGAGTGTCATCAATATTCATAACTATCAAAAACTAAAATGACAACAACATTTGTGCAATATTATTTAAAAAATAGTGGGTAATTAGAATTATTGAATGCTTAAAGTTCTATTATATCTTACATCAATCTTTTGTGGAAGGTAGTATCATTTACCATGAATTATTAAGAACTTCAAAGTGCATAACTTTATAAGATTAAAATTTTTTATTTTATATTGTTTTGAAACTCATGTTGAATTAGTTTATTGAGATTCAACAACAATTGACTAAAGATTAATATTTTGAACTTTATTATGTAATTAATGATCTATTTTTATTAAAAGCCTTAATGTATTAGGAACTATTAATTTGACCATCAGATCATCAATATCGAAAGCTTTTATTGCACATGATAACAAAAATTGATCAAGATTGATCCTTCAGGTCAAATCATCATTTATAATACAAATGGATAAGAATAAACTTGAATTATATTTAAAAACTTAATGTAAGCCTTAAAAATTATGTTAAGCTTAAAATTCAATATTCTTATAAGTGATATTGGAATGATTACTAATAAATTTCGAGTTGTATGTGTTTTAAAATCAAGTTTCCATGTGGGCTTGCTTGAGAACTATGCCCTTCACAAGTAGCTAAGTGGAAATTATAAGAACAACATTCCCAAAAGAAGAAAGGGGGATGAATTATACTTCTTTTCAAATTAGCTAAGTTCATTTAATATGTATTTTAAAATCTTGGCATATTGTTGTTTATAGTAAAAGATTTCATAAAAACTCTTAGTTCATTTTTTAAATGATTATGTGATAATTTTTAATAAACAAAAACTCAAAGACCTTTAGGTAGCTTAATAACACAAATGCCTACATTCACCATTTACCACATGAGGCAAGGCTTATATAATACAATCACATTTTGTCATAATATGGGTAGGTGAACACCCTTATAGGATGATCCACAAGAATCTAACAATATCCCAAAAGTGCTATACAATTGAATGTCTTACATGATCCATGAAACAAAAAGCTTAAAAGAACAATGGCTAAAAATGAACTCAACACTTTTGCAAGGATATTCACATGCAAGCAATGCATAAATTAAGTGGCACACTAAATATATGAATGGAGTTTATCACAATTCACTTCTAGAAGGAATGATGGAAGAATGAGTGTTCATGTAGTTTTAGAAAGGGGTCTTAGGAATTCTAGAAAGCTAAAGAAGGGTTCTTATTACTAGAAGTTAAGATTTGACCTATTAATTTTAATATCTTTCATTAAGTTCATTTTATTAGGCTATTTATTGGAATAAAACCTTCATAAGATTGACTAAGATAATTCTAATGATTAAGAAATGACTATTTTTTATTTCTCAAAAATGTTAAACTAGCTATTAAAGGTTTACTCTTCACTTTGTACCATATGATAAATAAGATCACACCATACAATGACCATAAATTAAATTGTACATACCACACATTGCAAATTAATGCACCATTTGAAGTCTTAAGTTTAGATATAACAAAGTAAGACTCGAGTGTAAGACATAAATGTATTTTACAATAAAAATGACCATGCTGTCGAAAATTATCAAGATTTCTTTTCCCAACCTATGGACTTTATCATAATATATGTTGTAGCTATCATATTATACAAAATTCTTGAGATTTTTCTTCCCAACCGTAGGACCTAATCATGCTACACAATGAAAGCTATTTTATCATATGGACATCTCTAAATTTCACATTAAGATACGTAGCGCACAATCTGAATATAAATACTTAGTTTATATAAACTAATCGAACTATATGTTATAAGAAACTATATTATGCAATGAGTTAGAACACATGATTAACTCCTTAATAAAAAAAATTTATTCTTCTTTGTGCACTCGTGTTAATAATAATCATGCTATATGATAAGAAAAAAGCATCGTGTGATAAGAGTATGAATGCTCCACATAAAAATCTAAAAGTTTCTTTAAATTCTCCACATGATAAAGCTTTCAATGATGAAAGAATATTCATAAAATAAATTGGATTTTAAATGATACTTGAGTGATTAAGTGTGTGAATGCTAGATAACTTGTTTAAGTTCATGATCCCAACTGCCACATGTAATATAGTATATGTTTTCACATTCTAAGTCACTTAAGAAAATATGCTCAGGACAACAGCTACACCATCAAAAGTTTCATCCATTGGTTCAATCACTAATGCACCATCGTTAACAATATCCCACAATGAGATATAATGCCAAAGCATCATATGTAACAATCTTCTTTTGATCTTCTTGAGATAACAAACTCAATTAATAAATTAGTAAACCTCAATATAACCTTTTGTTATTTTCATAATCCTATATAGGGCCATGGGGTTAAAAATCACTCCTTTTTATGATGATAAATACAATTGTACAAGCATACATAAAAATATAATAAAGCAAAAAAAAGGATCACTAAAATTTATACAATTGATGGAGTTTAAAATAACTACTCCATATAAAGCTCCTTGTATTTGGTTGTATATATAATTCCCCTTAATTCATGGCATATACTAAGCTTCTCCTCTTTTTTATTATCTTTAAAAAGGTAATTCCCAAAGGAATTGATAACTTTAATGACTTCTTCATTTTAACATATGCTTTTGACAATAAAAGTTTAGTAAAAATATTAATTATTTATGTACTTCAAGGGACAAAAACCAAAGAAGTGACTAAAGAATATCTTGTTCCAAGATGCAGAGATATATAATGATATATGCATGTTTAGGAGAGTTGAGTTAGGTTTTTAGTTAAACAAATGACATTATAATTATCAAGAAAAATTGGTGTTTCTCCTAACCAAATGTCATAGGCTTCTAATTACTATCTTTTCCACAAAATCTGAGCTACACAACTATCAGCAATAGTATAATCAAATATAATTATTGATAGATCTACATAGTTTTGTTTATCTATGGCCAAGAGATAAGATACTAAGCAAGCAATTTGAAGTGCTTTTCCATTTTTGTTTACTATTTAGAACATTAGATAAGAGTAGTATGCAATTAGTTAAAATCTTAGGTCAAACTTGACCTAAGCTATGTGTCCCAATAAGATATGTAAATACATGCTTTATTGCTTACAAGTGAGAGTCCTATAGATTAGATTTAAATCTTGCATATACACAAACACTAAATATTAAATCCTATCAATGTTGTAAAATATTACTTAAAATCTATCATTCCACTATGCAACTTTACATTAATAGATTTTTCTTCTTCTTTATCCAATGATGTAGTAGTTGACATGAGAATTTTCTTTGTTTTTAAACTCTCTAATCTAAACTCCTTTATTAATTTAAAGAATATTGAGTTTGAGATAGGAATATTTTATTTTCTACATGATTTATATGTAATACAAGGAAGAAAATTTATTCTCTTATCAAACTCACATTTATTAGATTTACAAAACTTTTAGAAAGTTCATCATTATTGAACCAAAACCTATGATCAACTTAAATTTTATATACAAATCAGTTTTCCTTTTTATTTCTATAAGAGAGTGCAGTGTCAACTTTATCTTTAGTACAATCATTTGAAATAGGAAAGCTTCATAGAGTATCATACCATGTCTTTAGGGCTTATTTTAGCCCATAAAAAGCATTGTTCAATTTATAATATGTTCTAGCTTGTCATTGACTTCAAAATTTTGAAATTGTTCCATAAAAACTCTTCACTTAGAGATTCACTTTTCACATCCATTTGATAAAACTTAAAGACGTTATAATAAGCATAAGTTAGAGTATCTTAATAGCTTGTAATCTTGAAATGTCACTTCAACTTCTACTCCATTAACTTGACTATATCCTCTTGTTACTAACCTTGTCTTATTCCTAATAATAATGCCATTCTTATCTAACATGCTCTTAAAGTCCATATAGTTCTAATTATATCCCTTGTATGATCTACAATTGAGATATCTTAAGAAGATACCTTCATCTAGTGTTGCTTCAAACTTACCATATTCATTATTTCCATCATTAAGAATGCAACACCTATAACCAAATACAAGAGCACGAGCTACTTTAGATTTCCTAGTATAAAATAGTTCAAAAGCTGTAACTTTAAAAATTTGGTAGACAAATACTTGGCTCATTAAATACCTATCCATGCTAACTACTCCAATCAAAAAACTACTTAGGTATCTTATACTCATTAAGCATGCATGTAGCTATATCTACAAATTTTAGTTCTACCTTATAGCAACTCTATTTTTTTGTGAAGTACTAAGTGATGAAAAAGGTGTGAGTGATCCTATACATACTACAACAATCTATAAATGGATTCATTCTTGAATTTTCCACTATGATCACTCCAAAATTTGACTATTGTCACATGATGTTCATTTTATATTTTGTGATCAGAATAAAAACCATCACTCATCATCTTAAGAAATAAAACCCATGTTTTCGTAAAATAATCATCTACCACTACAAATCCATGCTTTTTATTGTTCAAAAATATCTAAATGAAGTTTCTCTAATGGTCTTCTAGTTGAAATTTTATTTTGTTTAATGTGGACCTTTTTTTGCTTTTCCATTTGATGTGGACTACTTGTGTGTTCAACTTTTCATTACAAAGCTATAACTAACTTATATGTAACTATTTTCTTTATGGCTAACTTACTATCATGACGTAGAATTCTATGCCAAAGATTAATGTCTTTGGGCTAATAGGTATGTCATTTAATCTTACCAACATCTACATTCTTTAAGTCTAAAATATATGTGTTACTTCTCCATGAAGCTATAATAAAAGGTTCATTATTTTTACTAATTGAATATTTCTCACTATAAAAACATTAAACCAATGTCACATAATTGACTTATGCTTAAAAAGTTATGCTTCTAACCATCTACAAGTAGGACATTAGAAAAACAAGAAAAGGAATTTGTCATTATTCTTATGTCAATGATTATCTTCTTGTATGTCATATCTAGCCTTTTTAGGACTCAAATGATTTTTGAAAAAAAATCCCTAAGTGTAGCAGTACCAATAAACTAGGAAATATACTTGGCTAGCTACTTTCCATTCTCTTGGCCCAATGTTCAAACAAGAAGTCATGATCCTTCAATCCAATAATCATTATTACACCCAACATTTTTGGTCAGATCAATGTATTTTAATTGATCAAGTTATGTTCTTTTTTTATTTAAAATTTGAATTGAGTGTGTTTGTATTTTGGATATAGGCAAATTTTATTTTGAAATTGAAATTGTAAAACTTAGAATTTGGAAGCCTTGTTGAATAGAAAGCCTTAAGTTGTACCACAAAAGCCTCAATAAGATTGGGTTCATTGCCTTCAGAATAAGATTATAATCTTTTCATTATCATTGATCTTATCTTCATCATTATCCTTATCCAATAGTAAAGGCATAAATAATATATGATTAGAATTCTTAAAATTTAGGAATTAGTGGACGGATAAAGACAAAAGGGTTTAAAATAAAGGGAATTGATGAGATGCATGCATGAATATATTTAAAAATAAAGAAAGATAGAGAGAGTGAGAGAGAGAGAAAAAAATTCCAATATAACTCCTATCCACATCCCCCTTAAATGCTTAGGAATTAGATTTAGCCAGCCAAGGGAGTAATTAGAAGTAGTTTAACCTAAATTAAGTGAACCATATGCTTGATATAATCCTAACAAACTTTTCTTAAGCCAAGCCCTTGGATTAAAGATTCACAATTGAGTCTAATTAAATCCTTACGATGTGTTTTTAAGGGTTTTGGAAAAACAACCAATTTACAAAGGAGAATTTAGAAGGCCAACTAATAAAGCACCAAGGGGGAAAGCAAGCCAAGCCATGAAGAAGAAGAAGTAGAAGACGAATTAAAGTTTTGAAGCAGTGGAAACTCTAATTTTGGAAAAGCCCTCTACACGAGTTTCTAAGTAGGATGACACATAAATACATTGATTAAATTTAGCTAACATCTAAGGAAACATAAAAAAGGAATCATCTTATTAAACTTCATGTGAAACCTTTAAAAAATAAAGATGATAAAAGCTAGTTACTTTTCTTCCATGAATTTTGCTTAAAATGTGGTATCTTGTTCTGCCCAAGACTAAGTAAAATGTTTATTAGCATATAAAGGATAGTAGATCATTCCTTTCTTGTGATTTTTTGCTAAAGAATCCATTCTTTTTTAAAAATGTGTGTTTTTGTTTTTCCAATGGATGTAGGTTAAATTTCAAGATCATATGCTTGCATGGTTAGCTTTTTCTATTGATTTATGTGTAAGACGAACTTGGCATTTATTAACAATCCAAAAAATCTCTTATCCAAGATGTGATCATATGGAATAAGTTAAAAGCATCTTAATTTTAGTGCCTTATTGGTTGCTTAAATATGTATGCAATAAGCATAGTTTAGAACGATAAATGTGAGAAGATATTTAAATCATGGAAGAGAAAATTTTAATAAGTGTAGCTCTCATAAATGAGACATTTTGTTTTTGATCTCATATTATATTTTGGTTGAAATTAAGATCCTTAATGATCTCTTTCTTCCTTTTAAGTATAATTGATGTACAATAATGTAGATTGAGTGTTATGTTTACTTCATGTTTACTTCTAGTTGGCATATTAATTTAATTTTTTTTGTTTCAAATATGTTTATGAGTTGGGATACTAAAGTTAAGCATGATAATTCCTACAGCTTCAATTTGATGGCATGACAATAGAAATGTGTGTTTCTATTCCAAACCATGAATGAAAATGTATAAAACTTCATATGATATGTTTTGCAACTTAGCTTAGGAAATCAACCAAAAAATAAAACATGAAACTTTAGCTAAAACCCTAGAAACTCTTATGACAATGTATCCTTCTACCTCAGGTATACTTTGGAAGAATTAAGCCATGACTTGGTTACATCATGGGAGGCACGAGTTCAACCCATAAGATATTATAGATGGGTTCTAAGGTTTGTATGGCTCTTGGTCTCTTGTTGGTAAGCTTGGAAAATAAGTAGCCAACAAATGGATTTGATGTGGTTAGTAGTGTTAATCTTAAGATAAACTTTTAAGGTCTTATGATTAAATCTTAATAAGGTTGAAATGCATACTTGGGTTCTTTAGAAAGATAATGTAACAAAAGCCTAGCCATAGAATTAAACTTGAAGGCTTAAGAATAATTCATGAGAAAGAAATCACAAACGAAAGTTTTAAGGTTCAACTTTGATAATATCACTTAGTAAGCCTTATGCACATTGTAAGGTTGGGGATGGAAAAACTACTAAGAAGGACCTTCTAAAAACTTGGAGAGCTTAGAATAAGATTTACATATGTTTTAGCTTTAGCTAAGGAACTAATAAAGTAAGAATATTTGTTTTACAGTTGAGTCAGCCTATTTCTATGTATAAGACCTTAAGTGACCTTAATAAAACTATTACAATTTGGGATGATAGTTAATTTGGTGATCTAAAGGATGTATGTTGGCTTAGGAGAACACTTAGAATGGGTATAATGACTTAGAAATACCTTAGAGGCATAAAGATTATTAATGAAACTTATGTGAACCTAGATTTAGTTATAATGACAATAAACAATACATTGAACCTAAGGCAATAATTCATGACAATGTGAACTAGATAGACAAGATCTTAGATGAAATTAAGATAAGACTACACATAGGAAAATGAGTTAAGATATTTGAAATAACTAAATTAGGAGGGAGAACTTAACTTAAGATATCCAAATGGTCCCCTAAATAATAAAAATATGACTTAGGGTTGAAACCCTTGATTGTCTGAGTTAGGGCATGGAGAATCCTAGATAGTAGATTTAGGGTAAGAGGAAATCCTTGATATAATAGGTTATTAGCTAGGTTAAAAATTTATTACACACTAAATTAAAGGTAAGAAAATTTACATAACATTATATAATGGTAGATTAAGATTAAGAAAGAAAATGTCATGGATGTTTGATTCAGAAAAGATTAGATTTAATGAACTCTTGATTATGTGCACTCACTTAGGAGATGTATAGGTTTGTAACTGTACTCTTCTTTTTCAAAGAGAGTAGTTACATGTGGTTGATTGAGACTACAATAGAAGTCTCATATAATGTGGTATAAATCTTCATGGTTAGTTGAAAGCCAATACACAAGTAGTCCTAGGAGAGAAAGGTTGTACATTTAGCCCATAGGAAAATAAATGATGTGCTATAATAATGATGGGAAGTATATGTAGCTGTTGAAAACTCTTAAAACCAGGTAAGGTTGGCCATGTAATCAACATCACCTTAAGGAATGTTGGATTACATGATGTGATAAAAGTATTAGGACTTACATGATTATTTTGGTTAAGATAGTATATTAGATAGGAAGGAAAACTAAGCATCTGGTTCATCACATCATAACATTAAGAATTGGCTTAGTCAATAGATATTGATGTGTTGTGGGAGCTAGCATTTCATGTCATTTATTTACATGATTTACCCACATGTTATATACACATTTATTGGCTATTGCATGTCAATATTATAATATGACTCAAGGACTCCTTACTGAGCCACCCATTTTAACCCCTTATATTTTTGTAGGATAATGAAGCTAGGAGTTGACTAGAGTTAAGGAGTCAAGCAAGATATTATCAAAGATTGCAAATCAATTAGATGATACATCTTCTTATATTTCATCATTAATACTAGTATGGTTATCATTTGATATATTATTAGTTATATTTTATTTGGACAAAGGATTATATCAACTTATTATATTTAGACTTTGTAGCTACTTATTTATCATCTTTCTTTCGGACTTTGATGATTATTTATAGTGTCATTTTCTATTGGAATTGGATCAATGAATTAAGGAGAATAACATATTTTGTTTTATGATTTGGATTTGTGGATAAGAATTTCTTTGGATTACTATTATGTTAACATTTTACATCTTGTTGTAATTGTTATTTGCAAGTGTGTTATATTATTATGTTCATTTGGATTTTGGTTACACTCGAGTTTTTTTAAAAAAAACTTGGTGTAATGATTATGCTTTTGGTTTTTTGCCTTAAATGAACCCTATCTTTTTACTAAATAATCACTTAGTTGATTTAGATTCTGGTTCACCTTAGGCTAGTGTGGCCCACCTTCATATATCTATGGGTACACTATATTTAATAGCAAACTAGTAACAACATATAATTTCATGAATAAAATCAACTATACCAAAATAAATAAAATAAAAAATTATAGTTAATAGACAATAAAGTCCAATAAAGTCCCATAAAGTCCATGATAACCAATTAATACAAATGACCTAGCCATAAATAAAACATGTCCATTACTAACTTAAAAATATAAGAAACGAAATGTTGGACAAAAGACTTCTATTATGCACCCACTCTGTCACTCCAACTCTGATTCCAATGTAGTATGTACTACTTAGACCTATAAGTAATAGTAAGAAGGTGAGATTGGAAGCTTAATAGAGAATCATCAAGATGTGTTATATAAATAAGCAATAATCATGTAAAGTATAATTAATTGGCATTCAACATGTATAGTTCATTATCACATAAAACTAAATTGTAACATCATTTAAAGGGTCATCAACTCACAAACTAAGCCAATATAGAATCTGAAATGAATTTCATTTAAGAAAATAAAGGAATAAGATCATATTTTACAGGTTGAAGATCTAGTTAACTTTTTTGCAAGTTAGATTACATTTAAAAATGCATAACTCATTTGTTGAACTTTATAATTTCATTATATAGTATGAAAATACAAAAATTCTAGATATTCTAGCATATGAAAGATCGAAGATTGATAACTTAATGGTTGTGAAGTTTGTGATACTACAACTCTATCACTAACAAAGCTTTTGATGAATGATGCCTTTTTAGACTACTTAATGCCTACCTTCATAGTAAAGTGATTCACTAAATGTGTAGACCTAAGACATTCTATAAAAGCATGAATATGAAAGTTACAACATATTTAGAAAGGGCATTTTTTCACAAATTGAAACTTCATCTTCATCAAGTTATCAATAAAACATAGTAAGTTATTTAGGAGTCTTCACATTAGTAAGGACAATTTGGCATTTAGACATCTTCTTTAGATTACTATTCATGGCTTCTAAATAATTCTTTAACGATTAAGCTAGTGCTTGGCAAAATTGATAATAACATCTTTACAATTGGTGAGTGAATAGTGGCAACAACCATCAATTTCTATTTTTTCCATACATTGCAAAATAATGGGAAAGATTTTTTCTATAGTATTCCATATAGAGGAGCTTGCTCTATCACATCTATTAGTGAGGTTATGTGTCTCTCATGTATCTTTCCTAAAATGTTCTTGAGGTTTTGACATTCCAACAAATCATAACAATATATTCTTCTTTAAGATCTTTCAATTACTTAACACTTAATCTATTTTCTTTCCTAGGAGAAGTAAATCTTTTTCTAATTAACATAATGGTGCTTGATCACTTGACAACAATCCCCTAAAATAAAATCATTCATCATACTTTTAACTATGTTTATTAACTTAATGGGAGGATAGGAAATCATTAGAGAGTAGAGTGGGATTAATCAGAGAACATAAAGTAGGGTTTCTTCTTCTAGCTAGCCATCTCGTTTTGAATTGGTCAATCAATTGTGGGAAATGAATAGCCTTGTTGTTACCTTTGAAAAACGTCCTTCCTAGGTATACTATTGGGATAAAATGTCTTTTAAATCCCAAAACTACATTTATGCTATTCCTTCTCTTGTGCTTTGTGGTTTTACTTCCAAAAAAAGGGCATTGGTATGTTAATTGGTAAACTCGACACACCTTGAAGCTTAGTGAATTTTTTTAATAATTTTAGTAAAGTGTCTATCAACTCTATGGAAGAGGATAATGTTGTTTGCAAAACCAAAATGATCGATGGGTTGACAACCGCTTATTATGGCATAGTGCGTCACTTTCCTTTGCATATGTAGGACTTTTAAAGAACTACTTAGTACCTTGGTAACGATAAAGAATTGCAATTTAGATGAAGGGTTGCCTTGCATTAACACAATCAAAAGTTGGAAGAAACCATAGAATTTCCTATTAATAATAACCAAAAGCCATCTCTTATTATATATACTCATTACTAAATAAATAATATACTATTGAAGTTAAATTTGCATAGTACTTAGGAATCAAAATTATGTTAGCACTAGCAAATTTTGAAAGTAATGGCTTCCAAATAAGAAAAGCTTTATTAACTTCATAAAGTTTGTCTTAAATTATGGACCAACAATACTTGTGAAAGAATTAATTAAACCCCTCAACAAGTCCTAAGGCTTTTGAAAAATTCATTTGAAAAACAATTTGTTGTAATTTCTCCTTGGTTGTTGGCTAAATTACCATCTGATTATTTTTCAGCACCCAAGGGAGGAATAGAGCATATAACATCATCATTTTGCCTTTTTGGGATAGATAACAATGGGAGTGAAGTAGTCCACTACTTCTTTGGCAATTAAAACCTCCTTTAAGACCCAATTCCTACTTAAATCTTTATATTTTTGTATATTAAGCTTACTTTAGATTTTTTATGACTTTTTGAAGGAGTTATATATTTTTTAGCTCCATTCATGAACCTCTTGGGGCCTACTTTATGGTGTATATACATCTCTTCAATTTAAGTGACCATGATCAATTAATTGATCCTAAGCTTATTCAATTCCAACATTTAATATTGTCCTACAACTCTTGGAATTAGCTTTGCGACTCCTTACCCTACTTTTATACCTCCTATATCTTCTAAAATATATTGTTGAAGTGAGTTTTATTCCATTCTTAAAGGTAGCCTTTAAGTCTCTTCAATTTGAAAGCCAAGACTTAGATTGCCAACCTAGGTTTTGGAAGGTTCCAATTTTAAGCAACCACTACAAAGAATTCATTACTTTCAACCCTTGCATTTTAGAAGCTAACTTTTCTTGGTGTTGATTTAATTTCTAATGAAAAAAAGGATCAAGAAAGGAGAATTATTTGATGATGCCTTATTGAAGTGTTCAAACAATATAAAAAGAAATGTTTTGAGCCAACTTGATTCATTAGGGTTCTATCCAGACACTTCTATGCCTACTTCCCTTTTCTTTTTTAAGAGCAAATTAACTAATTACAAGTGAAGTTGAGTTATGTTAGTGTGTAATCATCAACAAAATTAGTGAATTCAATAATAGGTCCCAACATGGGAGAAGAATGACCTTTATATTCCTAAACCTTAATAATGTCATTAAAGTCCTCCTAACCATCTAGAGAAGAAAACTAACTTCCAGCATCCCTTTTAAATCCCTTATATTTCTCTTCTATAAATCAAAGTGTTCTTGGCATAAAAAAAGAGAAGCACACTTTCTCCTTGTCATTATCAGTCATCACGCATAGACATTGTTCCTTTTAATTATTTTGCAATGGAAGTCCTATAGCTTGAACACTACACCATGTTGGAGATCTTGCTTTCACTTTAATCAAAATATAATCTCCTTTTGAGGATGTCCATGTATCTATTTCTCATAAAAGATTTTGGCATTAAAATTAAACTTATTTCGTAAAGTTTGAAAATGTTCACAAGATGTGAAATCACTATAGAACTTCTAAATGTTCCAAATCAAGATATTATAAGGCTAGCCACTTTCCTTGCATTTCTTTTATTGTATTTTTTTACTTGTGGTTGGTAACCACTATAAAGCCATCTAGATCCATCTAAGAATGTTTAAGAGTCTTTGCACTTTTCTAAAGATCCTCATTGAAGCTTTTGAGCAGTTAGTGTCCATGCTACTTGAATTGGATATCCTTTCTTACTTCTTTGTTAGGATGTTATTATTTATTCTTACTCTGTAGTTGCTCTCTAAATTTTATTTTGTAATGGTTAGAGAGAAAATTCATTATATGATTAGGTTCTTTAGCTTTGGGTTACTATTCAATTATGCAATTTGAGGTGTTACTCACTTCTTTACTTAGTTCATTTATGAAGGGGTGCTCCTCATCAATTATGCTTCATGACATGCCCTTTTCAATTCTTTTGTACTTCCTTTACCTCACAAATTTTCTATCATTATCTAACCTTTAGGTGCTAATACAAACATTGGCCATAACTAGTGGTTTTACATTACTTATTGCTAGACATATTGGATTTGTCTCAACCTTTTTAGTCAGCATATCTTATAGTCAACAACTTTTAGCTTGCTTACATTGGAGTATGGAGTGTCTTTGTTTACAATAACTAAGACAAGAACTAGGGATAAACTTGCACTCAATTCTCTACCAAAATCAATTTTTCCCAAAGTATTTTTTGAGATTCCAATCCAAAAAGGAGGCTCTCTAACAAGATCA
This sequence comes from Vanilla planifolia, assembly GCA_023846275.1. Taxonomy (NCBI): domain Eukaryota; kingdom Viridiplantae; phylum Streptophyta; class Magnoliopsida; order Asparagales; family Orchidaceae; genus Vanilla; species Vanilla planifolia. Next base: position 9,757,384 of record CM043875.1, on the reverse strand, counting down.
ACTTCTATGAAGACCCAAATAAAACATTTCCCTATCAAATTAATTGTGGAGGCATCTACCTTTAACGGGTTTCTAACTGCAAACACAACTTATGAACGGACTTACTTATTAAATAAGTGAATTGGAAGGTGCTTTAGTAAGATCACACTAGTGCCTACAAAGTTTCAATATTGAATCGAAAGTCTGGATGCCATTTTAGGACACTCATTTAAAAGTCTACAATTTTCTAAATTCTCCACATCTAACATCTATGGTATTCAGATTCTAATGAAAATCTCAAAAGCACTTGCCTATTATCCAATAGTCTTTCAGTGATGGATCTTGAGGCCAATGTTTTGGATTTTAGCTATAATGACTTCCATGTTAAGTTTTTATGTAATGACTTCCCAATAGAGTTAGCTCAAAAGGAGCTACCCTCTTGGAGAGAACATCATCATTAAAGATTATCTCAAACTAGACTTTGAATAATGATAATGGCTTAATCTTAATTGATAAGGAAGATTTTGTTGAACTCAGAACTTATGTAAACGAGTAATTTGGGTTGTAGACTGGCAATATTAAGATTTATCAAATGATGGCTAAACTTATACGATACAAATTTCTTATTCATATGACATAATGAATTTCCTTCTTAAGTAGTTTAAGTTATTTATCAGTGCAACATTTGTTTCTTGATTAATATTAGTAATATCATTCAACCTTTTGGATTCATTCCACTTTTATTTTGAAGGGTTTAGTGTATGTGCTACAATATAAAAGATTTATCTATTTTGTATTAGTTGAAATTGTTGTACCATTATTGGTGTCTCTTCTGATCATTGTTGTTTATATTTTTTTTACCATTACTAGCCATGGTGAAAGACAATGGAAGCTCAAATAGGTTGATTAGTGATATTTGTTGGCTTGAGTGAGGCCAAACACCAAAAAATCCCTTTTATGTTCTTTACTTATTTGTTGTGTTATTCTTATTCTTTTTAGTTAAGCGTTGTAGAAACCAGCTTTCTTAATTGGATAAAAAGTAATTTCAAAGTTTTATTATATATTATTTGCTTTGAATTTTATTAAGACAATATTTTACCCTCTTCTTGCTATATTCAATCCTCATTAAAACTAGCAAGTGGTATAAAAGTTAGGTTTTATAATTGGAAGAGATTTTTATGTTAAGATCCCTATGTCTTTTTCCATTATTGATAATGTGAGTGAACATCCTCTCATAGTTCACCTTTATTGAAGGGTTAATAGTATTTATATTGAAAAAAATTAAATTCATTTATTTTTGAAATTAGTTTTTAAAAAACCTTATGGTAAGAATCGAGGTTGATTTAAGAATATTATAGACTTGGTGAGACTTTGGTCTCACTTAGAATGAGGGCATGATTTGATAAGGCTCTCAATTAGACAATAGATGAGAGTTGAGTGAGATAAAGAGTCCAATGTTATCCTTAAGAGTGGTGCAAAACTTAGCTAAGGGACCAATGACCACTTGAATTTTAGCTAACAATGATAAAGTTTGGTTTGAAGAGTGAGATCATGAGTGGCCTTAAAATTAGGCTCTTAGGCCATGGATTTACTCCCCATATTTTATTTTGAGAGCTATATGTTACTTAATAGAGACCTTTACAAAGTGTGGAGTGTCTTAGATTAGCCTTTAAGGTAAGAGAATTTTGCTAGTGAACTGATGCGAACCAAAGTTACTGATCAAAGGCTATCAATTAAAGGGTTTGATCATAGATTTATAACTTCAATTACTACTCAAGTAGTAGCTTAAATAAGTTAAGGATTCTAGTAAGTCTTTTAGATTTACAAAAAGGCAAGGATTAGACACAAATAAAGAAAATGTTATAGAGGAAGATACTTGAGTGAGAAGATTAAGGCTTTTGTAAAAACCCTTGGTTTGCTTATATAATATAAAAGGGCTTTTAAGAGACCCAAATAATTGGTTAATGTATCAAAGATCCAAAAAATCCTATATGATAAGTTAAGATTAAGTAACTCTACATAAATGTAAGTAAAACTTTACTAATGTTGAATAAATAAGTCTATTTGATGATGAAGTAGATAAGGATGTAATGAATAATGGTTGATAGGCTCTTTAACTGGAGTGAGGTGGGTCAAATGTACTAGCTCATAAAACACCCACCAAGTATGGAGGTTGTCTGTCTCATCACAAAGACATCACAAAAGTCTATGAGGTTGCTTGGACTTATGGTGGTTGAGCACCATGCACTATTAAGAGTCTTTAAGGCCTTTAAGGTGGTCCATATGATTAGCAACACTCAAGTTAGGACTATTATATCATTCATGGAGGATTCTTAGTTGAGCAAATGCTATTATAGAGCATTGATGGAGATCATGGATGTGGTAAAGTGCTTATTAGAGTATCATTTGTTTGATGAGAACTCTTATATGCCCATAGAATGGTTAATCTAATTGGAAAAGTTTATGATATAGATTTTTGGAAATTGTGATGAGATAAGAGTACTAAACTTACACTGAGTACCTCAAGGACTTTAAAATAATACCAAATTATTGGTGGGTCATAGTGCATCTTATGAGATTGATTATGACTATGTTGGAATTTCCTAAGCCATGATGGACTTCTGATACGATTTTATGCATTGGCTTAGTTTGATAAGCTATGATGTTTATTTTACTCATCAAATACACTAATGATTATACTTTGTTATTATACTATTACATTATGTTTTTATTACTGAGATGTGAGGACTTCTTATTGAGCCTGGCTCTTGCCTCCTTATATCACTTATAGGTGCATGGAGATATTTGTAGATATGAAATTAGAGTGGATGTATCAAAGTTATTATCTTAGTGGATTACTCTTTGATCATCATCTAGTGACGTACTTATTTTAATCTTAGTTATTCTTGACATTAACATTTTTATGTTGGACATTGGGTTTCTTGAGATATTTCATATTGAACTATGGACTGTATTGGACACTTTATTTGGATTTAGTTTCTACAATTTTATGTTCTTGTGATAGTCATGGCTTGGATCTTATGGTTGCATATGCACATTACAGATAATGTAGATGTGACCTTTTGTAAGTTACAAGTGACTTTTGTAATAAGTACAAACCAGTGTACTTGGTTTGTTGCCTAGCTTGGAGTGTCAATTGGAATAGGGATATAGTTCATTTTATGTAGTACTTTGCTAGCTTGATGTGATATTTAGGGATCATGAGTCCTAGTTTGCATGCCATGCCTGAGAGTAAAAAGTGGATAAACAAATACATCAATTAATGCATAGGTATAGTTGTACCATGAAAAACGTTTTTAGAAATATTGGGTGTGATAGAGTTGGTATCAAAGCCTTGGCTTGAGTATCCTTGGTTAGGATAATCTAAGTAAGAGTTACCATAATCTTAGATAGATTAAGTGTAGTCCCACTAAGGTGGGAGCACTAAGTTGTACGTATGATTTGTAGGTTAAAAAAATTAATCTACATTTAGTTCTTACTTAAACTAAATAAGCATGGTATTTTTCTTTGGTATAAATTGTTAAAGCATGTAGTGTTGGCTTAAGATAGTGTAGGTCTAAGGAGAGCCAGAGTAAAGCTGTACCCTAAGCTCAACTTGTGCCTAATGTGGAGCCATCTTGGAGGCATTCATTTTGTTGAGAATATAAGTGTTTTCAATTATAGGAGGTCCATCCATAGAAAATGATTACCAACACACATTCAAGAGTTATATGATGCATTAGGAAGCCTAATGATAAGATAGTGTTGTTAGTAACCTTGGCACTTGATGACGAGGTAGCTAATTCATGATTTGGTCATTATAAAATTATGTTTGGGGAAGTTCAAAATACTTAGACTCCTTGAAGCCAGTTTGTAACAACTTTTGGATACTATTATGTGCAAGAGATACCTATGGTTGGGATCCACAAAAAATAACACTTCTAAGTTAGTGGCAAATGTTTGTAGCAAAATATTTAGCTAGATTCACTTATGATACAAATATTAAGCATTAGAGTCAGTGACTTATGAGCCATGTTTTTAGTTATTTATGAATGGACTAAGGCCTTCTTTATAAAGACATCTGGTGGTTACCCAAATTATTCTATATTATGATTTGGTTGAGGCTACTAAATTGATTAAGTAGGTGCAATGTTAGATGGAGGCTCATAGGCAGACCAATAAGAAAAGAAAGAATTCAAACAATTCCAATGATAAGAGGGATAGCAAAATCAATGACAAGAAATAGCTGAAGAAGTCAAATAAAAATAGTTAGTCTACATCAATTACAACTCAACTAATTAATGAACAACTTATAGAGTAGTTTAGTGAACAAGGAATGGAATGTAGATGCTTTTGTAGAAGGTATGGAAAAGCTTGTACGTTTAAGTAGAATATTTGTTATATCTACTCAAATTCAAGACACATTTGGAGAAAATGTCCTAGTAGGTAGAAGACTTTTTAGAGAACTGGTTAGGTAGGATGGCAATCAAGCATTATGCACTCACTTAGTAGTAAAGTTGCATAGGCTTAAATCATGGTTATTGGTACGATCTCATTCTACAATGTTATTTTTATGGCACTTTTTGATGTTGGTACTTCTCATTCCTTTATCTTTAAGAATGCTTGGTAAAAAAATTGATGGTGCTAATGACTAGTTACCATCACCATTACTTGCGAAACTTCCTTATAGCAACAATATTTTAGCCAAATTTTGAGTACATGATAATTTAGTTATCCATAACATGTGTTTTTAGAACAAAATGCATTCAAGTATCTATTATTGAGTTTTACATTATTATTGGCACAGATCGGTTGTCCCAGCATGGCATGGTTATTGACTACTAAGAAGAGAAAATTTTGATTATTGTCTCAAACTCCATTAATATTATCTATTTTTGAATCAACTAATAAGTACCTATGATTTCTTCTATTCAGGCATTAAAGTTGGCTCACAGGGGTTATCTTTTATAACAAATATGTAGATTCAACATTCAGCTTTGTAGGATACCTCGATAATGAGGAATTATCTTAGAGTTTTCAAATATGAAATACCTAGTTTTCTCCCAAGCATGAGTTTGAGTTTGTTATTAATATGGAGTTAAGAGCTACTCTAATTTAATAAAAAACAAAATCATATGGCTTTAACAGAGTTGACCTTAAGATCTAGCTACAAGAATGGATGAGCAAGTTCTTGGTCAAGCCCAATGTTTCTCCTTGTTGAACCCTATACCAATTATCAAAAAGAAAAATGGTAGCCAATGCATGTGTGTGGATTAACATGAGCTAAACCAGATTATTTTTACAACTTAGTATCCTTTGCCATTAATTGATGAACTAATTGATTAATTATATGGAGCTTTAGCCTTTTTCATGATTAATCTTTATTCAGGTTATCATCAAATATGAATTTTGGAAAATGTTATTCATAAAATAGCTTTGATGACATAGTATAGACATTTTAATTTCATATTTCTATATTTTGGGCTTTCCAATGCACATGTAGTGTTCATGGATTGAAGAACTACATCTTTTAGCACTTTTTGGACAAATTTGTCATAGTGTACATTGATGACATATTGGTGTATTCTAAGGGTAGAGAGGAGCATACATAGCATCTTAAAAAGTGTTAGAACACCTAAGGAGTAAGTAGTTATATACCAAATTTTCTAAGTGCTCCTTTTGGCTTAGGAAAAGAGCTTTCCATGGGCATATTATGAGGGACAATGGGGTTTCTATTGACCTCAGTAAGGTTAGAGCCATTATTGACATAAGGAAACCAATCATAGTGGCTCAGATTTATAGTTTCTTTGGTTCTATAGGCTATTATTGTGTATTTCTGGCAAATGTCTCCAACATTGTAGCACCTCTTACTCAACAAAATAAGAAAGGAATGACTTTTTTTGGTCTTATCTATGAGCATAGAACTTTATTAAGCTTATGAATATATTGAGTTTGACTCAAATGTTGACCTTACTAGAGCAATGTAAGCCTTATTAGGTTTATTTTGATGCTTCACTCATTGGTTTGAGAGTAATTCTTATGTATATTTTTTAGGTTGTGCCCTATGCATTTAGGAAATTATGTGAGCATGAGCATTATTATCCAACTCATGAATTGGAGCAAGTCAAAATAATATTTGCCCTCAAGATTTGGCAACATTATCTGCATGGCATAGGAGTTTAGTTGTTCTCTAATCTCAAAAGCCTTAAGTATGTATTTTCTTAAGAGAACTTAATCTATGGCAAAGACAATTGTTAAACCTTGTTAATGACTATGACTTGGAAAAATCAATAGTAGATGTCTTGATTAGAGGAACCATACTCAAGTTTATGCTTATAAATAAATTAGAAAAGGAGGCCAAGTTATATATCAATAAAACTCATATTCATTTAGAAGTCTAGGTTTTGCTTGATTAGATTAGTGCTTTTAGCATCTAGGCTGATTAGTTGAATGACATGAGAACACTTTAGCAAGATGATCCTAAACTTCAAAGGGTGCTTGCTCAATTACAGCATGAGAAGTTTGAGGATTTTGTTATTAAGGACAACACTTTGATCTATTAAGGTAAGTGACACATCCCTCAACACCAAGATTTGCAAGATAACTTATTAAAAGAAGCCAATGAAAGTTGGATGGCAATCTATTTAGGAGAAGCTAAAATGTATAAGAATCTTAGGATTGTGTTTTAAAGGAGATGCTTAAGGATGTGACTTACAATTTTCATAGATGCTTAAGTTGTAAGAAAGTTAAAGTTGGGCAACAAAACCTTATTGGTTGTTGCAGAATTTGGCCATAACAAAATGAAATGTAATGATATCATAATGGATTTTTTTGTATTACTGAGGAGCCAACAAGGATGTCACGTGGTACCGGTTATTGTGGACAGAATGACTCATTGAGTTCTTTTTTAACTGATAAAAAAGATAGACTCAACAAGAAGACTAGAAAAGCCTTTGATGCAATAAATAATGCTTCTGCATGGTCTTCCTAGAGTGATTATCTCTAATAGAGATGCCAATTTTGCTTCTTAATTTTTGAATCATTTGCATCAAGCACTAGCAACTACGTTTTGCTTCAACATAGTTTATCATCCTCAGATAGATGGAAAATTAGAGAAGATTATCCAAACCTTGGTGGATTTGTTAAAACTTGGTGTACAATCATACTCCGCATACTGGGTTAAATAGTTATCACTGAGTTTTTTACAATAAAAATTATTGATCAACTATTGCATTGGAACGATATGAGGCATTTTATAGGAAACATTACAAATCCACTTATATTGGGTTGAAGATGAGATCAAGTAGACCTTTGAATCCTTAATTATTAAGGAGACTATCAAAGAGGTTCACAAGTTGGGTGATAGGCTACATGTGTTGTAGGATCGATGGAAAAATTATTTTTTAGTGTGCAAAGGATAGTAAGATTTGAGAATAGAGATCATTTATTTATTAATTTAGTCCCACATAAGGTTTGTTCAATTTGGAAATGCTTCTAAATTGTGACCTAGATATATTTGACCATATCAGATCATAAGAAAGAATAGTTCCATGGCATATCTTCTATATTTGCCTGAGGCATTGGTTAGGATGCATGATATGTTACATACATCTAACTTGAAAAAGATTGTCCTAGATCATTATCATGTTCTTCATATGGAATCTAAAGAGCTTTAACTATTATTTATTAGAAACCATATTCTAAAATTTAGCACTAATCAACTGAGGAATAAAGCTTTCCCATAATAAAAGTGTTATGGAATAATCTAGACTAAGAGGATATTTGGGTGGTAGAACTCAATGCTTCTCATAAGTAATCAGAGTTCACTTGATTTTGAGGGTGAAATCCTTCTAAGACGAGAAGAATGTTACCACTTAAGTATGATTCTCTAAATTTAACACCTTTTCTCCATAATGAAACATATGAATTTTAATTGGAGACTTAAAACTTGAATTTATTCGAATTTTAAATTCAAATCCACTTTGAATTTTGAAATTAAATTTTGGAATTAAACAATGGATTTGTCAAATAAATATCTTGTGAAAATACTTAAAGTAGTGAATACTAAGAGACCTTTCATGGATAGGATTAAAGGTAGATTAGAATGTGCCAAAAGAAGAAGAAAAAGAAGAGGATAAAATGGCATAAACTTGGATGAGAGAAAGAAGGTAATTATAACTTAAATGACTTAGTTAATTTTAAGGAATAGATTGGTTAGCTTTAAAAAGGCATGATAGAGTAGGGCTAAACATTTTTCTTGAATCCTAGCCATGATTAATCTAAGGGTGTCACAAACAAGAAGACCAAGAAAGCCAAGATCAAGAGCAAGGAAGAAGAAAGAAGGAAAGTTACAAGCTAAAATCTTGATGAGGATGGAATCTAAAGTGGTGTAAATCTCTACTTGTCTCAAAAGGTAAGGAGCTTATGCCTTGCACTTAAATTTTAATTCACGTTAGGAAATTAAACTCAAGTATTTTTCTATATATTGCATGTTATTGTTGATAGGTTCAATAAGAGTATGAGGAATGTGTAATATTTTCTATATCATGGCTCTCTTGTTGATGAAAAATTATGAAGTGATTGTGTTATGTTGCATTAAATTTCATGGTAAGCTCTAAGTTTAGGTGAAAGAATTAAGATGTATCCAACCTTACATTATTTTTATTGAAATATTACATTAACTTTCCAAGCTAAATTTAATGATCAAGTTGAAGATAAGGAAATTCTATCATGTTAAGATTTTGTTTATTCAATTTGATAAAGTTTTAGATGTGTATATGATATTAAAACATGTTAGCTAAAAGTGTTATTAAGGATTTTGTTATGAATTCTTTAGTTAACTTGTGAATTATATTGGTGCTCTCAAAATAAATGTCAAAGATAAAAATATTAAATTCTGAGTACCCTTAATGTTAGCATGAATTGTGAATGAAATTATTTGGCACATGCTTGATTGTCATTGATGTTCTTTAGTAAGTATAGTTTGCAAAATTTTTATGTTAACATGAATATTAATTTGTTTATCTTTTTGGAAGTATTATCAAGCATACAAATTAAGAAAACCATGTCATATGAAAGGAAAAAACATGCTATCATGCTTTTTATGGTTAGTATATTTTCGTGAAAGAATTAGTATGGTTATGCAATTAACATAACTTAGAAGAATTCAATTTATTACATAGTTGTGTAGAACTTAGCTAGCAAAAGCTCTAAATAATTAAAAAAACCACAAATCGAAATCTAGGAATTTTCTTATTTGACTAGACCATAATACCACATTACGATCTATGCAAGATTGCTTTTAGAGAAAACCAAACTTAGGCTTCAAATTTTGAAACCACATGAGACTAAATGTCTATAGATATTTCTCAAGGTTGAATAGAAGGGCTCACATATAGGATTGTAATTCTTAAAGGGGCTTTAAAAAAACCTTGGATGGGTTTAAGGTGATAGAGAGATCTAAAGTTCATTATAAGTAAGAAAGATTAGGACCAAACCTTAAAATATGGCTAATGCTATTAATGGTCTTGATTAAGCTTAGTTAAAGGAAGATTTTTACTTAAAAACCATAAGATATGTACTCTAGGTCTTACTTTAGTCGTTACGTTAGTTTTGTAGAATTTTTCCTACTTTAAAATTCAAACCTAAATGGTCAATTGTATTTCTAAAGAAGAGGTTAGAAGCCTCATGTTGATATAAGGGGTTGAGTGTAAGGTCCAATGTAGGCATGTAATGTAAGGAAAGACTAAGAAAAGAACCTTAGATGGCTTCCAAGATAAGTGAGGTCTCAAGTTTTTATGTTAGGAGCCTTCAGAAGCTTTACTTATCTTAGGAAGAAGGCCAAGTAAGTTTAAGTCTTGATTAAGTGTAGAAACAATCATTGGTCTTGATAGAGTAAGAGTAAGAACTAGAAAAGAACTTAACCTAGTTAATAGGCTTAGTTGCCTTAGACTAGAATTTGAAATTCTACGGTCATAAATTTTAATTTTGAACGTCATAGATTTAAAATTTGAATATCAAGCATTTAATATTTAGACGCCTTAAGTTTGAAATTTGAAACTAGTTTAAGGTTGAGAATGTAAGAACCTTAATTAAGGTTGAATGTGAGTTAAACTTAAAAAGACCTTGGATAAGGGTAAGAATAGCTTTGAAATTAGGGAGGTGAAATTCTTATAGGTTTATATTTTACATGAAGTAATGCTTAAGATAAGAATCAAGATTGAATTAAGAATAATGGTTTAGCTAAAATCCAAGTGTTCATTGTTTCATTAGTTAAGTTTAGAACCTCTTAAACCTAAAATCAAAATCTTTATTCCAATCAACCCTCTAAACTTAACTAATGAAACAATGAACACTTGGATTTTAGCTAAACCATTATTTAGTTGAACTTAATGAAATAAATCATGGGCAGCCTAGAATTAAGCTCTTAGGAATGAATTGACACCCTAGATGATGTATGGGAGGTGTTTGTAGCTTAAGAAAGCATTTTGAAATGGTGAAGTGACATAGATTAGCTTGTGTGGGTAGAAGAGTCACTAGTTAAAGTCATATGAACTTGGATTAAAGTTAAAACACAATAACTTAAAGTATTTGCATGTTACGTGTTGCTTTGGTACCTTTTACCTGCTTTACTTTGCTTGGAGTGAACATGTTTTTGAGCAAACAAAAAATTCTATTGGAACAACAACTATTCAAGTCAGTTATACCATTCTTAACTTCCATGAAAATGTTAGTTTCTTTGATTAGCCTATTTTCTCATCATGAAAGGTATTATAACATTCTAACTATGAATACTTAAAAAACTAGCTAGTTTTCCATACTTGCTTATTTACCATACTACAAATATGCTTGCTCCATGTTATTTCATTTATTAATTCTTGTTAGTATCATACCACTGTACTCACATCAAAGTGTAACAATACATATTTGCCTCTATCGATTGAAATTCATTCTGAGGATTTAGATTCTAAGCTTGTTAAGACATTATTTTCATTGAAGATCAATTTCGTGAGCAATGTGAGGGGTTATCTTCCTTTGGATAGAATTCAAGATGAATGAGAGGTTTAACACCACATCATTGCAATAGTAGCTCACTCATTTCGTAGGATGTTCATTGTTGTTACTTCCATATGTAGATTTGTACATCTTTATTCCATTTCATATATATCCAAGGATCTATATAGCCCTCAAATTATGTTTTATTTATCAATTGGTATTTTTTATGCTAATGTTGGTGAGTAGAGATAAGTCACAAGCTTAATAATCAAATTGAGAGATTGAGACTCTTACTTTTAATGTTAAGCTAGACACATGAAAGTGCTAAGACAATTAAAATGACTGATGAATAGGTCGAGGTGCACCCAAAAAAAAATTGCAACAAAAATGGGATGTATGTGTCCACCACCAAACAAAATTATTTGATCATCACTAAGCAAATAGTCCTTTTCCTTAGCTAGGTCGAAAAACCAATATGATCAAGCCATTTCATAATTATGAAACAACCAATGCTCCATACATAAATAGCTAGGGGCTAGGGCTTCACTTTACATTCCATGGCCTAGAGTTGGACAAGGAAAATTGGAAACAAAAAGGAAGTGTTTTCACATATCAGCTCTCCTTAAGAGCCAAAGATTACAAGTTCTAAATTGATAAGAATCGTTGCTAAAAAAGAATTCATGATTTAAATCAATAATGCTTTCCTAAAATTGTCTTGGGAAGAAATATTGAGTTGAATGAATTATGACCTCTGATAAGCTCCTTAAATTTTCCATTGAAAGCTCTGACAAAGTTTTGTAGCTATAGGAATTGTGAAAATAATAACAATAACAATTCTCGATATTTATATGATTAATGATTCAAAGGACTACAATCTAGATGGTATTACATAAAGATAACATAAGATAAACTCCTTATTAACATACAATATGGTTAGTTATTTGAATAGCCCATGTATGATAATGAAATTACTAAACTCTAACTATTGAAAGCCCAATACTAACTTACAATATTGTATTTATTATCATACAGTACATCTAATTTCTTGGGCAACCTATACAAGTTAGGAAACCAAAACTAAGACTAAGGTATAGCATGTTTTGATCAACATAATTGACTTGAATAAAAAAATGAGAAGTTAAAGAAAAAATATATATTATAGTAAATTTTTATGTGCAATATATAATTAATAAAATGGAAATAACATATGTTGTGATACCTCTAATGTTCGACACATTACATTTGAATTGAAGTATGATGAAAATAGAATTAGCAATTTTTATCAGAATGCCATTTTTAAATGGTTGATATGTCAAGCTTGATTGAATCATGAATGACCTCCTATTACTCCAAATAATGAGATATTATGATATGATGTGATTCCTCTAGATGGTCGAAAGATAGAATTTGAGGGCCAACTATGCAAGGGATTTAAAATTTAAATCTTTTAAGCAACATTAATAACAAAAATCTAGATGCTTTATCTTAATGGATTGGTTAAGCCAACACTATGCAAGGTCTTAAGAACCTTCTCTTAAGGATTTTTTTAGGATGTCAAAGTCATGAGAATAAGGAGTGGAAGTAGAAAGCAAGAGGTGGAACCTTATCCAAGTAGAGATAAGAAGGGGAGAAGGAAAGAATTGAGTGCCTAGAATGGAAGAAGAAGAAAAATCCCTTTCTTTTGATTTAAGGATGAAGCTCAAGGTATGTAATTAAATTTAGTTACACGTTTAGGATTAAAAATTGAGTATTTTGATATGTAATGCATGCTTCATGTTCTTGATTTTTCCTAAGAACATTTATATTATGCATATCAAAGAAAAACTTAGATTACAATAAGAATGTTATGGTCCAATTGCCATGAATTAATGCATGTTAAGATGAATATCATTATTTTCTTTGATGGATTTTGCAATAATTTTTATGTTTTCAAAAGCCAAGATATAGTTTTAATGCTACAAACTTGTGCTAAATTGTGAATTGTGACTTAGTCCAACCTAAAATGATTTTACTTCCAAGATCAAACATAGCTATTACCAAATTAAATTTTTGGACCTTGTAATGAAAAGTATGCAATGGTTTTTCATGTGCAAGAGATGAGAATTGAACTTAGAGCTATAGTTTATTACTAAACAATGATTGAGGAATGACTTGATGTAACTACTTTTAGCAAGATAACTTAGCAATAAAATTTTAATTGTGCTATGTGACACAATCATGAAATAATACAATTTCTTCTTTAAAAATCTAAACCTTGCCTTAAACTTTGCACCCAAGAGAGCCTTGTAGCCTTTGGTGAGCCTTGGGGATGGGTGGTAACGCCTAGCCAAGGGCTTTAGAAGCATTAAAGAGACCTTGAAAGGGCCGTAGATGGATTTTAAGGTAGGAAGAGCTCTAAGGATTCATTGTGGGAAGCTTGAGGATCTTTAATTTGACCTTAAAAGAAGGAGAAGTTTGATTGAGGGTCTCAGAGGGATTAATAAGAGGATGTGGATTCAATCAAGTATGATTTAGGAATTAAGAATTTTTAGAGATAGCTCATAGGGTCTCATAGTGTTAGAAAATTGAAGAGTCTAGGGTTTGATATTTAAAGATTCTAAGGTTGAAATTCAAATACCTTAGAGTTTGAAATACAAAATCCTCAAGGCTTATAATTTACAACCTTAAGCTTAAGAACATGTTCAATGCATATTATAAGTCTTACTTCTATTAGTTATAATTTTTTTTAAAATATTTAGCCTTAAAGATTAATAAAGATTTTGTATATCTTTATTATATCAAGAGCCAACCAAAGATAATTCTATTATTCTTAATTTTAACTAAGTGAGCTATTATCAAACTATGCTTTAGTAGTTAACTCTTGTCTCTTTAAGTGCTTGGTGTGTTGGCATCCTTACATGACTATCTTGGATATAAACTAAAGAACTCCATGGGTTCTTATGTGATAGTAGTGTGTGTCATGAGTGATTTTGAAATACATTTGTGAGAAGGGTTTCGTTTAGGAATCCACATGTGCTCTTTTAATTCATGGGCTTCATAATAGGATAGTCAATAAAAATATGACTACGTTTATAGTAGTAATTTCATCAAACTTTGGTTGGAGCATTTGAGATGCATGTTTGTAAAGAAGTCATATGAGAATGAGCATGTACATGCATAGTTTTTTTTGTTTTTAAAATGAGCACCTAATAGAGCATATGAAATAACATGTAAGGATTTATTCAAAGGTATTCTTTTCAAATTTTGTTATTCATTTTTGTTTTAGGTTAAAGCATTCAATTTTCCTTTTAAGTCAAAATTTTCTTTTTGAGTATAATAATGTTAGCTCTCAAATAATAAGTACATATTATATTTTGGTTTTAAGTATGTTCATTTTCATTTAATTTTATATACAACTCACTTGAAAGATGAGAATTTCAATTTAAAATTACAAAATTATTATTCTTTCTCTTTTTTTAATCTCATCTCATTTTGTTTCAAACTCAAGAATAAATCTTTCATGGTATAACAAGATCATCTAAGATTATTCAAAAAAAAATTTGAAATTCTTCATTAAATAGAGCATTAAGACTTACATTTATACATCAAGAAGCTCCAACATCATCATGTTCTCAAGGAAGTGGACTCCAATGTTCCTATAGAACTTCTTCTTCTCTACTACTTTAGCATTTTCTTCACCTTAATATCATGAATCATTTAAGGCTTCTTTTCTCTGTATAATCTATTTAATTATTATAAAAACACAAAGAAAGTGTTTTAATATGTAAATGCACAACACAAAATACTCAATCCATGTCCATTTTTTATTATGCAAGCTATAGTTGGTTGTTATATATAGCAAATATGTCATAGCCAGTATAGCATGCAATTTTTTAGTAATTCCAAAACACTTGGATTAGTAATTTTCATAAGAGATTTGAACTTTATTTTTTACTAATAAAAATTAGTTTCAAGGAAAGTAGAAGGATTTTCCATGACAAAAGTCAAATCAAAATAAAATATCTAATTAAAAAACTCAGGTATGCCTTTAAAGATCTTCTTAAGGATTTAAGCCTTTTAAATGAGACTTTGGTTTAATACCACTTCTTGGATCACCTAAGACTATTTCTTCAAAATGATTCTTGTTGTATGCTTAGTTAGTAAATTCTCTTACAATCTTATGTTCTTTTTATGGTTTGTCCTCAAATCTCAATTTTTGGAGTTCCTTTAATTCATCCAAATCCTCTTATTTGCCTTGGTGAATGGGGTCATGAAAAACTACATTGACAGACCTTTATATAATTAATCTCCTTGTAAAATGTTCTACAAGCACTGCTATTAGATGAATATCCTCAAAGGGATAGCATAAAATAATTTACCATGTTTTTAAGAAATCTATCTAATAGAAGACTTATAAAATATTTAACAAGAAGACCTTATTTGTAGATTAATGTATCAATGTTGTTTTTTATGAGTCTATTCACCAAGAAAAAGAAGTGGACTTGGAAGAATTAAAGTACATTAAAAACGTTCGGTTTGGGACAACTACATAAGAGAAGAGAGTAGAATGACCTATAGACTTAGTAAATAATAAGAAACATCCTAAAAAATTAGTTCTAGCTAATCCAAGATGTGGTATTAGAGAAAGTTCTCATTTAAAATTCTTTGAATTGATGAACAAATCCTTGGAGGAATAATTAAGTTGCTCTAGACATCCACCCAAGATTACATAATAAGCTTTAGTGATGGAGAGTGCAATAGTCTTTTGTTTTTTTACTATACTTGATTAGAACTAATTGTTACCTAACTTCCATTTTTTTCTTATCATCTAATTAGTGGATTGTTTTATATGATGCTCATAAGTTGAACCATTCATATTGTAAATTAGATAATTAATATACCATGCAAAGCTTTTTATTTTTTTCATATATGTTGTGTATAACTAACCTTAACTAATTATACTTTATGGTGGAAATTATGGTACCATATCCAAATTTTAAAAGAATGTAGATGTAATAAACCATGTGAACACTATATGAATTTCTTTAATCATATTATAAGATGTGTCATAAGGTGTAAAATAATATTATTTTATATTTAACCTTTTTATTAAGCTTTTGGTACTTTCACTTTGAATCTAGTATGCTTTACAAATATTGACATTCTAGATGACATAGTTTTTTCCCTTCTATGAACCATTAGATAACTTTTTTATAGCTTATGTGAACCTTTTATATTGTCTAATCATAAGATTGTATCCTTTGTGAACCATTTATATGGTCCTCAATGTTCTTTATGTGTTCTTACAATGGCTACATCATATAGTATGAAGTAATGTATCATATCTATACAATCCATTCTTTGTTGTAGAAAACTAAAATTACTTAATTAGTAAATGTATCTATAGTATTGCAACTAAAATTACTTAATTAGTAAATGAATCTATAGTATTGTATGAATATATAATATTCACATCCTATAAGAATGTAGATTCATTTGTTAGCTTTAATATTGTTGATCTATCTTAATGCATGATGCAATTCCTGATATTGCACTTGTACATTATGGAAGAATTACAACAAACTCAATATAATGTTGTCATACTTCTATGATAGGATGATGTTTTGTGTATGACTATCTTTTTGAGTTTAGCTTAATTAACTATTGCATGAATGAATAAAGCTTAATCATTATAAGATCACATACTACAACTTTTTTTCCTGAGAACTTGGTTCTTGGTGGAAAAAGATATCATACAATGGTGACCATATATTATTCTTGTATATTCTAATTAAACCCTAAAAATAATCTACTTTGTGCTTGAACTATCTGTGTGATCATCTAGCACAATGTAAACCAAACTTAAATGTTGAAGTAGCATTAAGCATCATATGCTACAAAAGCCCTTCTTCTACTTTCATGATATGCTGATCAGAGCTAATTTGCACAAGTCGTATGATCTGATCATCAAATCTATCCCAATTCTAAGCTCATCATACATATATGCTTTTAATGACCAATTATTATAACACATAATGTCTAGTTCTAATAATTTTGGGAAACAAAATAATATCATTAGTGCTTTCTTAAATTATGAGAGATTGATTAATGGTACAAATAGGGATATTTTCAACTTAAAAAAGCTAATGATTCCATTATTACATTCTTAGAAGATAAGGATCCTATAAGTGATCTACAAAAAAGCTCGAAGAAGCTTTTTGTTGAATTTTCTATTTCATTGCTCTCTTAATATTAATTATCTTTCAATGGTTTTTTTTTTGTCAACATCCTTGCAAGAATTCTAGTTACTATGCCAAAGGTAATTTTCCTAGTTATATGTTTATTGTATATTAAATAGATGACATAGTTTTTTCCCTTCTATGAACCATTAGATAACTTGTTTATAGCTTATGTGAACCTTTTATATTGTCTAATCATAAGATTGTATCCTTTGTGAACCATTTATATGGTCCTCAATGTTCTTTCTGTGTTCTTACAATGGCTACATCATATAGTATGAAGTAATGTATCATATCTATACAATCCATTCTTTGTTGTAGAAAACTAAAATTACTTAATTAGTAAATGTATCTATAGTATTGTAACTAAAATTACTTAATTAGTAAATGAATCTATAGTATTGTATGAATATATAATATTCACATCCTATAAGAATGTAGATTCATTTGTTAGCTTTAATATTGTTGATCTATCTTAATGCATGATGCAATTCCTGATATTGCACTTGTACATTATGGAAGAATTACAACAAACTCAATATAATGTTGTCATACTTCTATGATAGGATGATGTTTTGTGTATGACTATCTTTTTGAGTTTAGCTTAATTAACTATTGCATGAATGAATAAAGCTTAATCATTATAAGATCACATACTACAACTTTTTTTCCTGAGAACTTGGTTCTTGGTGGAAAAAGATATCATACAATGGTGACCATGTATTATTCTTGTATATTCTAATTAAACCCTAAAAATAATCTACTTTGTGCTTGAACTATCTGTGTGATCATCTAGCACAATGTAAACCAAACTTAAATGTTGAAGTAGCATTAAGCATCATGTGCTACAAAAGCCCTTCTTCTACTAGCATGATATGCTGATCAGAGCTAATTTGCACAAGTCGTATGATCTGATCATCAAAACTATCCCAATTCTAAGCTCATCATACATATATGCTTTTAATGACCAATTATTATAACACATAATGTCTAGTTCTAATAATTTTGGGAAACAAAATAATATCATTAGTGCTTTCTTAAATTATGAGAGATTGATTAATGGTACAAATAGGGATATTTTCAACTTAAAAAAGCTAATGATTCCATTATTACATTCTTAGAAGATAAGGATCCTATAAGTGATCTACAAAAAAGCTCGAACAAGCTTTTTGTTGAATTTTCTATTTCATTGCTCTCTTAATATTAATTATCTTTCAATGGTTTTTTTTTTGTCAACATCCTTGCAAGAATTCTAGTTACTATGCCAAAGGTAATTTTCCTAGTTATATGTTTATTGTATATTAAATAGATGACATAGTTTTTTCCCTTCTATGAACCATTAGATAACTTGTTTATAGCTTATGTGAACCTTTTATATTGTCTAATCATAAGATTGCATCCTTTGTGAACCATTTATATGGTCCTCAATGTTCTTTTTGTGTTCTTACAATGGCTACATCATATAGTATGAAGTAATGTATCATATCTATACAATCCATTCTTTGTTGTAGAAAACTAAATTACTTAATTAGTAAATGTATCTATAGTATTGTAACTAAAATTGCTTAATTAGTAAATGAATCTATAGTATTGTATGAATATATAATATTCACATCCTATAAGAATGTAGATTCATTTGTTAGCTTTAATATTGTTGATCTATCTTAATGTATGATGCAATTCCTGATATTGCACTTGTACATTATGGAAGAATTACAACAAACTCAATATAATGTTGTCATACTTCTATGATAGGATGATGTTTTGTGTATGACTATCTTTTTGAGTTTAGCTTAATTAACTATTGCATGAATGAATAAAGCTTAATCATTATAAGATCACATACTACAACTTTTTTTCCTGAGAACTTGGTTCTTGGTGGAAAAAGATATCATACAATGGTGACCATGTATTATTCTTGTATATTCTAATTAAACCCTAAAAATAATCTACTTTGTGCTTGAACTATCTGTGTGATCATCTAGCACAATGTAAACCAAACTTAAATATTGAAGTAGCATTAAGCATCATATGCTACAAAAGCCCTTCTTCTACTTGCATGATATGCTGATCAGAGCTAATTTGCACAAGTCGTATGATCTGATCATCAAAACTATCCCAATTCTAAGCTCATCATCCATATATGCTTTTAATGACCAATTATTATAACACATAATGTCTAGTTCTAATAATTTTGGTAAACAAAATAATATCATTAGTGCTTTCTTAAATTATGAGAGATTGATTAATGGTACAAATAGGGATATTTTCAACTTAAAAAAGCTAATGATTCCATTATTACATTCTTAGAAGATAAGGATCCTATAAGTGATCTACAAAAAAGCTCGAACAAGCTTTTTGTTGAATTTTCTATTTCATTGCTCTCTTAATATTAATTATCTTTCAATGGTTTTTTTTTTGTCAACATCCTTGCAAGAATTCTAGTTACTATGCCAAAGGTAATTTTCTTAGTTATATGTTTATTGTATATTAAATAGATGACATAGTTTTTTCCCTTCTATGAACCATTAGATAACTTGTTTATAGCTTATGTGAACCTTTTATATTGTCTAATCATAAGATTGTATCCTTTGTGAACCATTTATATGGTCCTCAATGTTCTTTCTGTGTTCTTACAATGGCTACATCATATAGTATGAAGTAATGTATCATATCTATACAATCCATTCTTTGTTGTAGAAAACTAAAATTACTTAATTAGTAAATGTATCTATAGTATTGTAACTAAAATTACTTAATTAGTAAATGAATCTATAGTATTGTATGAATATATAATATTCACATCCTATAAGAATGTAGATTCATTTGTTAGCTTTAATATTGTTGATCTATCTTAATGTATGATGCAATTCCTGATATTGCACTTGTACATTATGGAAGAATTACAACAAACTCAATATAATGTTGTCATACTTCTATGATAGGATGATGTTTTGTGTATGACTATCTTTTTGAGTTTAGCTTAATTAACTATTGCATGAATGAATAAAGCTTAATCATTATAAGATCACATACTACAACTTTTTTTCCTGAGAACTTGGTTCTTGGTGGAAAAAGATATCATACAATGGTGACCATGTATTATTCTTGTATATTCTAATTAAACCCTAAAAATAATCTACTTTGTGCTTGAACTATCTGTGTGATCATCTAGCACAATGTAAACCAAACTTAAATGTTGAAGTAGCATTAAGCATCATATGCTACAAAAGCCCTTCTTCTACTTGCATGATATGCTGATCAGAGCTAATTTGCACAAGTCGTATGATCTGATCATCAAAACTATCCCAATTCTAAGCTCATCATCCATATATGCTTTTAATGACCAATTATTATAACACATAATGTCTAGTTCTAATAATTTTGGTAAACAAAATAATATCATTAGTGCTTTCTTAAATTATGAGAGATTGATTAATGGTACAAATAGGGATATTTTCAACTTAAAAAAGCTAATGATTCCATTATTACATTCTTAGAAGATAAGGATCCTATAAGTGATCTACAAAAAAGCTCGAACAAGCTTTTTGTTGAATTTTCTATTTCATTGCTCTCTTAATATTAATTATCTTTCAATGGTTTTTTTTTTGTCAACATCCTTGCAAGAATTCTAGTTACTATGCCAAAGGTAATTTTCCTAGTTATATGTTTATTGTATATTAAATAGATGACATAGTTTTTTCCCTTCTATGAACCATTAGATAACTTGTTTATAGCTTATGTGAACCTTTTATATTGTCTAATCATAAGATTGTATACTTTGTGAACCATTTATATGGTCCTCAATGTTCTTTCTGTGTTCTTACAATGGCTACATCATATAGTATGAAGTAATGTATCATATCTATACAATCCATTCTTTGTTGTAGAAAACTAAAATTACTTAATTAGTAAATGTATCTATAGTATTGTAACTAAAATTACTTAATTAGTAAATGAATCTATAGTATTGTATGAATATATAATATTCACATCCTATAAGAATGTAGATTCATTTGTTAGCTTTAATATTGTTGATCTATCTTAATGTATGATGCAATTCCTGATATTGCACTTGTACATTATGGAAGAATTACAACAAACTCAATATAATGTTGTCATACTTCTATGATAGGATGATGTTTTGTGTATGACTATCTTTTTGAGTTTAGCTTAATTAACTATTGCATGAATGAATAAAGCTTAATCATTATAAGATCACATACTACAACTTTTTTTCCTGAGAACTTGGTTCTTGGTGGAAAAAGATATCATACAATGGTGACCATGTATTATTCTTGTATATTCTAATTAAACCCTAAAAATAATCTACTTTGTGCTTAAACTATCTGTGTGATCATCTAGCACATTGTAAACCAAACTTAAATGTTGAAGTAGCATTAAGCATCATATGCTACAAAAGCACTTCTTCTACTTGCATGATATGCTGATCAGAGCTAATTTGCACAAGTCGTATGATCTGATCATCAAAACTAGCCCAATTCTAAGCTCATCATCCATATATGCTTTTAATGACCAATTATTATAACACATAATGTCTAGTTCTAATAATTTTGGGAAACAAAATAATATCATTAGTGCTTTCTTAAATGATGAGAGATTTTTTAATGGTACAAATAGGGATATTTTCAACTTAAAAAAGCTAATGATTCCATTATAACATTCTTAGAAGATAAGGATCCTATAAGTGATCTACAAAAAAGCTCAAAGAAGCTTTTTGTTGAATTTTCTATTTCATTGCTCTCTTAATATTAATTATCTTTCAATGGTTTTTTTTTTGTCAACATCCTTGCAAGAATTCTAGTTACTATGCCAAAGGTAATTTTCCTAGTTATATGTTTATTGTATGATCACTACCTATTTTACTATTTATAATAGTTGTCAATTGTTGTTTGAATTCATTATTATTTTGTCGCCATGATTGGCATATTGCTCTAAGCTCAGTAGAGCTTATTTGATCATTATGTGATCATTTTTCTTTAAGGGTTTGTAGCCTACCCACTTATTGGTAATGGAAAATGGTTAGAAAGCTCAATTGGGTCAACCAAGATTGAATATGTGCTAAGATTAGTGGCTAAACCACATGAAATCATTGTACACTCTCTTAACTTATTAATACTTCCTTTTTTCCTTATATTTGATAATAATCAATTTGAAAGTTAAGAAAAATGTTTCAAAAGTATAAATTTGCTAGATTGACTTGAACTTACTTTTATTCTTTTATTTAAAAATAAATTTACAATTCATAATTTGTCCCCTCTTATTTTTGGCAAGTTGCTTTGAACTGGTATTTGAGCCAATTAAAATCAAAAGAAGAAGTTATATTAGATGCAATCTAGGGATCATAACATTATTGCAGCAGTTGACATTTTGGGGTAAGGTGATCTCCTCATCAACCTCCTTTTTTTTATGGTGAACACTATCTCTACTAAAAGAATTATATGGTAGGTCACTTTCTATTGATGTTGATTTATGAGATACAATTCAATGACCTTTTGTAGTTTTTACAGACATGGAATATAACATTGTAATAAGAAAAGAAGTATATGAATTTAATATTAAGAAGAAGCACAATGTATAGCTAAATTTCTATGCAGTAATATTTTTCATTGTAGTCATAGTTCCCAAGAATTAAATAGTCATTAATCCTAAAAACTATGCTTGAAATCTAGGCTAAGTGGGAGGTGAGCTATGAAGGAACTTCTTTGGTAAAAGAATTAAATTAAACATGAGACCATTTGATTATGAACTATTTAGGATGAGATCATAGGAACCTATTGAGTCTACATTTACACACATCACCAACATTACTAATGGCTTAATTGGACTTGAGAAAGTCTTCATAATGATGAATAGGTCCAAAAGATCTTGTAAGTGCTTTCGATGGAGTATGATCCTTTGATTATAGTAATTGCAGCAACAAATGCTTTTTCATCCTTCTCCTTTGATGACTTCTTGAAAGAACTTATAACAAATGAAATGGATTTTGAAAGGAGAAAGAGTGAAGAAAATCTTGTGGAGAAAGGTAAAAGGAAAAGGAGAGAAGAACCAATTGCCATAAATATTGAAGAAAAAGTTTAATGGAGTGGTGATCTAGAAGAAGACAAAATAGTAAAGAGGAAATTCTCTATAATGAATGTGGCATGCTACGGCATATTCGTGCAAGTGTTCATTCATTCAAGAAAAGGATGAAAAGAAGGGAGACAACAAGAAAAATAAAGAGATCAAAGCTCAAGTAGTGACTTCGTGGAGTCCTCTACAAGTGGAGGTAGCCATAATGACAATCAAATTTGCCTCATTGCTTCCTATAAAGAAGAACAAGTTCAAGATCAATGTTCCAAATGTTTTTCAATGGTAAGGTACTGAAAAATGAGCATGCTAATTACATAAGTATTTATTATTTTCTTAATTAATTAATTGAAAAATATTTGCAGGAGCTTCATGTTTCCTGAGATGAAAGTGTTGATCTTCTTTCTTCTTAAGCTACAATTACTAGATATGCAAGAATGGTGTTTCTCTAATACTATTACTAGGAATAGCACTTCTCTAATCTTAGCCACTAAGAGAAATTGTACTTATATGTCAAATTAATGTTCCTTTTTATTGCAAAACGATAACTATTAAAGTGATGGAATTACATTACACTAAGACATCACAAAGGTAAACTTTCCTTGGTTGACTTGGTTAATAAGAATCTAATGAAATTGGCCTTATCTTGTATGTTGTTCTTAGTTAAGGAACCACATTTAGTGTAACTTGATGAGGGCCATGACGTAATTTAGCATTTGGTGTAGGATAAATATGTTAAATTGTAAACAGCTACTTGCCATTTGAGTAAGATAATTTGACATTTCATTGCCTTCTCTGAAGAAAGTGGCATATGATTTAAATATTGTGGAAGAAAGTGAAATAAAATGCTTAGCATCACATGCTAATGATCAACATCTTTGGCAAAGAAGATTATGCCATGTTAGTTCTTCTATAATAAAGAAAACGATTAGACATAACCTAGTGAAAGGATTTCCTAATTTGAAAATGGAAGCTTGAATGACATTTAGGGTTAAGAAGGATATCTTCTTATAGAGCTTTAAAGACATTACATTTAGACTTCTTTAGACCCATTGAACTACTAAGCTTAGAACATAAGGAAATATGGTTTTATGATTTGCTTATGATTACACTAGGTTTACTTGGGTGCTATTGTTGAGGAAAAAGAAATATGCATTTGAAAAACTTGTAATTCTCGTCACTAAGTTACAAAATGAGCTTAAAGTTTACTTAAGAACCTTTAGGAGTACTTAAGGAGGTGAATTTAAGATCAAGAGCTCATTAAATATTGTAGAAAAATGGTATTACACAAACCTTTTCATATCTCAAGACTCAATACAAAGGTGTATTAGAAAGGAAAAATAGATCCTTTTGAGGTTTAGCTTATTGCATAGTGAATTAGTGTTCCTAACCTTTTTTTGGGTTGAAGCTATGAATAAGGCATGTTATGTGTTAAATAATTTTTTATAGTCCTATTTTGAATCTAACTCCATATGAATTATGATATTCCAAAGAGTTTGAGATTACAAACTTACATGTCTTCTGATGTAGGTGTTGTACCTTAAATAATGGAAAAAGTGTTGAGAAAGGTGACAATTGGTTTGATGATGGAACTTTCTTAGATTATTGCTTAAATAGCTAGCTCACTAGGTATTTAATAAGACAACAAAGTGGAAGAATCTAATTATGTAATATTTGATGAAACTTCACCTAGCAAGATTAGAATTGAGAATTTGGAAAAGAATCTAGATAAATTTCAAAACGTTTGCAAATAAGGATGAATCTAGACTAGATGATGATAAAAGTTTGAATCCAATTGGGTCTAATGTACTTAGAGAATTGAAGTATAGAAAAGACCATCTTAAGAAACTAATTTTAAGATAAGTAATAAAAGGAGTCAGAACAAGAGCTAATCTCAACTACTTACTCTTTATTTCTAGCTTTGAATCTAAGTCAATTGTTAACAAAATTGGTGATGAAATTTAGAATATAATCATGAATGTAGAATTAAATCAATTTGAAAAAAATAAAGTTTAGGAACTAACACCAAGACTTAATGATCAATGAGTCATAGAAACTTATTGGGAATTTAAGAATAAGATAGATGAAAGTAGAAATGCCTTTTAAAATAAGGATAAACTTGTAGCTAAGGGCTATAGTAAGACAAAAGGAATAGATGTTAAAGAAATCTTTGCATAAGCAGCTAGGCTAAGAGTAATTAGAATCTCACTTGCATTTGCATGTTACAAAAATTTCAAGTTAGATGAAATGAAAAAGAATAGCATATTTTGAATGGATGTATTAATAAGGAAGTACTTGTTGGGGAACCTCTAGGTTTTGAAATCTATGATAAGATAGATAACCTATATAAACTAAAGAAAACACTTTATTGATTAAAACGATTTCACGGGAGGGAGTGTCGATAATATACCATTCATTAAGAACACAAAGGTTCATCAACTTGGTTTTTTAAATCAATGTAATCAATATTGTTTTTGGATCAAACAATAGCAAACTTTGCAAAGAGTTTTTAAATCCAATGAAGAAAGAATTTGATGGAAGAGTTAACCTTCTTCTCAAGATTGCAAGCCAAATAAACTAAAAATAGAATCTTTATATCCAAAACTAAGTATAACTTGACATTGCTTAACAAGTTTGGGTTTCAAAAGTGAAATCCTAGAGTTACTACCCCCATGACCACTACTACATCTCCAGACAAAGATGAAGAAGCACAATCTACAGATGTTAAGTTGAATAATGGATTGATACTTTCTTCATTATATCTCATAATAAGATCTGACATCATGTCTAATGTTGTTTATGTGCAAACTTCCAATTTTTTTGGTAGGTGATTCAAAATTATTTACAATAATATCTCAAATTTAAAGATTGACAAATTTAAAAATTTCTTATAAAAATAAAAATTTCTATTAAAAAAGATAGTTTGAAGGTAAAAACTTGCTTCTTCTAAAATGGCATAATTGAAAAATGTTTTGCGAGACATCATAAGGATCTTTTGTTAGATCGACAACACTTTGATAATGATCATTAGAATAAGAATGTAAGATGACTACATAAGAAAGGGTGAATTATGAATATTTAAATCTCAATAAACAAAATTAAAAGTATTAAAAATCTTTTGAGTTTCTTAATTATTCTTATAATCTTATTTAGAGATTCTTAATAAATATTAATTACTTTTCTTAACAAATATTTAGGCAATTTAAGTAAAAATTAGATTTACATTCATCATTAACAAAAATATTAGGAAAACATTAAAAGCCTATTCTCAAAAGAAGATAAGAAAACATCACACTAAGCTTTATCAAGCTCTAAGTGATAAAGATGCTATGCATTATGCCAAAAGACCATACATATTACTGGCCCAAAAAGATTGTAACACCCAGCTAAGGGAACCAACAGTCGTTGAGCCAAAAGATCCTAGAAGGTAAGAAGAAAAGAAAGCAAAACAAAAAGGCAAACTCCCAATAATGAGGCAAAAGAGACAATGTAAAGATTAAATACAAAGGTTTTATAACACAATAATTTATTAAGAGATTCAACATAAAATATTTTCTTTTAGTTTCATTTATAACATGTTTTAGAGAATGTTCTTCATCTTTCCAAATATTTTGCAATTATAAATGGTTATTGTGAAGGAGTAAGAAAATTAAAGTATGTAGATCATGTAAAGAAAACAAAAAGAGAGCAAATGTGATTTTTAAGAAATTTGGCCAAAAATGTTCCTACTCCATCCACTAAATCCACTCCCATTTTCTACAAATGGTATAAATAAACCAAGGATAAATGGAGTTTAGAGGAGACATTGGTATAAAATAAAAAAAATAGATAATGGTAGCAATATGTAAAACAATTATAACACTTGAAATATTTCATACAACAACTTATACCTTAGTCCTTTAAACATTTATGTCACAATGTCTAAATAAATGAATCAAGGAATTTGTTACCAAGAAAAGTTTGAAAACTATTGAGAAATCATGTCAAGAAAGATGTTATAGTTAAGCACCAATGCTTTAGCCAAAAATAGATAGAGTTAAGCTTCCCTATTAATTAATAATGTTGTAATTGAATAATCATCTTTTATTTGGAATATGCTTTTATTTGTATCCTAGAATAGAATCTTATTTAATAAAGTGAAATAAATGTCTATATTATGTTTCCAAAAATTATTGAACTAGCTATTATAAAGTATAGTGACTATTCATGCAAATAAAATCCATAGATTCTATTAAGATGATAAAAGGATAGGGCTGATCACCATGACGTTAAGTCTATTTGACCTTTGAATTTTAATTCCAAAAGTTTATCATACTTCTATAAAAATAATGCTCATACTATATTATATAAAAGCTTAACACATTTCTCTTTTATTCAATTCATTGTATAAGATAATAACATCGATTAAACAAGTGCATAACTTTTATTATATTAAGTTAAGATGATTGTATAGCTCAATAAGTGCATCACCATTGTACAATAACTTATTTTACTAAGTGTAGAGCTCTTGGATTTTTCCTATAGCTTGTAATAGTATGACAATGATTTTATTTTCACATTACAACTTATAGGAAGATCATACACAAACAATAAATAGTATCATATTTGTACAACAACAATACAACATTTTATCATAAGCCCTTTAAATTGTTTGTACAGAGAACTAAATCGTAGAAGTATGACATACTAATTTGTAATATGCAATGTGAAAGTTATATAAAATAATAAAATAGAACTTGGGCTCATACATGGATGATAGCATGTACAACCAAGAACCAGTTCATCATTCTAAGTCAAACAAATAGTCTTATCCATAAGATGGAAGACATCATATATTTTTGTCCCATTTATAGTTAAACCAAGTCTTAGATTCTCTAAGAGTAAATAATAATCATGCACATACAAACATGAGTTTTCGTAAGTACATGTAATAAATTAACTCCCATTACACAAACTGAAATTGTATAATTCCATACCCTATACCACAATGTTTACTCTTCATTCTCTTAAACTAGTTGACTATCACATTTGTTTTATGAGACCAACTTCCACATATGGCACCTTCATAATTTTAATTTCAAAAAGTAATGTGAACTAGGCTATATAAGTACATTAATTGTCATTATATTTTATGATCAAATGGGAGTGAATGATAGAGCTTATTTTAAACTTAATTTCTTTATCCTTAGCACATGCATTGAATTTAAAATGTTTTATATAAGTTATAATAAAGTTATATTATGGTTAATTATAGATAATTACTCAAGAGAAAGGATTTAACTAGAATGTATGCAAGAGTAAGGTTAACTCTAAACCTAAGTGCCACTAATGCAAGTGGTTTAGCCATGCCACAAGAAATATTATATGACTTTATCATGCAAGTGCTCACAATATATCCTAATGCCTCTAGAGTCTTATTATAAGTCTTAACATTCTAAAAATAAATAAAAAAAACACTAAAATAACATATTTTCCAATTATGCCTGTGATATCCTTATTTAATGTGTGTTATGTTTTTACCAAATACCACCAATTTAGCTTTTGAGTACCAAGCTCTCCAATTGATTTATCAATTTATCATAAGATGCATGATCCAGAATGCTTAAAGAAAAAGCATTAGTATAACAAGTCAATGGCTTTGTTATTATGAAAAGTCATATGTGACAAATGCTACAACTAGATAATCTATAACACCTACTAACTAACTTATGTAATCCTAATGACTAATCAATGGTAAACTTTAATTACCCAAATAAATTGAATCTACTTTACAAATTTCACTTTTTATTCAACATTCACACCATATATCTTAATGTATTCACTATAATCAATTATAAATATAAAAATAATAACAACCATGATATCACATAACATAAATTCTTATTACACTTAACCCAAAGGAGACCCAATATAATCACAATATAGGTACATGATTCACATCTCAAAAACACATGATAATCTGGCTAACACGTGTAGCTTTCAAACTAAAATTACCATAAAACTCACCATCTTCCCTCTGTCTCATAATGATGCATCAGCATGCCCTGTAATTTAAGCACAAAACACGACATCAAAGAGTGTAGTAGGTAAAATATTAAATAAAAATAATAAAATAGAAATAATAGCATAATAATATCAAAAAGAGCCAATAATTTGTAACAACTAAAAATGTAATTTTAATGATATTAGTGCATGATTAATAAAAAGAAAGCAAGATTTTGACTTGTTATTTCACAAGTGCATGCAAGATGTTTCATACATCATTTATTTTGCAATTATAATTAATCATAAAGGCACTTCCTTTGTAATTGGTAAGTTCTTTTCAATCATGTTACATCTATTAAATTGGCTAGCTCAAGAATTGTTCCTCTTGATTGAGTACCTTTTTCCTTAGTTAATCATTCAAATTTTGAATGATGAATACAAATTTAAATGTCTTCAAATTTTGAATATTTTAGAAGTTTGAATTTTGAAATTTAAATGTTAAATATATGAAATTTGATCTCATTTTTATATCTTGAATCATGTGATAAGAAGGCTTTGTTTTGATGACTTAGAAGTTGAAAGCTTATCTAGATTTACTACAATTGGTAGATAGCTTAAAGGGTGCATGAGTTTCCTTAAAAGTAAGAATCAAACCTAGTTAAGGGAAAATAGATTAATATTAAACTAATCCCTTGGAGTGCATGAACCCTTATGATAAGGACAAGGAAGAGATATCCTAACTAACCTCACAAGATTAATGGATTGTTTGGCGAGCTCTATAGGGTCTTAGGATGCAACTATTGTTGGACATTTAGCAAGATCTAGCCATGAGCCTTCCAAGGATATCTACTCGAGAGAATCAAAGGAAGAGGTGAAACCATAAGAAAGGAAGAAGGCAAGATCTCCAGCTAAGTTCAATGATGAGGAGAAGACCACAGTGTAAACTTTGACTTGGTTATTTAATGTAGGTTGAACATAACGTTTTGATGTAAAACTAGAAGCATGATAGGATAATAGAATGATGTAATTTACTAGTAGGCTTATAAAAGGGATTTTTGCTAAGAAACATGTATTGTTTTCTCATCTTAAAATTGAGACTTCTCTTGTTGAATTTAGAAATGATGCCAATATTTCAATGACTAAAATGCATTCCTTTAATTATAATGATTTCTCAAAGGAATATAAACTTTTTGTCATGAAAATAGACTCAAATTATTTAAGAAAATTAAGATCTAAATAAGATGATTACTTTTATATAGAAATAATATTTTGGTGAAATATAATCTTAAGTTTTAAGATATTATTGTAATCTTGAGCACATCAGGAAACTTTGAAGATCAAAATGGTATTATTATTTTTTTTTTTTTGCGAAAGTTATGCTAAGAAGATTCATTAAATTTTATTATTAAGTATTTTGCAATTAGGCCTTGCATATAGTAAACTATAAGTTTATATTTGTTCTATAATGCTAAAAATAAAAAATTTTAAGATATATCTCATATTGTAATTATGATGAAATTTAGATTTTCATGAAATATTATGATTTATTCTAAACCATGACTTGAACCATGCAATGATAATTGTTTTTCAAGTTTTTTTTAATATTTTCTATATGGATTCTTTGGATTGGACCATGATAAATATGCAATTATGTGATGAAGAAATATCGATATTTTGGGCATGAATGCTGTAAGATATGCTAACTAGGATTAAGCATGGACATGATGATATTATTTTAGTTATTATGCTTTGGATGTTACTATTATGAAGCTTATATTATGCTACCCATTCTAAAAATTGAGAATTGAAATTGATGAAAGGCATGATGATGGAAATTCTAGCATAAAGACTTAGTGAAAAAGTTTTGGTGATATCATTAAACATTACTAAGAACACATGATGTTGTCCTTCATGAAAATATAATCTAAATATTGAAATTTTATAGCCAAGAGAGGTTTTCTACCTCATGTAGACCATGGGATTGATAATTAATCCTTGAACAAAGCATCAAAGTGCAATAAAGGAGCCTAAAAAGGACATTAAATGACTTCTAAAGCAAGTAAAACTCTTTGATTTCCCTTTGAGGAAGTTTAAGTGGTTTTGATTGACCATTTGAGAAGGCTAAGGGTGATTATGGATCTCAAGTAAGCTTGACAAAAATCTTGTGGTTTAGTTAAGTAGGATTTAGTAAATAAATATTATCGAGCTAACTAGTATGCTTGAATAACATAAGCTAGCTTTATAAATCAATCGAATTGACCAAGAGGACTTAGATTTGGAATTTTAATTTCTTAAGACTAAATTAAAATGCCTTATTTTTGAAATTTGAATACCAAGGTTGAAATTTGAAGGCCATGATTTTAAAGTTAAATGCCTAAAGTTTAAATTTTAAGCCTTAGATGAGGTTAAGTACCCATGTTACTTTAGTCAAGTTTGATGTAAATTTTTGCTTGGTTGAATGGTATGTAAGGTTAAGGAAAGCTTAAGAACTAATCTTGTAGTTGGACTACATAATTCTTAAGGGCTTTAGTTTATGCAAAAGAAACCTAATATAGAAGTAGAGTTTAACCCATAGAATCCTAGACCTAAAAAAGCCTTTAAAAACTTTTGGGAAGAGCATAATGACTTAGTAGCCCTACGAGGCAAGAGTGACACTTAATGGAATAATGTAAACCCAAGTTTGAAAATAATGGATATCATTTCAAGCATTTTAGCTAAGGATTTAGAATGACATAGTACTCAAGCGATAGCCAGATAAGCTAAAAGATTATAGTATGGATTTTAGATAAATATATAAGATATAGATAAGCAAAACTTGATCAGGATGACAACCTTAAATGAGATGATTAGGATTTAATGAAAGCATTAGGTTAGCCTAGATAGCTTTTAAGGTATGAGAAAACCTTAATGGCCCAAATAGTTGACTCGAGTTTTAAGGAAAACTTTAGAATTATCCTAATAGATTTAGGTTATAAGAATTTCCTTGATAACCCTAGATATTTTTTGATTAAACCAATTGGAATGATGATATATAGTAAGCACATTTATATTGATGATGACATGGATTATATCACTACACTTATTAGGGAAAGATTAATTTTTCAATGAAAGAAAATGGTCTAGTACTAAAAAAAGATAGAAGACATTATAACTACATTCTCAACAAAAATAAATAGAAAACTATTATTTGCTAACTCACTTTGGTCTAACTATACAAAAAGAAAATATATAAGTTCAAAAAGGAAAGAACACAAATCAAACACTTAGAAGCACAAGATAATACAAAAGAATTGGTCTCAAAACAAACTCAATTATGCAACATGATAGCAACTTATCATTGGACCATACTTATGGATGAACATTTTAGCATTTAGCTAGCCTAGAATGTAGATACAAGCAAGATCCTTATTCATAAATCAAGAAAAATAGTCTAGAATTCTTAATGTCTAGTGAAACTCTCACTTGTGGTGTGGAGAATACAAAATAGCTTCTTCCATTCCCCAAGAAATTAAGGAATTTTATCTTCTAGTTGGCTTTTAAATGTCCTCATTATCTTAATGAGAATTCATTAGATCATGCATTTGTTTGTTGTGAAAAAGGCAGCAAAGTCTACCTTACCTTTATCACTACTCTAAAAATTTAGTAAGAAAATGCAAATAATATAACTAATTTATTATTCTACTAGTATAAGTAAGGTGATAATCATTTTACTAAATGAATAATCATTTCCATTCTACTACTCATTATTTATTGTAATATATGGAAGATAAAGAGTTTAAAAATCTATAAGGAAGTAAATCAGTTCATAATGATTATTATAAATAATATGATGCTTTATAGTTACAACATATTTAAATGCTTTCATCTTACACAAATAGGTCAACAAAAATTTCTTTTAGTCTAACTTACCTTAGCCCTAGCTTCCTCTTGGATGAGATATAATATAGCATTCCTGATTATCGAATCAATTAAGAATTAAAATATCTCATAAAATTTACTAAAACTCCTATATAAAAGTATTCACAAATATAAAAATGGTACATATAATTGAATAAAACTTGTAAAGAGTAGTTTTAAAGATATTTGTTTCATCTTGTTTGGAGTTCATTTAGAATTTTTGCAAAATTTTGATGTTAATAATTAGAATTGAATATATATATATATATATATATATATATATATATATATATATATATATATATATATATATATATATATATATATATATATATATATATATATATATATATATATATATATATAACAATTTCTGATTTTATTAAAAACATGCCTTTTGCTCCCTCTTCTAACCTCGTGCCCTACGCAAACCTCAGGAAGGGATTTTCATGCAACTGGTAGGGAACTTCACCGAAACTAGCTTCATCGAACATGAGAGGCCACAAGAACCATTAAAACTTCAATGAAAAGTAAGCAGTAGGAGCTTGGCGTTGCAACAAAGATCCATGAGTTTATAATCTACCATGTATGCTTCTTGATTTTCATTTAACTTATTTTTGACAATATAAGCTATGATTTTGTTCTAATTAATATTCATTTGGCCTTTGGGTTGATGGTGTGTGGAATTTCTTAAGTTTTGTAAGTTAGGGTTTTGGGAAAGAGAAAAAGTGAGAACAGATGATAAGAATGATGTTACTTTTGTAACTTATAAAGTGAGTCATATAATTCTATATTGATACTTTGATGATTTTTATTTGTTCAAAAATACTTAATTTGAGTTAAGAAAATTATAATTGATAAGCTAAAATTGGTAAAAAGAGAAAGTTGAATAGTTATAGAACTATCTTAAATAATAAGAAAAAACTATGAGATAGGAACTCTAACATATATATTATATGCATATATTTGATATAGTGTTAATTATTAGAATTAAGATCTTACATGTGAATCTTGTATAATATATATATATATATTGATGTACTTTTGTAGTGCAATTATATTTATTTATATTAAAATATGTACATACAACTAAATGTATATTTTTTTAATATCAAAAAATTACTATATGAAATTATTTAGTATGATTAAGAAAACAAGATTTGATGTTATATTAAGAAAACAAATTAAGAAAACAAGATTTGATGTTATATTAAATGACATGAATGAATAGTAAATTAATTAAAAATTAATATATACTACTTTTTGTGGCTAGTGGCCAGTGTGTAACAAGATTAAGATATTGTTACTGTAAGGTAGCTAGTGGCAAGTGTGTCACATAATTGATATTTTTCATCATAAGATGGCTAGTGGCTAGTATGTTATAAGATTGAGACATTGTTGTCATAAGGTGGCTAGTAACTAGTGTGCCACAAGATTGATGCATTACCATCTTGAGATGGCTAGTGGCCAATCTATCACAAAATTAAGACATTATTATCCTGAGGTAGCTAATGGCCAGTATCCACAAAACTAAGATTTGCTATTGCAAGATAGTTAATGGCCAATAGGTTATACTATTGTGATTTGTCTCAAAGATGTGTACATTAAAAATATGAAAAGATTGAGCATAATTATGTATGAGAATATAACATAAAAAATCAATAAATAAGTTTTTATTGTAATTAAGTAAATTAAAAATGGCTAGGCTTGTATATGATTTACTTAGTTAATTGAAAATAAGTGCCAATAAGAAAGATCATATTAAAAAAAGATTAAAAATAGAATAAAAGTTTCATATCCTTATTATTTCTTTTAGAGATTATTGTATGCTTTTCTTTTGATAGCATATCATATTTGTTTTATATTTTCACATGAATGAGACTTTGCTTGCTTACTTATTAAGATTGATGTTTATGATTAGATCTTATCTATGGTTATTCTAAATTATTATTTATTTTATATATTTATTTATTATTAGAGATGGCTTGCTAAGCTAATAATAATTGGCTTAGTCTTTCTTCGGAATTAATATTTTACTTATATTAAAACCCAACAAAAAAGGACTAACCATAAGAACTGCTTATAAGCAAAATTGAAACTTCAAGATTTGCATTGCAAGAGTTGAACTAAATGACTTGTAATCTATGTGATAAATTTAGTACTTTATATTTACGTGAAAACTTAATATAATAGTGCAGGAACTATGAAAATTATGATATGTAATTATTGTGATAATTTTAGTTATTTATAGATATTAAATTATGTTATTTATAGTTAATGGTTATGGATATAAACTATGTGGTAATTGATATAAATGTAATATTGATATATTTGTTAATTGAAAAATGGACAAAATCTAGGAGAGATGTTATCTATTTGAATTCTAAATTTAGGAAGAATTAATTAAATATATGCATGATACCACATTAATAATATCAAAGCACAAATTAATTAGAAAAGAAATGGAGTTGATTAAAACTAGAAAAGAAATAAAGTTTCATGACGAAAGAAAAAAATGAAGACATAACATATGGAAGTCGTGAAGTTGTGAAATGGATTTCTCTACCAAATTATTTATTGAAACTAAATGTTCATGGTTATATGAATTATAAATGGGATATGTAGATTCTGATGGGATTATTCACAACTATAAAAGCAAAATAATGATAGCTTTTTCTTGTGTTGTTGACAAAAAATCTCCAATGAAAATACTTGGTTTGTCTTTGATTCAGGGTTTGAAAATGTGTAACAATAGAAAAATCCACAAACTTGTAATTGAAATGGATTGAATTGCTTAAAATAATGCAATGCCAGTGAAATAACCCTTGAAATATGTCCAATTGTTTTAACAAATCAAGTATTGAACTAAATTTACTTATAGTCCACTAACATTTTGTTCAAAAAGTTGTTGACAAAGAGGCCAAGTATCTAGTAGCTAAACTTAAAGTATGAGATTCAAAGCATTAGCCAAATTTATGTAGGACTCTGGTTAAAATCAATTAAGCTCAAATCTCATACATTCAATTATTATAAAAGGTACAAATTAATGCTCTAGTTGATCAGACCTAGTATGATGCATGAATATTGGTATTTTAATTTCACTACAAAAGTTTTATACAGTATGTTCTTTGCAATCATACTGTGAAAAATCATCCATCTTTTATTTGGCATCAATCAATTATGATTAACAACCATATTAAAGTACTATTTGTACACTATTCAAATTTCACTATGGACTTGATAGTTTCAACATACATAGATAAAAAAATCAAATCCAATTCATAGCATAGTTACAAATAGTTGTTGACATTATTTTTATTTATATTGTACCAAGATGTCTCTCTCAAAACTTGAGTCAAATTGGTATGTCAATGGTGTCTGCACTATTTACTTCAAGCCATGTTCATCATAGTGCCTCATCATACTTCAATGATATAGTTGTAGTCATGATCAAACTACTATGATAGATAATTCAAATGATGGTACAATCATACCTACCAAATGACACATTAGAAAGTGTCAAACTAATACATCAATCACACTTCATAGTAGTGTGTAGTTATTCTGTCTCCTTGCATAATTGTATTAAATGAATACACTAGTCGAAGTTACAAATGTGTAAGACCAAAAATTGTTAAGATCATAAATTTAAGCATAATCTTTAATGTAAGGCAATGTGGTCAGCTTTGAAATCATCTAATGGTTACCAATCGAATTGTAATGGATTGTAAAACTTTATCATTTAATAAAATCTTAGTTTTGTAACAAAAAATCCTAGAACTTGTGTCCTTTGAAACACATCGAATCATGGCTCTATTTAAATCTACATAATGATCATGTTGAATCATGTCCTTCACTTGAATAAGAAGATGGTTTAATGCATCCTAAAAGTATACAAGGCTTCACAATTTCTTAAAGCATGTGTAAGGATTGAAAATAAGATATCTTTTATACTCAATATCACACTTGCAAATCACTTAAATGAATTTGCCTTAATTACTAAAACCTAAATTTCTTGCACTTAGAGATTTTGTGTTTAGTTCAACTAAGTTTTTTGATAAAATTAAATGATATTATGAAGAATGGTAGAATTTTAATTTATAAAAATATATTATAAAGTGGTTAAAAATACACTAGTCGTATGTCAAGAACCTTTTTTCATATAGCATAATAAGATAAAGATAAGATCATGGGATAAAAGGATTTAAACAAGATTTGTCACTAGTGCATTGAGGGATTGAATGGTAAGATCATATGATTGGGCATTACGAGCTCAATGGAGTATCTATTACTGATGGAGTAGTTCAATTAGGCATGTAGATAGAGCAGTCTATAATGAATAGGAATATAAACTATTTCATATGGTATGATATTATTTATTATACAAAATGATTAATTCAAAAGAAACATAACAATAATATATTAAAATATTTAAATTAAAAAAATAATATTATATTTTATGAACTTATACATTTTATAGTACAGCCAAATCAAAAGGAATAAAGTATTCAAACCAAGCATTATATTTGCATAATTCTAAAACATTCTTATAGTATAATGATTTATATTGTAAAGTATATTTGGTTTTGGTTGGCCTTCAAGGCAAAGTTCTAGAAAAATCAAAAGTATTATATAATACATTAATATTCTAACAAATTATATGATTAGTTCAACATCTAAACTTCATACAATATGATCAACCTTTCAAATAATACAAAACATTGTGAGCATTAGAAAATGGCTAGTTTAGTCATAGATTAAAAGCATATTTTACCTTTAGAGATCTATTCATGATCATGTATGAGGATCCTATGTAATGTGATATATAAAACACTTTAGGAATAGGATTATGATTTATTAATAAGCAATTAAGGAACCACTTAGCAAAGTTTAGAAAGAAAACTTGGGTGTTAGAAGAACCTTGTGAGTGCTTGAAGCTATCCTTGTAAAATACATTTTGGAGAGATAAAGGAAGAAAAACTTACAAGTACTATCATCCAACACTTGCATATTTCACCACACAAGTTCTTGTTCAAGTGGTATCTTTGTTTTTACAATCCATTAGATTGTTTGTTTATAATTGTATGGCTAGTTCACATTCAAGTTTGTGGCTTGTACTTGCTTCTTTGTGTTTTGCTCTTCTAGGCAATGCTCCAAGCCACATAATCTGTGAAGGCCTTACCTTACTCTTATCCATTGAGTATGGTGAGGGTTGATCCCAATGTTTTCTCATGGAGCGGTTTATGGGATGTGTTTGATTACAAAAAAACCATGGTTGTATTTGGGTTGGATGTAATCTTGGGCATAATCATGTTGCTTAAAAATCTAAGCTCTCCTATAGTTACTTGACTCGCTTCACTTGAACATACATTTCTTACTACCTCAATTATAGCCATGGAAAAGAAAATCAAAATAAGAATTATTAATAAAATATTTCTTAACATTTGCTTATCTTAAGAATATTAAAAAGGGCATTGAACAAACATTTTCATTACAAGAAAGCTTTAGTTACATTTTTTTGAAAGACTTTTGCAAAAGGATCTACCCTCTTGGTTTTCCTTGTATCTCCAATAAGTTGTACCAAAGTAAGGTTCTCAATTAAAAGCCCTACCATCTGTCAGTGAATTCTTTATTAGCTCCCTTAATTTTTTATTGCAATTAGTTTTCTAATTTTTATTTTAATGAAAGCTTTATCATTGAATCCACTCCACTATTTGAGTTAACTCATTATCTTTAATGGAAAGTGAATTTTAACGCTTTTGTTAAAAGAGCTGATTTTGAAGTTTAGTCTTTATTTGAAACCAATCATGAAATACCCTCTTCTAATTTGTTTAATTATGAAAAATTAATAAACTTAGTAGAACAAGTTCTAGATATGTACACAACTTTTTTTTGTGCTTTGAGTGAAGAGATTAGCATGAAACTTTTTCAGCTTACCACTTTTTTTTAGGTAATGTAAGTGCCAAGTAGGTTTTATGATGAAAAGAAACTTCAAATTACTAATGAATAAAAGAAAGAGAAGAATAAGTTGAATACCTTGGAGCAAAGGAGAAGTTACAATTCTACAAGCTCCATAGTGTCCCCTTCTCCAATAGAAACTATTCATGAAAAGACTTCCTTAAGCAATAAGGTAAGCTCTTCTAAAATTGTTGATGGTGAACTAGTTGAATCTTATGATGAATTGGTTGAGGAATATTGGAAAGTATTTGCTAAATATGCTAGTCTTAGAAGATCTTGTTCTATACATAAGAATCATATTCATGGTATTCAAAGGCAATATGAGAACTTAAGGAAGAGAACATATGTTTATTAGATGATGCTAAATTTCACATTTCTACCCTTAGTGAATTTCATGCAACCATTAATGAATATGAATGTATTCTTGTTAAGTATGCTTCTTATATTTACCCTTTGAAACAAGAGAATGACGTGCTTGAAATAGAAAATTTTGCATTATAAGAAAAATTGCATTACTTTTCTTTCATTCAAAATGAATTGGATGGGATGGCAACATTTATTAATGCTTCTATATGTATATGATCATGCTTTACCATGAAGTTATGTGAAAGTTAAGAAATTTACTCATTACACAATCTCATATGACATGCTTTCATATATCTTATGTTAATGTTCTATCAATAATTGTATGTAGCTATTGTTACTATTTTGGTCACATCCCTTTTGATCTCTCTTTTAGGAAGTCTAATGCTAAAGCTAATAAATTTGTAAGGATACCTAAAGGAAGTATTTGTTGTGCAAAGAATTTAAATTCACAATCTTCACACATTATGAACACATGTTAATTAAAGATGTTTTAGATTCCTAAATGTAAAGCCTAGGTTGATGTGTAGGCATTTCTCCATGACAAGTACCCATGGAACAACCCTTTCTTGATGATTGAATTCCTTACTATGATAAAATTGAGACAATTAGTTTTAACATTCTATTGCATCTTAAAATAATTTGAAAACTTAAAAATATTGTGAAACATAGTATTCTATTCACTAAAAAGAAGCTTAATGGTGCCTGAATAGGATAATTGGATACTCCTATAGTTATACCAATGCTTACCTAAAATCATTATTTGTAATCCCTCTAAAAACATGATTAAAAATGCATATCATTTTAGAATGACAAAATATTGACAATCAATGCTTATGATATAGTGATTGTTTAAATTATTCTATGAAGGATTAGAATTAAAGGCATCATATGAGAGAAAGCACATATAAATCTCTAAATGATTAAGAGTTAACTAATTATTAAAAAATATTGAGCATAAAAATTATGAAATTAACTAAATTAATTATTTAAGAATTATTATATGGTATGATGGAGACCATCAGATAGTAAAATATATACGTATCAAGGAACAAACCAATGGTATTAGCCTAAAACTTAAGAAAAATTGTAAAGAATGAAAAAAAAATTATTATATGATTTGATTTCTTAAAAATTATTGAACTATAGAGTGTCCAATAATATTATCATGAGGATCATGTTTGATATTATCATGTTATATAAGAAGACCCATTCTAGAACTTCCCTTCTTAATGATTAAAGACACCAATTGAGGAAGTTAAATCATTTGAAAGTCAACATTCATGATGATTGTGGGTCCATTAGCACAAAGCTTGCAAATAAGTCATGATTTCTCTAGTCAAAATCACGTTTTCATCTTGATTCACTCCTTGTTCCATTGCTTACTTGACCATGGCCATCACACTTACCACCCTTGTAGAATGTTATAGAGCATGAACTCAAC
Source organism: Vanilla planifolia (assembly GCA_023846275.1). Lineage (NCBI taxonomy): Eukaryota > Viridiplantae > Streptophyta > Magnoliopsida > Asparagales > Orchidaceae > Vanilla > Vanilla planifolia. Next base: position 9,716,455 of record CM043875.1, on the reverse strand, counting down.
CTTCTAAGTAAATTGCAAGCTTAATCTATGAAGTTTAAGAAGATTATCTAATATTTGCTTATGAATGCTTTGTGAATAAGTACACTCAAATAGATTATTCTTCTCAAGAATCAATTCTACGTACCTTTCTTACAAAGAACTTATTATACTTGTATAGTGAAAATACTTTTTGAAATATGTTATAGAAGTCTAAAAATTAAATATAATTGTTTTGGGACAACTACAATGATGAAATTGTTGGCACATCTAAAATGCCTTTTAATTATTATACTCTTGAGTTATTAATATATATGTTCTTAAAAATGTTATATTTTTACTACATTTTTTTAATCAATTGATGAATATGTGCATAAATTTTGGGAGAGTTTTTATTTATTTTATTTTTAAGTTTCATATTTAAAAATTTTTCATCATCAAAATAAAAGATATCATTAAGCTCCATGAGTCCCAGCATATTGTTTTAATGATAGCCCTTTAAGTGCTTTATTTGCGATCTAATATATCTAATTAGTGCATTATAAGTCATTTTAAAGAAAGGAATATGAAGTAGATCACTATTCACATTCAAGTAAGCATGTTGCTTGCACTTGCTTTTTTGTATTTTGTTTTTTTTATCATGCCCCCAACCATAAAGTGCACAGATTTGTCCTCCTAGTCATAGAGTGTTGATAGTGTTTTGAGTCGTATCTCATAGAGTAGTTTATGAGTTGTGGTTGATCGTAAAAAAAAACAATGGTTGCATTAAATTTCTCCATCTATATATGACAAAAAGTTAATTTTATAAGTGATGATTGAGCAGATTACTTGGGCTTGGATGCAAACTTGGCAATGAGCCAAAATATTAAAAATTGTACATTTCTTAATAACTCGACTGTAGCCTTGAAACAAATAAAAATAGGAATTGTTATCGATGTTTTGCTTAACATTTGTTAGGGATGTTAAACAAAGAATGATGTTTAAAATATATTAGAAAGATAAATTCAAAGTTACAATTATCCATCAAAAATATATAATCAACTAAATGTAAAATACATTATTATTAATCTAATAAGGATATAAACTTTGAATAAAGAAAATTTCGTCATCGTGGTAAGTTTTGGCCACTTTGACTAGGTATTGGGCATATAAACCATGAACAAAAAAATATCTATAGCATTAAACAATAATGTTAAACTTTTACGAGCAATTCATCATGTTAATATCTTTTAAATATGTCTATGGGACTTCTTTTAGTTAAAAAAGAGGTAGTTATGATAGTCATGCACTAAACTGATATAGAAATTGAGAGATTTATTAAAAAAATAATGTATTTATAAAGACAATCCTCAATATATTTTGTCATAATAACTATAGCTTATTGTGTTAAAAGGTTACCACAACCATCATAATTGGGAAAACCCATAATAAATCTTAAGCTATATCTTGTTTTAAAAATCATAGAACATGTATTCGTAAACTATAATTTGTTTGAATATTTTCTTTATGTTATGCTCTATATTATTTTTCATAAGAATATTGAATTGTATTTGTTATTTGAATCTTTATATTTATAAAAACAATATGATATTAAATTTAATATAAAATATGATGTGTTTACAAAAAGATAATTTTGATCAAATATATCATGAATGCCATCTTTATTATTATAAAGAATAAAATAATTATAAAACATAAATTAATATTTTTTGTTAAATTTCTCATACTTCATAATACAACTTATTCTCACTGATGAATTTTCCTTTCCAGCAGCAATCGAATGGACTGACCGACAACGATTTATCTGTTTTGAATCTTTCGCTAGAAAATATGCTATTTTTGTAATTGATTGTGATTTTTTTTCATCAAAAAATAAGGTGTCCTACGGTCACGACTTGCTTCCGGTAAAGGGAGGAGATTTTTTGTTTGAATTTATTTTAGTTAATGTTATCATATGTTATTTTTTATTTTCTTTAAAAGCAAATCTTGCTTTATTTAGCAAGATTGTTCAAAGCAGCTGCTATTTGTCTGGCATTCTACATTTTAAAATGTAGTATAATATTTGGGTTGATTGTGACTGAAAGCATAAGAGTTTTCACTCAAGAACTAAAAAAATTATTTTAAAATAAATTTTCACTTTCAAAAAAATTAACATTTAAAAAATTATTAAAAATTAAATATTATAACACATATAATCAAACATAAACTATTAAAATAATAATTAAGAATATATTTTAAAATTTTAATTTATATTTTAATCAGTTGATGCTCAATATAAAGTATGATAAACTAACGAAACATACCTGATTCTTAATGTACAAATTTAAGCTATCTTTAGTACAACGTGTTTTAATTCTTCTTTTTATAGAAATATTTTATCAATTGTGTCATTTTTTGTTTTTAACAGATCATGAATTTTTAAAGAATTTTTAAATAAAAAATAAAACAATAAAAATAATCTTTGTAAAATTATTTTACTGCTTTAATAAAAACAATCCGATATTATTTTATTAATTTTGCACTACATATTCTTTTACTAAATTGCTATCAATAACCCATTTACGTAATGTATAATTTTTTTAATAATTTTTAATAACAATATTTTTACATTTTATTTGCTATATTTAATCTAATATTCAAAAATAAGTATACAAACATAATCTTAGTAGAATGGTTTTGATGTCATTGTTTCCAGTCTGATGTTGTATTTTAATGTAAGTTCAATAGTAGCTGGCTTATTCAACGGTCGTGATTGGTTGAGATGTATAGAAAAAACATGTTTTTATTTTTTCCGATTGCTGCTTTAATTGTAATATTTTTTATCTTTCAAGAAAAAAATAAACAAAGTATTATTTTTAAAAAATAACATATCACTTCTTTGGTTTGGAATTGAATTAGTTGAATAAATCTTGCTTAGTAACAAATTGTAAAAGGTTTTACATAAACAATGTTGGGATTGTAAAAAGAAAACAAAAAAATTTCTAAATAAATAAAAAAAGTTTAAAATATTTTAATAAAAAGAGAGTTAAGAAAAATCTAATTCTTTCTCACTTGCCAATCCCAAAATATACAAAAGTCTCTATCTCTTTCTAATGCAAGTTAATTGTGAGATTAACTTAATTGAACTCTACATTGGTGGTCAAATGGTCCTTAATCTTACTCAAGGCTAAGTTAATTCTAAAAGCCTATCATGCTAGCTATCCCCCTTAAATTCATCTCATACCCTATAAATATTAATACTCGACATCTCTTCTTTCAATCAATTCAATTTGTCATTTTCTTCTCTCTATTATGATTGTCCCATTGTCATCTTATCATCAACAAGTAGAATTATCTCCCTACTTGCTTTCACTCCAATAATGATGATCCCAATTATTTTTCATTCCTCATGTCACTGAGTTCATTTGAGCACTAACAACTCTATCTTTAGTTAAATAATCGCAAACGTCAACTTTAAAGTAGAGTTTTGTTTATGGATTTGTGCTATATGATACTTGTCCAATATTATTATTTTTATTCAAGAATTTGAATTGATCTCATTTTAGTTCCCTATAAGTATGTAATCTTATTTTCTTTGAAATTGTATAAAACTATAATAAACATTTGCCAAACATCTTCACATTTTGACTTTGGCAATGCATTATATTTGGTTAATTTCAATAGTGGCCATCATTGGATTTTGAAGAGTTGGGATGCACACTACTTCATACAAACAATTTTGTTGAAATGTCACAAACCAAGTTTGATCCATTTGAAGTTGAGAATAAATTACTAGTATGTTATGCTTTTTGCTCAATCCTTCATCTTTGCATCTTATTGATGTAGTAGTGTCTAAAACGTCATACAGAGGTCTCACTTAAAGACATATTAATCTTATTCAAACACAGAGTCATGCCAGGAATTGTTCCTATAGTTCTCATTAGTCTATGTTATCTTTATTGTTACAAAGGTCAATTATAGTCGACTCTTGTTTATTGAACATTTCAATTTATTTTTTATTAGTTCATCTCATTATTTATATCAATAGTTTTAGTTTAAGTTATTTGAAGATACTTTGATAGCTTTTTAGATATTTTTAACTTTATATTCAATACAAGACATCCTTTTAGTCGTCCAATAATTTTTCTCGCACAAAATTTGATTAAAAGTGTTTTTAACAAAGCTAAAAATTAAGTTTTTGGCTATTTCACCATAGTCCGTCATCATTTGTCACCATTGCTGCCTATGTCAACAACGATAGCCACCATCCACACCAACCTGCATGGCCATCACGACTCGCATCGACCCTCCAAACTCATTGATTTGCTCGACCTACACCTACTCATCAACACGTATAAACCCTATCATGAACGTAACAGACCAAGAAACAAGCATCAACCCACCAACTCACACTGATTTACTCTCACCTATGTTAAACAAAATATGTCTCTTAGTATTCTTAAATATCCTTACAAATTTTTAATTTAGTAAATTATTATTATACCTTTGAAATCTTTATAAATAAGGATACTTACCATATTGAATAGGACAAATCTTTTAATGAGGTAATACAATGCTATCACCAAGCTTATTTATTACTACTAGTATGTTATGTGAGAACAATTTAACGGTGTGATTTTAAAAGTATCCTAAAAAGATGAGTGAGAGGCTCAAAAGGGAAAACCTGACCCATTATCTGACATTCATAAAAGCATGAAACACCAGGGAAACACGTCACCATTTTATCTCAACTTTTGAAAAATTTAATTGTTTCATTCTACTTTCTCATTAACACAAGTGATTTTCAGATTTCTTATTTAACTTTCTACAAACTTTACTTATGCATGTACCTTGTCACTTCACGACAAATATGAGTACTTAGGTGTGTATTATTAAAACTATTTTTTCTTTAGATTGAGATCCTTTATGTTAAAAATTAATGCAAGTTATAAATTCTAAAAGCATTTTTACTTGCCTGATGATCATAGGAATTTTGATTCTAAACCTTTAATACCTTTGGGTAGGCCTTTGGAAGGATACATTGCTTGAACCTATGCCATTCCTAACTATCTATAAACTAAAATAAGATTTAGTATATCATCTTACCTCACTTGTATAATATTCTTCTTACTTTAATATAGGCAATGATAAATGCTACATAATATTATTTTGTTATATTTGGTGTTGCATTACTTTGAATGCATGCTTAATTCCTTATTTCAATTCTTTTTAATAGTTTTAATTTTTCTTATGAAAAATGTTGTTCTTGATATATTTAATATTCATATAAATCCAAATAATACAAACAGTTACTCAAGTGGCTAAAATTATTAATGGCCATGATAAATGAGGGTACAATTGCATCCATATTTCTACTCATTCTTCCTACCTTTCAATGATTAATAAACTTGTGGATAGATCTTAGTTCAATAATTAATAGAAAGTACATGCCTATAACTAAACAACTTGTTATATTCATATGAGTGCTTACATTAGCATATAATGACATATTGTTTATTAGTTGTTCCAATACTCCTTGAGCCTATAAACACGAACATCAAATAAGCACCACTCATCTCAATAGTTACAACACTATTAGTTGAGTAAGTAAAATTCTACAAGCACAATAGGCATAATACAAACTTCATTTGTAATTCAAAATCTTTATTAGGGCCATAAGGGACATACATGACCATTGTAAATAAAGACAAGTAAGATCAACATAACAATAAAAAAAATTTTGAGTCCACAAAAGTAATTATAATCATTAACTTTGAAAGATTTCTTCATTGTATTAGGGTGGGAACAATTCACTAGATATGCAAATGTTGGTGTGGGCAATGGAGCTTGATAAGCTCCTTTTACCAACTAAAAAATATCGCGTAATGGATTCTATTTATACCAACATTAATAAATCTCTTACTTCTGTAAAAGGATTTACACATCATCATAATAACTATTATATAATAAATTATTACAGATATGTTGGACCATAAGTGTGACTTTCTTAAGACGTAATTATGATGAAAAAGTATAATCATAAGATTAATTATATATTTAAAAATTTCATGGTCAAGTAATATTTATGTTCTAAGAACATAATATAATAATATTATTTTTATATTGTCTTAAAGAATGTAAAATTTTGTAATATTGTTCTATATGTGAAAACAAATATATCATTAAAAGTATTAATTTAAATTAACTTGTTTGTTATAAGAGAATATCTAAGAACCTTCAACAGATGAGAGAATCTTGAGGAAATCAAAATAGAAAGAAAAGGAATAAAAAAGAAGCTAAAAATGAGGATAAAAGTAATAACTATATTCCCTGAGGATAGTTTGAGAGAAAGAGAATGTATAAGTTAGGGACAGCCAATTATGCTTAATAGTCTAGCACAACAAGAAGTAGGAGGAATGAAGGTTTGCAAACAAAAGATCATTAAAAGGTAAGTTGAAAATGATTATGATTCCTTCAATACATTTTTAGTAATGTTTTTGGAAGTTTAGAAGACTTTAAGAGGCTCTGGTGTCATGCTTTTGAAGATCAGGTTAAAGTTCAATGAAAAAGGAGTGCTATTTCACTCAAATAACTATATTCCTAATGGTATGGTAAAGTATGTTGGCATGTAATGTATTGTATGTTAAGCACAAAAGTGACAGAATCTAGTTGTCACACCTAGCCTTTTATCAAATTTCTTGTCAAACCTTAGAGGGCAATAATCCACAAACCCATTATTACACTTTGTGAGTCACTCATTTAACCCTTGGGTTTAATATTAAAACTAGTAGTCACGATCCCCCTACTTGATCACCTAGCCAGCAAAGTGCTATCCACTATGAACCATTCTCCTTTACCAAATGAACATCCACATGACTTAGGATCTGGTTCATCCTAGACTAAAATAACTTTCCAACCACAATGACACATATATGGTACTAATGTGATATGCAACATAACTATATAATTGATATGCTCAAATCATAATATCCACCAACAAGATTAATAAAGTGATAACATAAAATACTTATAAATGTCTAACAATAAAGTTCATCAATAATATACAACACAATTTAAAGTCTATCAATAAAATATAATATAATATTGAGTCAACCAATTATATTATTAAAATCAAAAAGATCAATAACAATATCATAACCAAAATGTGAGTCATTGAAAAAATGCTAAACAATCAATAAGCTATTCCAATCACTAGCTCTTACACATGCTCCTATCTCCATAATCCTTCATATATAAGTAAGAAAGAGTATGCTAAACCCCAATAGGGAATCCTTAAGATATACTATAAAAATAACATACAAAGACATGGTGCTATAAGAATTATGTAGTGGCGATATAAATTAATATCATGATCATAAATGTCATACAAGAAATATTAATCTATCAAGTTTAAACTAAACTTGCATTAGTCTCATTAATTAATTTCTTTAACATTGTTACTATTAACACACAACTTTAGTAAGTATTCACCAGACTTTTTACTTGATAAGCATAATAATGTCTTCTATCAATATTTTTTTATTTTCCATCTAAAAGAAGTGACATTAATCTTTCATAAGCTTATATCATTCAGCTCATCATAGTTGACCACATTTCAATCTTATACGTATGGTTTGCCTAGTATATTTTTTCAAACATCTAGGGATACCATTTTATAAATAAAATAATTAATGTTTTCCTAAGTGTAAGTGATGATAATTTTCTTACTATATTATTTTTTTAACTCTTATCTTAAAGTCTTTATGATTCTCTGTTAAGAAATAGGGTCTTAAATGTAATGTTGTCTTTAATTTTGATCTCTTTATAAGATTTTCTAATATTAGATTTTTCTTAATTTTAGTGCCAATTATAATATTAATAAGCTCTTTCTTTACTTAAATTTTGATGGCAAAGAATTATTTTCTTTGTTTTGTTTCATGTGGTATGTCCTTTGAACTTACCATAAGAGATATGTTATCATCAACTTGAAGAGGGGTTTAAAACATATTTTGTTGGAGAATACTCTTTCTTTTAAAAAGAATGATCAAACTTATACCCAAATGTTTTGTTATTTTATTCTTATGATTTTATCTCTTTATATTCTTTATTCTTTTTTACAGGCATTATGAGTGTACTATCTAATTTTAAAAATTAAGATAAAGAGATAATTTATTGGCAATAAAATAATAAAGATCAATAATAAATAATTTGAAATTTCCAAACTCATGACTTTCCATCAAAATTCTTGTGGTATATTTTTGTGTCATCTATTCTTATCGATGTTGTAGACTATGATAATTTCATTACCTCTAATATGCAACTCATGAAGTAAAATGTTTATGTCACTACTTTCTTAAATTAACTCCATATCACTTTTATAATTATACTAATTTTTAGGTGAGTATTATACCAGGTTATGCATAAATAATCATTTTTAATTAAGTATTCATAACTCTATTAGTTGATGAAGAGTCATATAAAAAAAATATACCTCTACTTGTTCCAACCAAGAATCTAATATTTTTACATCTTCTATACCATAACAAATTGATAAATCAAGGGTAACACCTAACTTAAAAGAACATTGTTGATTCTTGTGTATTGAAAGGGTGAGACAGATGTCATTCTCAATTTTCTCTCAAATAATCTTGGAATTACTAATTGATCTAGAATTAAATAAATAAATAGAAGTATTTTTTTGCCAAATTATCTTTTGGATCTATCACAGGAAAAGATTGGGATTTAGAATCATCACTATTAACATTATTATTTATTGGTTTAATCGAGCTATCTAAGCTTTTAAGATTGATGAAAAATAGCATAATCACCTTCACTAAAGCCTTCTTAATCTTTTTATTCCATTTTGTTGCTTGTCCTTCCACTACCTTATTCTTAGCTCTTATCATGGGTTTCAAATCAAAGCTTTTTAATACCAAAAATAAAATGATTAGTCTTAGAGATATTCTCACCTCAAGCTCTTGACAACATAGATTCTTTTTAGAGTCTTTATAATGAAAGTTGAAGAATGAGAATAGTAAAAAAAAACTAAGAAAGATAAAAAAAAGGAGAAGAAGATTATTTTATAATAAAATGGAACTCCTCTAAAGTTTTGCATTAAAGAAGTCATGAATTACTTCATTCATAATTCTTATCCCTTTTATGTAGTGGTTAGATACAATGTTTTATTATAAAATACATAATATTTTAATTTTCACAAGAAAAAGAAAGATTGTTCATGCTTTGAAGTAAGAGAAGATCTTACAAAAGAGAAGTCCTTTACATGATTTTTCTTAGTAGGATTACCCTTGATTCATATAGTATATTTAGCAAACATAAAAAGGAATTACTTTGCTAAAGTGTGTGTGAAACCTTGAAATTTTTATTTTTATAATAACTAGTCATTGCTTTTCATGAAACTTGTTTAGGAAGGAAGAAATTTCCTCTACTTAAGACTAAGCGAGATTTAGTTTAGTAAATAAAAGAGTTTATTATCATTTCTTTTTAGGCTATTTTTTTAACAAAACCATGCCAAAACTTTATATTAATATTTTTCTCATGAATATAAGGGAGACATCATGATCACATGTTGCTTGTTTGGCTTCAATCATAGATACATATGGAATTTGAATGTAGAAATGAAATTTGTTTATGTAGAACATTTTTTAATCGAGACATGATCATGTGGAATAAGTGGAAAGCATGTTAATTTTTATGTCTTACTAGTTGTCTAAGCATTGATTATCATGACAAATGTTAAAAAATTGTTAAACCATGGAGAAGAAAATTTTGTTAAGTGTAGCCCATATCACCTATACAAGATAGCCTTTTTGTACATATTATATCTTGTTGGGAGTTAAGATCCTTAATGCAATTCCTCTTCTTACTAAGCATAATTGATGTATGATGATGTAGATTGAGAGTTATGCTTAATTATTTTATGATGGAATAAAGAGTTTCATGATATTATGAACCAAGCAATGTGTAAAATAGAGAATTGATGCCATATTTTTTATATGAATTGATTTGTTTGAAATGCATATTTGATAAGAGTCACTAAGGTTGTGCTTAAAAATGCCTACAATTTTCATTCATAGCATGAAAAAGTAGAAATGTATATATTATTATCAAAATCATGGATGACAAATATATGAAATATCATGTGATATAAGTTTTACCTTTGCTTAAGTCTTAAACCATTTAACAGAACTTGGAAATAAAACCAAAACTCTAGATAATTTTGTGACCAAGCATCCCTTTGCCTTGGGTTTGCTTGTGAAGCATAGAACCATGTATTGGCTATATGATGGGAAGCACTGGTTCAACCATAACAAGAACCTAGATGATTTCTATGGTGTATTTGGTCTTTATTTCTCATTAGTAAGACTTGAAGTACATGGTTCAAGGTCATAGAAGAAGGCGAGGTTGAGTAGGGATATAACTAGCAAGCATATAAATTGGTTATAGCTAGAAGTGCTAAGATTAAGGTTAGACTTCATGATAAAAGTTTTATAGGTAATACATAATTTTTAGTGGAGTTAAATTTTAATTTTGAGGTTCTTGGGCTAGATTATGCATGGTTAGCTTAGCCTTAGAATTAAGCTTAAAATCTTAGGTATAATCCATAAAAAAGGAACTTATAATGCATCGTCCTTATGTTGTGCTAAGACAAAACCATTCATGTACTTTTATACACAATGTAAATTAAGCTTTGATTAGTTAAGCTCTTGGCTAAGACCTTGAAAGAAGGTAGAAGTTCTTAGAATAACACTTAAGAATGTTCTAGTTTTGACTAAGAAAGGAATAAGTTAAAGATGTTTCCTAGACCTTCAGGTTGTCCAGGTTCTTTGTGTAAGATCATGTATGACTCAATTTAAGATTTTAGGCCACTTAATGACCCCCTTAGATAGTGATTTAGGAGATATTTATGTTGGCTTAATAGAGGCTTCAAGATGGTTGTGGTGACTCAATAATGCATTGTAAGCATATTGATCAATAGTTATGCTTGTGTAAACCTTATGCTTAATTATATTTATAATCAGCTATATATAAAACCTAAAGGTAACCTATATAGGCAAAGTCCTAGGTAAAGGTTAGGATAGTACTAAATCAAATACAAAAAGGCTAAGATATTATGAATAATTGAAATTAAGGTTTAATGGGAAAACTAAAGTAGTTAGATATAATAGACCCTCGATTATACATGCTCACTCAGAAGATAGACAGGTTAATGAGCCCACTTCTTAGACTTAGAGATAGTTATATGTAGATGGTTGAGCTTATGAAAGAGTGTTAGATTATTTTTTAGAGGCTCCAGGATTAGGAAGAAGTCATCATATAAATTGTTCCAAGAGGAACTAATTACACATTGAGTTCCATAGGGAATCCCATGATTTGTTATGTTATGGAAGAGAGTATATGTAGTTAATGATCAGTTCTAAAACCTTATCAAGTTCTATCATGATTCTCTTGGATAAGAGAGCGTATTATATTAGGGAGGTATGTTAATTATTTGGTTAGTTAAATTCTAAGGATATATATATATATATATATTGGCTTATTTAGTAGATGATGATATCTTGTGATTGTTAGTAAGTGATATCATTCATTTACATGATTTACTCAAGTGTTATATATATATATATATGTTTATTATTATATATTATATTTATAGTGTAACTCCAAAGAGTTCATCTTAAGACTCTCAGCTAACCTGCCCTCTAATATTTTTGTAAGATTAGAGAGCTAAAAGTTTTGTAGGAGTTAAGCTAGAGATTATCAGAGTTAATGCACCTATTAGATGATTCATCGTCTTTATGCACTCATCAATAGAAGTAGATTTGATATTTATTATCATTAAATGCAATTCATTAGACATAAGACTATATCAGATCATCATACATCTTGTATTTTTCTATTAAATTTTGATAGTTATCCATGTTGTTACCTCATATTAGATTAGATTAGATGGTTTATTGTTTTTGTTAATTGTTTATTTATGCTTTGATCTTTTGGATGATGAAGTGATTTAGATTCTTAGCATGATAGTATTTTATATGATATTATATTATAAATAGTAGATACCTTTTGATATTAGGACCTTTTGATTTTATTTAACTCATGCATTAAAAAAATAGGGGTGTAACACTCTTTTCTTAATTATTTTTTTTAATTTTAGGTTTAATGAACTTAAAATTGATCTCCTAATCAAGCTTCAACTAACAAGAATCAAGCATATAGCCACACGTAGAGACAAGCTATAGGCACATTGGAATGTATTCTTTAATGTCAAGGTCCTGTGCCACACATGGAGGCATTTTTATGCATACGAGAAAAATGGTGTGTTGGAAGCCCACAAAGGCACATTGGTTATGGTCATTTCCAATGAGGTAGATCTTATCATATATCTACAATGTAGTCAACATAGTCAATACCATCAAAGTTCATGCAACATGAAATGTTTGAGCATAAGAGTAATACTCATGAGTTAATATAGGTCCTTGGAAAGGCCATCTCATGTATATAAAAGTAATTTTAGGAATGTCCTCCCCTCTAGTCTTGATTTGATGACATCCAAATAGAAGATTAATTTTTGATAATGATGATGCTCCCTATAACTAATCAAGCATGTCATCTATACAAGGCAATGGATATTGATTCTCGACTTGGTTTAATTATTATTACTCCACACACATGTGTATACTCCCATCCTATTTTCTAACAAAGAGAATAGGACTCTTAATGTGTAGAATTGGGCTTGAAAAGCCCTTATTAACCAAGTCCTACAACTGGAGCTTAAGCTCTTGAAGTTTTGCTGAAGACATATAATATTGTGCTTTTTTTTTTATAAGAAGCACTCTTGGTTCCAAAAAAAATAAAGAACTTAGGCTCTTGAATTGGTGGAAATCTAAAAAACTCCTCAAGAAAGACATTAAGATCATCTCTCATAATGAGGATATAAAACAAAATTAAGATCATATTTGGGAATCAAATATAAATATTTAACCATGTAATTGTGAAACATTGCTAAAGCCTAAAGTGTTGATATCATAGGGATTTGATGGTTAACTCAAAAATGAATAAAGTTAATCAAATATGGCACCTTGATGTAGACCTTCTTCTTTTAGTAATCGATCACTATGTGATGTCGGGTCATCTAATCCATGAATAATATGATGTCAAATTATGAATGGGTTACACAAATAAGTTTGGCCTCAAAGAAATGTCTAAGAGTTATTATATCACCTCTAACTTCGACTCTAGCTAGAATCTCACTCCTATAGGGTAACCTTACCATCAATATTAAGTGAAATTGGTCCTTGTCACCAAGCAATTTTAGATTTAAAGGAATGGAATTCACCAGTGTTAAAATGCACAAAAACATTAACATAAAAAGCATACCAATAATGACATAAAATGCCTCTATATTCTATTACTAAGTTAATCCATAAATGCAATGTTAACCTTATGATGTGGCTCATGCCTATTCAATGCCCCAAATCAAACCTTAGACAAATCCTCTAATTATGATTAGACTTCAAGTAATGTAGACATTCTCCTGGTATCTAACAGCACCTTTATGTCTCTTACCACGTTATCAACATCTTGGGGATTGATTGTTGTGCTGATCTAACTACCTCTCCATAATAGACTAAGCTAAAATAAGCATCACCTAATTGTCTCAAATAGATTCTTCTTTCATTTTTTTCTTTGAGACATATCGTTCATCTTGTCTTTGTAAGGATCTACATTTCTCTTTTTTAGCTCATTGTGAGCCTCCATGCAATGCTTAACCTACTCCATTGACTTTACTGCTTCCACCAATTCATGGTATCTAGAAAATGTAGTAACCAATATGGTTTTTTGGAGTGATGACCAAAGTTTATCCAAGAAAAGTTCATAATGGCACCTATCTAATGTTAAGAGTTCAGATTCTTATTTAGTCACGTAGTTGAAGTGAGATGCATAATCTATCTCTAACATTTGACCCTACCTCAAGTGGGTCAACTCCTTATGTATCTAATATAACAATCTTTTAATAAAATCTCAAACTCTTTCCATAGTACCTAAATTTTTGAGGTGTCTCCAAACTTAGTGTGCTACTACCCATGCCAAAAAGCAACTTCTTTACCAACCAATAATAGAGCATAAGTATGACCTTCCAATATATTAGGAGCCCTAACTCACCAAATAGTTTCAAGATTTGTGCTAATCAATCATGAACTATGGTTGAGTTTTTCAAAACCACAAAAACTAATAACCTTAATTGCATAAATACCTCAAACTATTAATCCCCTAGAGGCTCAAGCTGTGCTTAGAATGGGAATGTCCAAGCCAATCAGTCTACAATGGGGTCTTCTTTAACATGCTCCCTATCCATAAAATCTCTCACGATAGTTCTCTAAGCATTAACCATATCTTCTAAGGAAAATACCATACTGATGTTACTAAAGTGTAATGATTAAACTCATAAGAATTATTTTTACCATATGCAATTTTACGACTAACTCTCCACACTATAAAAAACTAGAACCTAATATACCTAAGTTTACCCTATATTTCAACCATAGCTCTAACACCACCATTGTCACCCCTAACGATTTTAGCCATTTTTTTAAAACCTCTAGGTGTGATAGCCCACATACCTATAATTGCATATAATTAATCACCCTTTCAATCCTCAGGCTTAATATTTAAACTATGACTTGAAATCATTTAATCTAATCACTAAGTTCATGAAGTGTCACCCATCATGAACTATGCTTTCTTAGCAAATGGATATTTATATCATGTAAGAGCTAGTTCATCCTAGGCTAAGGTAACTTTCCAACAACAATAGTGTATATATGATAGATCTCAATAATATGAAGCCATTATCTTATTATCCCTAGCATTATCTTTTTAGTTTAGAGGAAATAGAGAGCATTCAAGAATCATTACAACTTCATGAAGGAATCGATCAAGAAATTACTTAATCATGCTCTCAAACAAGTCCATATAATCTTGATTAAGTCATTTATTTCATATTAACATCCAATTTCATGAGTGGGAAGAACATCAACATAACATAATAAAGAATCTACAACAACCATAAGAAAATATTAAGATTATTTACATTATCTTATGTTTATCTAACTTTTGTTGTATGCCTACTTTAACCATATAGAGCACTTCTCCTGAGGAATCTCTTCTTCTTCTTCTAAACTTTTGATTACCACTTCCTCTTATCGGTCATGGCAAGGCCTTCTCCTCATCTTTGTTTCAGCCTTCTTGAAATAAGTTATGAATGGAGCTTTGTAAGACTATAGTAAAATTGCATCCTAAAGCTTATATAGAGTCGAATAATCAATTCGTCCAATTAAGGGGTATTTCCTAAATTAAGTTAGCAAGGGTTTAAAATTTATATAAGCACATGGCTACCCTAAGTACCATATAGGAAGTGCCTCACAAAACCTTATTAGAGTTAGATATTAACTTTCCATATATGAAACCTCCCTCATGTTGATTCATGCAGCTATTCTCCATATCATACTAGTACTATTCTTATCTTCATATGGCATAATTAGCTAAATCTCCTTTCATTTATGCTTTTCTACACTAATCATAATTATACGATCTCATTATTCATACAACATTCACTTTAGTTTAATTAACTCAAGAATTCTCCTGACTTTGTACATATATAGTTCCATCATTATACTTGTTAGAAACACTATCCATACATCACTTTTCACATCATATCTTAATGATCTTATGTTATATGCTTTTCTTAGCTTGATTATACTTATATAATTTTATAATCATATTAAATGATCTACTTTCTTAGCCTATATACAATCATTGAATTTAGTTGATTTTTTCTATTTTTATCATACATTTATGATAAATTAAGCTATTACTTGATCCAACCTTCTATCAGGTCACCCTTATTTTTGATAAGTCAAACCTTAAATTTTTAACATTTTATTCTAATATACTTTTTTAACATGTGTCATATTTAATTGTAAAAAATAAGTCATAACTTTTGAAGATGATGAATTAGTAGTCTTTAAAGCTCCTTGAAGTATTTAGTAAGCTTAAAGGATAGAAGACATATGTATCAATGTTAAAAAGATTTTCTTTTTTGCTATGAAATAAAATATTAGCTTGTTAATTATAAGGCACATCTCACTTTCAAATCCTAATTTATACAGCCAATTTGTTTCATCATTTCTTTCATTTAGCAAATATAAAGGATTATATTTTTCACTTGACCCTTTCTTAGATTAAATCTATTTTATGCATCATTACAAAATTTTATGTTAAACTTTGAGTAATTTAAAAAAATAATTTTACTCATTTTTTTTACTAAAAAAATAAATATCCTAAGCTAATACCCCAATTTGAACCAAGTACAAAGCACTCAGATGAATCAAGCTTGTGTAGGCCTTAGAAAGCTCAAAGCAAGAAACCAACTAGAACCAAGTTGGGTCAAGCCTGATCTTGGTAAGGGTGTAGTCTAGAACTATATAGAATAAATATAGAGAAAGAGTTAAGTAGGGCGAAACTCGAACTAAGTATACAATGAGTTAGGTCAAATGCATAATAATATTAAACTTATATGTATAAAATTGGCCAAGATGTTGAAATCCCAAGTGCATAAGACAAGAGCCATCCCTAACTTTGGCTTGAACTATACATGCCTAAAAAGTAATATTAAAATCTTATCACTTTGAAATTCTTTCATATGAGGCTAATGTTTTTTCCTAAGTTCAGTACCTCGACACCTTACATTAATTCCCACCGTCTGATAATTGATTGGATGGCTAAGGTTTAACTCAATTGTAAGCTTTCCTTAAAGGCTCAAATCGAATGACCAAAATCTCATCTAAATTTACCAAACATTTAGAATTCTTTTTTTCTTGTCCTTAAATCATGTATCTTGGAGTTATCCATTTTAAATCTTATGAATGAGATCATTCTCACCTTTAGCATTGATTATTCAAATGATCTAGATCTTATCCAATGTGATCAAGTGACTCTAATTATTAGTTAAAATACATATATTATAATCTTTTCTTTTTGTAAAACTATCTACAAGAGAGGAGGTAAAAGTAAAAAACTATATTCAACATTGTATAAAAATCAATAGATCACTTTTTAAATCCTAATTGATTATTATAAAATTATAAAAACTTGATATTATTTTTGGGATGGATTGGTTAACATTTCATGAAGTCATTATTGATTATTAGAAGAAAAAAATTAAAGAATCACTACAGAGATGGTATTGATCTGATTTATCTTTGTAAGGACTAAACAATGTTTATAATATCTATTTTAAAAGTTGAAAGATTAATAAAAAATGGTTGTGTGTTATTTATCATTAATACAAGAAGTTGAAAAGAAATAACTATAATTATAAGAAGCTCTAGTGGCATATGAATATCTAGATTTGTTTACTAAAATTTTACTTGGAATCACATCTAATAGAGAGATTAAATTTATTATTAATTTAATATTGATAGTAAAATCAATCTCAAAAACACCCAATAGAATGGTGCAACTTGAGTTACAAGAATTAAAACACAATTAGATGACCTGATTAATAAAAGTTTTATCAGACTTAGTGTATCCCCTTGAGGTACACCTGTGTTATTTTTGAAAAAGAAGGATGAAAGTATAAGAATGCATATTGATTATAGAGAATTGAATAAGATGGCCATCAAGATTAAGTATCATTTGCTTAGAATAGATGAATTATTTGACCAATTATAAGGAGCTAAAGTGTTTCTAAAAATTGACTTAAGATATGGTTAATATAAAATAAAAATTAGAAAAGAAGAAATTCCAAAAACTATTCTTAGAACTACATATTATTATTTTGAATTTCTTATGTTGCCTTTTAGATTAACAAATGCTCTAACAACATTTATAGATTTGTTGAACAAAGTATTCAACTAATGGTATGATCATTTTATTATTATTTTTATTAATGATATCTTAATCTACTCTATAAAAGAAGTAGAACACAAAAATAATGTACATCTAGTGTTATAAAGGCTACAGGAGCACCATTTGTAAGAAAAGTTTTCAAAATATAGTTTTTAGTTATCTAGTATATATTTCTTGGGGCATATAGTTAATGCAAAAGAAATCTCTATGAATGTTCAAAAAATTATAACTATTGTTGGATGACTCAGGCTTAATAATGTAATTTCTCAAACTGCAATACCATCAATAAGATTAAATCAAAATATAATGACTTTTGAATAGAATTCAAACTATGAAAGAAGTTTTTGAACTTTAACAAAGAAGTTGACTTCAAAACCTATTTTAACATTACCTGAGAGAGAAATTAAATTTTAAGTATATAATGATGCAATTTTATAAGGACTTGTTTATGTATTAATATAGAATTATAAAGTTATAGCATATGCTTCAAGGTTGTTGTGATATCATGATAAAAATTATCTCATACATAATCTTAAGCTTACTACAAATGTGTTTATCTTAAAGATTTAGAGATATTATCATTATGGTGTGAAACAATATTTGTTTATTGATTACAAAATTTGAAATATATTTTCACATAAAAAGAGTCAAATTTAGGACAATTAAGCTAGTTGGAACTACTTAAAGATTTTGACATAGAGATTGTTTGTGTTTCTCATAAAGTTGATGTTGTAGCTAATGTGTTGAGTCAAAGGGCTAGTCTCCACATGATGTCAACCTTCAAAAAATCAAAAGTAATGATAGAAATAAACCAACTCAAATTAATTACAATATCAGTAACTATTAAAAAGAACTTTTTTTGAATTAGCTATTGTGGTAAAATAGTTACATGATTTGAATGTTACTCAAGATGCAGATGAAGTCATCTAACAAATTAAGGCCAAGATTCATAAAGGAAAGGAAAAAAGTTCTAATTTAAATGGAGTTTTATTTTATAAGAACAAGATATGTATTCTTGTGACAAGTACATGGAAATAAACTTTATTGAAAAAGGGTCATGGAACAAGGAATGTAATACTTCTAAGAATCATAAAAATATTTCATAAGTTGAAATAAAGATTTTGGTGGAATGGTATTAAGAAAGATGTCTATAATTATGTGAGAAAGTGTATAATATGTCAATAAGTGAAAGAAGAATAATAGAAACCAAGTGGGTTGTTGGAACCTCTTCTTATTCCTATGTAGAAATGGAAAGGAATGTCAATCAATTGTACAATTGGGTTGTTAAAAATTAGTCAATGATATGATGCTATATGAGTAATTATTAACAAATTAAAAAAATCAATCTTTTTTTTTACTTATTAGAATTACTTATTCAGTTGAAAGGTTAATATAGATTTATGTTAATCAATTTGTGAAATTACATGAACTGCTAAAAAAACTTAAATCTAAACAAGATTCTAAATTTGCCACATATTTCTAAAAAGAGATACATGAAGTACATGGTACTCAATTAAGATTTAGCATAATATTTCATCTTCAAATAGATGAATAGACTGAAATAATTATAAAGACTTCAAAAGATATGTTGAGATTAAGTATATTAGATTTTAATAAAAGCTAAGATACTCATCTGGTATTAATTGAATTTACTTTTAATAATAATTATCAATCTATTATTAGAATGGCACCATATGAAACACTATATGACAAAACATGTTACTTATCATTATATTAATATGAAGCAAGTGACAAAACTCAATTGTAGTTAGAACTAATAAATGAAATAACTCAAAAGATTCAAATAATTTATAAAAGACTATAGAAAGCACAAGATCATTAAAAAATATACTTTGACATAAAACATAAAAAGGTAGAGTTCCAAAAAGTAGATCATGTGTTCTTAAAAGTGAGTTTAATAAATGGTGTAACTTGATTCAATAAAGATGGGAAGTTGAAGCCAAGTTATATTAGACCTTTCTAGATACTTAAAAGAGTTTGAGAGGTTTCATATAAAGTAGCAATACCTTTAACACTGATAGGAGTGCATAATGTATTTCAAATTTTAACTCTAAGAAAATGCATTATTGTTTCATCCTACATAACACAATATGATGCAAATACCATAGAAGTGTAATCAAATCTAAGTTATGAAAAGAAGCTTATAAGAATCTTAGCTAAAGAAATCAAGCAAATCAGAATGAAAACAATTCTTATGGTTAAGTATAATGACATATTCAAATAAAATGAGAAGCTATCTAGAAACTCAAAGATGAGATGCGAAAAAAGTATCCTAAATTATTTTGAACTTTAGGGATGAAATTATTATAAGGAGAAGAGAATTTGTATTTTCTCAATCATTAAACTATGTATGAAATAAAATATCTTATAAAGCAAGTCAAAATCCTAAAAAATAAAATCTTTCAAGTTATAATGATGAATATATAATTATATTGAACTCATTGAGATGAGTCCAACAATACTTGTTTCATCTCAATTAGAGTTTATTATAAAATTTTACCCAAAAAACCCTTTTGCTCCCTCTCCCATTCTCATGCTCAATGCAAACCCTAAAAGAGGATTTTTGAGCGACTAACCAAAAGATTGGCTGGTGATGAGAGCTACAAGAAATAATGACATATATATAGAAAGCAAGAAGGTGGAGTTTGGTGTATAATAAGGATCCATGAGTTCCTAACCCATTATTTATTTTTCTTACTTTTGATTTCTTTTAGTTTTGATAATATAGCCTAGAATTTGGTCCTAATAAAGATCATATATAGCTCTTAGATAAAAGGTATATGGAATCCCTTAAGTTTTGCAAATTAAGGTTTCAAAAAAGGAACAAACTAAGAAATAAAGGTAAGAAAGGTGTTATTTTTGAGATTTAAGAAGTGAGCCATGCAATTTTACATTAACAATTTAAAAATTTTTAATTTGTGTAAGAATCTTTAAATTTAGTTGACAAAATTGTAATTGATAAGTTAAAATTTAAAAAAAAAAAAAAAGTTGAATAGCTATAAGGACAATCCTAAATAACTTGAAAAATTGTTAAGCAGGTGGTCTAGCATGAATATCATATGCATATGTTTGATATGATGCTAATTATTAAAATTAAGACCTTACATGTGAGGAAAGCATTCTAACATGAAATTATATGCATATGCCTTATGTGTTACTAATTGTTGAAGGTAAGACCCTACATGTAAATTTATACAAAATATGTGACACTAATATATTGATCGTGTAAATGTGACTAAATATAAATTTGCACTTATAATTAGACATAATCTTTTTAATATTGATAATCTAAATGTGAAAATATTTGGCATGATTAATTGTATAGTCATGACATTGATATGTTGATATAAAAACATATATATAATTAAATATTATGAAAGATGAATGTCGTATAAGTGAAAAAAAATTAAGGGAATTATCATCATAAAGTGGCTAGTGGCCAGTGTGCCATATGATTGACATTATCATTATGAGATGATTAATAGCTAATGATCTATATTATTATAATTTGGTGCAAAGATATAGCTAATAAAAAATATAAAAAGATAGAATATGATTGTGCTTGAAAATATGATATGATAAATAAAAAAAATATTTTTATTATAACTAAGTAAATTAAAAAAGATACTGATTGATTATTTAGGAGAGACAAAGAGAGTAGTAATACTGGCCAATATAAGATTTACTTAGTTAAGTAAAAATAGACAATGAAAATAGACTAAAAGGCTCTATATGCTTATTATTTCTTTTAGAGATTATAATATACTCTTCTTTAGATAATATATCATATTTTGTTTTTTATTTAACATGAATGAGAATCCATTAAATTACATGCTATGATTGATGCTTATGGTTAGATCTTATATGAGATTGTCCACAATTATTACTTATTTTATAGATCTATTTATTGTTAGAGATAGCCTACTAAGTCAATGATAATTGACTTAATGTTTCTTTGACATTAACATTTCAGATATATTAAAACTCCAACAAAAAAGATTATGCATAAGAATACTTATAAAAAAATTAAAAAATTATAGAAGTTTATATTACAAGAATTGAGCTAAATGACTTATTAATTATTATTATATATGTATGTAAAAACTTGATTGTAATACTATCAAAAACTATGAAAATTATGACATATAGTTATTATGATGATTTCAGTTGTTTATAATTACTGGATTTAGGTTTTTATTATTAATAGTTATGGATATAAACTATGTAGATATCATATTATGGATATAAATATTATATTTATGTATTTCTAAATTAAAGAAAAGATAAAATCTAAGGGAGATTTTATCAATTTGAATTCTAAAATTTGAGAGAAAAATAAATTTAATATGTTACAAAAATAAAGAGTGAAATATTTGCAATATTAGAATATGATTTAATTAAAAAAATAAAGCATTAGTTTGATCTAAAAAGAAAATAGAGTTTTGTGATAAAAAATAAGTACATCACACCTTTTTATATAGTTTTTAAGAAAACAAAGTAGAACTTTATTATGTATTTCACAATTTAATAGGAAGGTATTTATAAGCGAGACATGTTTTCGACATATCAATACAAGTCTTTGCTTTAGAACATCACAAGGAAGACAATGCACAACAAGATGGTACTCTTTAAGTTGAAGATAATAAAAATGAGAATATGAGAGACTATATAAAGCTTTTAATAATACAACTCTTATAGGTTGTGCAAAAATGGCATCATGATTTTCTCCTATAAAAGTGATTATTTTTTATTAGTGGTATGACTAAGTCTTTCTTCTCTAACAACTACTTATGAGATAAAAATAATGGGGTAATAACATTAAAACGAAATAAACCTGATAAAAAAAAGAATGAAAATGTGAAAGATAAGAAAAAAGTTAATAGAAAAGGAAAGAAGGAAATGAAAAAGGAAAACAAAAGATGAAACGAGTAATAATCAAGAGATCACTCAAAAGTTCATTGAATAAAAAATGAATGCAAGAACCTCAGAGGAGGAAAAACAATGAAAAAAAATTGATGTAGAATGAAGTAGCAAGACAGCGTGGTAGGTTGCTTGCATAGACTCGCTGCATACCTGCCAGAGCATACACTACAGCATGTTAGCCCAGCACCTCTCGGGGAGTTGTGGGCTTATTTGTGGGGAATATGTGCATGTGCCCCTTTTTGATCAGTAATTGTGCATGTGTTTGGTGGGTGTAAGAATAGAACCCACACTTGTGCACAATTTCTTTATCACAACCATTTGAAGGCACAGAGTGAGCGTGTGAGCATGGATAGTGCAGATTTAGACAAATTTTAAAGTTTTTGTCAAAATTACATATTTTTTATGATTAAATATTATATTTCAATCTTTATATAAAGGTTTGAGAAGGATTATGAGTCAAATTAGAGTTTTCAAACAATTAAAATTTTATGAATTCAAATCTTTGAAAGAGAAACCTTATCGAAAATTTAATCACAAAAATCCTCCTCTTTTTTCTTCTTCCTTTGCTCCTCATCGTTTCCCATGCTACAACTTCTATTGATGCTACTCTAAAAAGAATGACTACTAGCGAGGGCTTAAGACTAAAACATCTTGCAGACAAATCAAGTAAACTTAATAAAAAAGAAGATAACATAAATGTTTTATGTTTATATATGATAGCACAGAGAATGAATTGCAAATATAATTATTTTTTTCTAATTTGTTTTATCAAGTGAAGTGTTAGTGAAGGTAGTAAAATATGCCAACGATGTCATAAAGATTATTTATTAAACTTACAATCATAGATGTTATCTTTGTTAATTTGTTCTAATATTACTTATCATTATGATTTATATGTTAAAAAATTCAATTATTTTTTCCTTATATTAAAGAATGCATTAATATATTATAAATAATGCATAATATGTTGAGTTTAGTAATAATTTGGGAAAGAAAATAGATGGTCTATTAGGTCTAGAGAATAGTATTAACATATAATATGCTCCATTAACTACATTATATGTTAATTAAGTAAAATATTATGAATATGATATAATTCATAAATGATAAAATAAATTTAAGAATATCTTAGTATTAAATATTTGTGTTTGATTTATGATGTAGGTATTAAGAGAAAAAGAAATCATAGAAAAAGCTTATTCATGAAAATTTAGATAGATAAATCTAGTTTGATGGTGTAGGCAAAAGCAATAATTAAAATAAAAAAAGTATTAGCATATGCATATAGCATAACACAAAGAGGTATTATCTTCTTACTTATAAATGTTTGTATGTATTCTTATATGTATGTAAGCATTATTAAACTCTTTCTTATGCATGATGAAAATTTGAAGATGAAATTAAGAAAAGGAATAGAAAAAAGAATGAAATGAGCATAGAAGAAGGCTAGTTAAAAAAGAAAGAAAAGAAAACTAGTATTGACTTTAAACAAAACAAATAATATAAAAGAAAGAAAATAAAATTGACACAAGTAATAAACTTGGCTAGAAAAAACTGACATTGAAAATAAACTAGGTCAGGATGATAAAATAATGGGATAATAACATTAAAGGGAAACAAACGTTACAAAAAAAAAGAACGAAAATGTGAAAGATAAGAAGAAAATGAATAGAAAAGAAAAGAAGGAAATAAAAGAAGAAAAACAAAAGATGGAATGAGTAATGATTAAGAGATCACTCAAAAGTTCATTGAATACAAAATGAATGGAAAAGATTTAGAGGCAAAATATCAAAAAAAACATCAACGCAGAACAAAGTAGTAGGATATTGTGTTAGGCTGCTTACATAGATTCACTACATACCCGCCAGAGCACACACTATAACACGCTGGCCCAGCACTGCTTGGGGAGGTTTTAGCTTATTCATGGGGAACAGGTGCATATGGCCCCTATCAATTACAAATTGCACACATGGGTGCAAGAGTAATGCTCATGCCCTACAAACAGCCTCCATAATGTAGCCATTCGATTGTGCGGCCTGAGAAAACGAGCACATACAGGTGCAAAATTTATGAAATTTGAGGCATTTTAAATTTTTGGTCAAAATTATACGTTTTTTTCTTTTATGATTAAATATTATATCACAACCCCTATATAAAAGATAGGAAGAATATATGACACAAATTAGAGATTTCAAAAATTTTAAAAATTAGAATTTTATAAATTCAAAACCCTTTAAAGAGAAACTTCGTAGAAACTTTAATCACAAAAGCCCTCTTCTCTTTCATCTTCTTCTTTTGCTTCTTATTATTTTTCATGTTTCAATTTTTGATACAACTACTCTAAAAAGAAAGTCTACTAACAAAAGCATAAGGCGAAAACATCTTGCAGGCAAACCAAGTAAATTTAATAAAAAAGAAGTTAAGATAAATTTTTTATGTTCATATATGATTGTACAAAGAATGAATCACAAATGCAATTATTTTTTCCTAATTTTTTTGTGTTAGTGAAAGTTGTAAATTATGTCATCGATGTCATAAAGATTTCAAACTTACAATTGTAGATATTATCTTTGTTAATTTGTTTCCAATGTTATTTATCAATATGATTTATATATTAGGAAATTAATTCATTTTTTTTCTTACACTACATGAAATGTCGCTATCACACTAAAATGCATAGAATAAAGTGGTAATATGGATGAATAGACATCCATTATGAAATAATGGAGGGTGCATTTGTATAGATGTTTATGCATGAAAGATTAGTGTCATACATTATGCATTTGTTAAGCTTGAAACAATGGTCATTAAGGTATCATAGACTAAGTGCTAATTTAGAATTGAATGAAAACAAAGGAAACTATGCTAATACTTCACTCTCCATCTAAAAAAATGCTCTCATCTCCTACTTAAGTGCTCTAATAATTGGTGAAATTAATGATTAATACAAGTTGGCAAAGATAATAAGAGTTTTAAAACCATCATCACACTCATATTTCAAAATATCATAGTGAACCTATGAGATTTTAAAGGAATATTAAAAATTCTCAAGAAAATGAAGCCTTTTTTATGTAGTTTTTAAGAAAACATAATTGTAGTTTAGTGCATATTTCACAATTTCATAGGAAGGCATTATAAACATGACTTGTTTTCAACATATGAATACAAATCTTTGCTTTTAAACATCACAAAGAAGACAACTCGCAAAAAAGGGGTACTACTTAGGTTGTAGATATTAACGATGAGAATATAAGAGACTACATAAGGGTTGTAATAATACAACTCTTATGGGTGGTGCAAAAATAACATCATGATTTTCTCCCATAAAATTGATTGTTTTTCATTTGTGATATGACCAAATCTTTCTCCTCTAACAACTTCTACTTATGAGATGACAAGAGTCAACAATTTTATATATCTTCTTGAAAATTTGTAATTCATTGCGATGTATTTCTACATTTTTACAATTAAATCAGCTTCAAAACCATGTACTACGATCCTATTTCTATTGTTAGAAAACTATTAACCTATTTATTATTACATATTGATGACCTTCTTTTATTAAGATTTGTCATGACACATTATTATTGTCCATCAAAATCAAACATGTATGCATTGTGGCTGGAGTATCACAAGTAAATGATTAACTATAATTGCATATTGTTCTA